>JAWWMP010000041.1:71622141-71684407 GCA_035047865.1 Dendrocincla tyrannina | reverse complement strand
ACGCTCTTCCGATCTCATTTCTTTGGAAAAAAAAAAAGAAATAGTAAAAGATAGGGAAAGTGAAATAAACACTGTAAGACCTAGTCAGCCCTCAGCAAGGGTGGATTTGAAGAGAAAGGGAAAACCACCTCACTGCAGGGATAGAGAGTCAGTGGGGATCCTTCGCTAGCCAAGGCAGTGCATGCGTTCTGTTGGATATATTCCCTATGCTCAGTGAAATCAAATGGTTTTTAATCCTCACCCAGTTTGCACATAAATGAAAGCTTAGTTCCAGAAACTCTTTAAATACAATTGGAAGTGCTCTACTGAATGTAGGGATTGTTTTCTGAACTTCCTCTGGCCATCAACTGTACTTGAAGATTTCTCCTTGCTTTGAGGATCTTCGTGCCAGGAAATTCCAGCTTCCATCTTTAAGGAATTAACATAGCACAATGGATCAATACAGCTTTTCTGCATATATATACCTCTGTTGCTGTGCAACTAATGCTGCTCTGAAACAAGGCAGTGCCCTCTGTACTGGGTAAATGTAAACCTCTTTGCTGTTTAATGCTACTGAATCCCTGGACTTTAGGAATGGAACTCAAGCCTGAATGCAGGTTCAGCAACTGGGCATTGAAGTTCACCATCCTGAAGTCACCTACAAGAATGTACCCAAAGGCAGAAGCAGCATCTCTGTCTCTTGTGCTGTACAGAAGGTCTTTGGGTATGACTTGCCTTCCTTTTATTTATGAACAACCTCTTCAGAAAGTAAGAAATCACTGGCAATATTACACTACTTTATGGTCAGTTCTTATCACTCACTGAGCTGATCTTCATTTTATTGAAATGAACAGGAAGCCAGCAAGGAAACATCTCTCTTATGTAAAGTATTTTAAAATTAATTCTCTTTTCAATTATTTTTTTCTGCTAAACATATACTATTTTTCAAATTTCTGGTTAAATGGGAATTACGGTATCAAATAATGCAGACTTTCACAGTAACACTTGCATAGATAAACTCAGAGCTACCCAGTGCTAAAGAAGAAATGAAGTAACTTACCTGCTATAAGCTACTACTTAAAGTCAGAAAAGGAAGGAGAAAAAATAAACCTATCCTAAAAAAAATACAATTTTCCCTATATGTATGTACATGCCACTCCTAAAATGTCCATTTTAAAGATATCAAGAAGCAGATATCGCATTACCTATAACAAAGTTAGTTTTTGAAGATGTTTGCCCATACTGTTGTTCAATATACTTTGGTTTATATGTCACCATGCCAATTAAAGAATTGAACTGAATGATACTTGCACACAAATACAGAATGTAAACTGGATTCCCAAAGAGGCTCTTCAGTGATGGAAAAAATTCTGCAAGACAAAACACCAGAAATTACAAGCAGACCAGAGAGAGAATAACTGCTGCGAATAATGCTTTGTGGCATGTTTGCACCTTCCAAAAAAAGAAGTGCAGAACATTTCAGAAAGAATCCATGAAGTTCCATGATGCTCCTAAGAGCTTCTGCATTGCTGGATGGTGGAACAGTGGAGCAAAACATTAAGCATCAATATACCAGAAGAGATATCTTGTTTTCTATATCTTATTTCCATCATAAACCAGGACTGATTTGGTTTTTCTGTGTCCTCAACAGACACACCATCTTTCAGCTTAATTTGGGACAGAGAGTGCTCGGTGCAGCTGACAGCAAGCACAGACATATGGAGTTACAGATTCAAATACTGAGGGAAAATGCTTTTGGCAAAGTAATGCCAAGGAAATGCAATTATGCAAACCAGATCCTGTCTAAATCCAGAGAGCCTCCTACAATAGTGTAACTAGTTTCTGCCTATCCTTATTCTGATCAGATATTGTATGTGTTTTTCTAATGAATGGAATTACAGAAAAAGGTTTGGCAAAACCCAAGGGTTTTTTGACCACAGCTTCTGCAACAACCATTATTCCATGACGGAAAAAGTTCTGCAGGGTTTCATGAAATTTGCTGGGCCACTAGCATAATTTTACAAACCTCAGATGAAGAAATCCTGCATGCAAGAGCAGGTCCAGGGAACCATGAAAGGTCCCTTTTCGTACCTGTTAGTTAAGTGGAAAAATCATAATTCTCAGGCCATTAAAATAGGACCTCAGGAAGTATAAAGTTTTAAAGTAAAAAAGCCTTTGAGAGAAAAACTCAACAACCAAGAAAGAAACTCTAGTGATTTGCCTTTTGCCATCTCAACAATCTTTCCTTGCTGCTGGTAAGATTTGTGTTGGTCCTTGTTATCCTCAATGATGAACTTGGAGTGCTCGGAGGAGGTGCTGGAGTCCTTCCTGCTCTCCGGTTTCGGGAGGTGCTTTGGCAGGAACCAGAAGGGGATGCCAGCCAGGACGCTGATCACACCGGCGATCAGGTAACCCAGCCACCACGCTCCCACCCACTGCACGTCCTTCTGAGTTATCATGACGCTGTCTGGAGAAAGGCAAGAGAGAGAAGAAACAAACGCTTTTTGAGGGTGTTTGCTGGTAACTAGGTAGGTGGTTTTGCAGGGACTTTGTCCGCAGGAGTCCATCCCCACCTCACCAGGTTTAGCTGTGCTTCTCTAAGGGTGTTACAGGAGCAGCTGTGGGGACACAACAAGGACTTGTTGATTGCTGTGACACAGCAGCAGCCTGGCCCTGACACTGCTGCCCCACTTGCACATCCCCAGAGATGCTGCAAGGCCCGGGAGATGGGGCAGTTCAGAGGGACACTCACTTGCTCTAGTCAGGCTGTTCTGTACAAAACCCCCAGAATAAACAGGCTGGAAGGTGTCACCCATTTTATTTCATAATCACAGAACATGCTGTGTTGGAAGAGACCTACAAACGTCATCGAGTCCAACTCTCAGTCCTGCACAGGACCATCCCCAATACTCACAGCACATGTGTCTGCTCTACCCCTATTAGCCCCTCAGGCATAACCAGATAGTTCTTGGCCTAAAACAGAGGCCTTTTGGAACCTGACTGAATTTTTAAACCCCGAGGTTTCTGACTTACCCAGATCTACGAAGCCTATGTCAACGTAAAGTTTGGCACACAGGGATCCTAGAAGAAAGCCAAATATTGGCCCTATAATTGCCACTGTCTGTACGCAGCCTGGAATAAAAACCAGGGGACAGTTACACTCCTGAGTCAAAAAAGCATTGGTTCTTCTGCACCTAACAGCAGAGTATGACATCTCTAATTCTAGAAACTCTATAGCTGGCTAGATTAAAGTAACTGGAAAGCAAATGGCAATTATTGAACTGATCACTTTAAGCTCAGGTGGGCCCTGAATAGGCTGAAAAATACCATTGCTTTGTATCTAAAAATAACATGCTCCCCTACACCTTCAGCCAAACTTTTCGAATATTTTGAATTTTAAAAATTCATCTGAGAAGACTGAATCTTTTACAGAGAGAACCTGAGTATTTGCCAGTTGTCAGGCTGGAAACTTGTCAAGACAAGATGCTGAGGGGGAAGGAATTTTTGGTAATATTTCAGATGAATGTGCAGAGGTCAGACAATGAACACAAGAAAACAGTGATACCAACTTCGTAAAGCCTCAGCACTATTGTTTATAATTCTGCCTGAATATGGAGGAAATGTTTTGAGTGCCTGCTGAAATGCTATTTTAAGTGCTTGAAAGAGGGCATGTTTTTATCATTTTCCAGAGAACTGAATGTGCACAGAGGCTCAGCAGTCCACATCCAGAAGAATTAGGAAGATTAGGGTAACAGCAGGAACCTAAGGTCAAATTCTTTCATCAAATTAAGATAATGGAACTGTGCTGGTATAATTAAATGGGAACTTGGTCCCTTGAGTGTACATGACTTAAATAAATTTTAATATTGGAAATTATGCAAACAAAACAATCAGGGCAAGTTAATTCAATAACACTCACTCCATTATTCAGAATGACTCAGTTTCCTCTAGGGAAAAATCCATTGGGAAAATAAGTAATATTTATTTTACCAATATATAAGGCAGCATTCTCTTCTATGGCATAATCATCAATGTATGTAATTCCCAGAGGCTGGATGGGGGTTTCACCTATTCCACGCAACAGATTTCCAAGTAAAACATAGATCCACATGGAAGAGCCTCCTTCCTTTTCACATCCTGAATACATAACAAGAGAGACAAAAACTATGTTTTTCATAAGAGTTTGACACTGAATGGACAGATTTTCTAAAATACTTCTGATGTGGGAAAAAAAGTAGGAAAACTGTGAAAAATGTTCTGTAGAGTGTGGGGGTGGCTATTTTAACCCAATCAGCTTGAGGTGGACATATTTTTAGCAGGAACTGCCTCAAAGATACTAGAATCTCACTGATTTTACAAATTTATCACCACATTCTATTTTAAAAAACTCTTTCACTTCCTTCTAACTAAAACTGGGATCTCCTGATGGACAGATTTGGGAAACATTAATGATAGTGAGCACTACCAGCCATGTTTAATCCACATGTATGGGAATGCAAAACTACACACATTTTGGGACATTTAAGGGGTCTGATTTGCTCACCCACAGCTTAATCATGGCCAAGCATAGAGGAACTCAATGCATCCAGCAGGTACACAACTTTGTGATGTGCAAAATGGGGTCAGTACACAGGGAGAGAAAAAAGGAGCAGGGTCTGCAGGCTGGGAGACCCAGGTGGCTCTTTCCAGTGGGCCCAGGATCTGAAAGTACGTTTCCCAGCAGAGGGAAGACCATGACTTTCCGAGGTCCCCATGGGAGATTGGTATTTCTGCAAAATACAGAGCTGCAGAAAGTTGCTGAAGGAGAGAGGAGGACAGGCTGCAGCCTCAAAAAACTCTTGGCAGTGGTCAATTATACATTTACTTTTAATTAACTTGTCTCAGCCAGTAGATCTGTCTTTTCTGTGTGAAAGATTCATCTGATTTCTTTTATTTTTTTTGCATTCTGATAAACTACTGTGCAACAGTTTTAGAGCCTTGTGATATATTTTGTGATATATTTAACAGAGGTCTCTCTCACCTGCATTTATTTTTGTTTGAGATTTTTCCAAGGCTGAGAGTGGAGTTTGGCTTTTATCCTGCAGACATGGAGAGATGTTAACAGTCGAATTGACAGTGGAAGGGAATCTTTCATACCGATATCTGTTTAAAAAAGAAAGTTGTATTTGCTTACAAGAATTGATAAGAAAAAGCAATCAGATCTGTTACTACCAGGTAGGCCTATAGCATTTAAGCACAAATTTCGTCTGCATCAAATGTTGCTAATGATTGTTTGCAGGGGATAAATAGAACTCTGTTTGTACTGCAGTGGTACGTGAAAATTGTCCTATTGGTTCTCTTTGTGTCACAGTGATGCATTTCAGTTTAACAGGCACTTTGCTCTGCTATGATGCATGAATTTGGACTAAGAGATGATCAGACAGTGGCGTGTCCTTTGGCTTGGGTTCAATACTCAGATTTAGTCATCACTTCTTCACTGACACTTCAACAATTCCTAAACCATGTGAAAATGTGGCCAGTCAAGATCACAGAAAAATAAAACGATAAGTTGATTACAACTGAGAATGGTATACATGTGAAATTATTTGCTCTACAGGAATGTCTTTCCTCAAAAAATATCAGATCAATTAACCACACCCACATACGCCTATTTCCACAGGGTTCTTCATAAGTAATATTTTAATCTAAATATTTTAGTGAGCTGACATTCAGTGTGCATAGCCCAGCTGTAAAACGCTGATCACTTTGCACTTACCGTCCCATGAAGAACTGGGGCATTGCAATTAGGAATGTTCCAGCTGACATAATTAAGCAGCCTGCTCCAATTATTCTTGGCCTGTGAAGCTTCGCTCCAAAGTAGCTTACAAGAATTATGATTAGGAGGTTCCCTTTGAGAGCACAAAAGGAAAACTGAGTTTTACTGCTTGTTGATAAGAGATCCCCTAAAATAACTATTCCTAGTATGTAGAATGGGCAGTGTTTTCAGGGAGAGAGAGCTGATGGTCTGGGCTTGGTGCTTCTCCCTCTTTCCAAGCATTCTGTCATAAGAAAACCATAAACTTTTGGATAAACAGCTGGAAAAGAGGAGGAGGACTGCGCCAGTGAAGAGAACAAATAACCTAAAGAGCAGGAAAAGGGGGAATCAGGCTAAGATTTCATTCTCATGAATACTACACGCCACTGTATCTCAACAAGATAAATTCATTAATCTGAAATCACAGGAGACAATGTCATGCTGGAAACTTTAGTGGAACAGGGAAGGAGATGGACTGGACAATAAATGTAGATTACAGTTAGATGTTTGGATTCCTGCTGCTTGGTAAATTGCAGTGGGCAAACACTCATGGGGGAGGTGGATTACTGACAAAAGCAGAGAGAAAGCATAAATCTGCGCAGGCAAATTCTCATTCAACAATCAAAATTTCTATTAGTATTAATTAGCTAGACACTAAGCTTATGAAATTACAAAATATTTAGGACTATGCCAAATTGCTTGTATTAGCAACCTATGTTATCCAACATAATCACACTGACAGTCCCACTGATTTTTCCTAGGGGAATCTTGCTCAGTTTTAATAGTTCAAGGAGAAAGGAGATTCATACAATCATTCTTCACAACAAATTGTGTAATTCTTTTTCTCTGAAATTAAAAATGGGTATCTACAGCACATACCAATTTCAAAACTTCCATCAATTACGCCAACCAAAGAGGAAGGGATATCAAATCTTCTTTCTATTTGCGTGATAGTACTTTTTAGATAACTTCCTGACAGTGCTTTAGCAAAATAGACAAAGGACAATGCACCAAGAAATATCTGTGAAAAAAAATTGACAGTGATTAGAATCAGGCAGTACAGAAGACTTTATTTTGTGAATCATTTTAAAACAATTTTTACATTCCCACCTCTCCTTTTCCCAAATACCATGTCAATATTTCTCCTAATTTTTATTAAGTGCTAGATTGCTGGTTTGTCCATTTTTCATGAGCAGTATTGATACCAACTGAACTCAGTCTCAACTACTGCTAATTTCAGATATGTGCCAAAGATACTGCTGCTTCAACAAATAGAGAGATAGATCACCCTTGTGATGTTCTAAGGGTGTATCTTACACAGTAACCATAAAGGTAAATGTTGTGTGGCTTGGTGGGGAGGTGAGTTATTTGGGCATTTTTAAACATAGGTTCTTGCAGCTGCCTGGATTTGAGAATCCCTTAAGCTGTTCCCATTCAAGCCCTGGGTGAACAGGAGGGAGAAGACCTTGCTTTCTGTTACATGGCTCTATGAGCTGAACAGTGACCTGCCATGCAGTTATCTTCCAGGCTCATCCTTTGTTCACCAAACCTCTTACAAGTTCTAATACATGTTTTCTCTTGAGGGCACCCTGTATTTTTTTGGGAACAACCTTCTCCTCATCCTTTTGTTTTTCTTTTAGTTATCACTGTGTTGGGTTTAGCCGGTTACTCTGAACCAGGAACATGCTTTGGGAATTAAACTCCCACCCCCTTCCCTGTGCTTTGGTACATCCTACAAACGTGCAGACTGAGCCCCTTTCACACAAAATTAAACTGGAAGATGTGTTCCAGATGGGCATTGCATTCCTTTATCAGTCAATGGTTCGCCAGTCTCTGGGACAAGACGAGGGCTGAAGAATCTCCCCACCCTGAAACGTGTATGTTGGGAGAGCAGGGTCCTTAGCACCAACTGTGCTCCTGCAGAGCTATTGCCCAAATTTCCTTCTCTGAATGCAGCCCTACTGAATTTATGAGCTCCAGGGATTCTCACACACCATGCAATAGGTCATGGAAATCACAACATTGCTTTCTACGTTCAGATACAGGTTTTGTTGGCTGAATATGAATTTGGATGCTATTTGTAAAAGGTTTGAAAAAAAAAATACAACCCAAATCCAAACCCTTACTCAGAGATTAAAAGACATAGTAATGTTTCATAAGAACAGAAGTCCAGACCCTTGTCCTGCTCCTTAATCCTCTCTGAGCAACCAGGTGCTCTGAGGTAATGTACTCGCCTCCTCTGCAGAACTCCTCACAACATCTCATTTGACAAGGCACAGTGGTAATAACAATTATTGTGATGAGATTCAAATATATCTCTGTGTCATGTTAAACACACTTTATGCAGTGCTGGATATTTCTCCTTCAGAAACAGTTGTGGGTAAACATGCACAACCCCTGTCTGGTTCTTATTTCCTACAGTGACAGCTCTCAAAAAACTCTATGATAAAAATATTACCATAATATTTCACATTGTCTGTGTGTTTATGCTCTGGGATTTTAAATAGCAATGTGAAATCACATATGGGGTTTTTTTTTACAGGAAAGTCATATAGGAAAACTAGGACTTGAAATGTCCCTGTGTCACATTCTGCTGTGGTTTGTCAGTGCCTGTAAGTAAATGTTTTCCCACATCTTTCTGGTTAAGAAAGGCAATTTTAACACATAGGAAGGCGGATAACTAGTAAAAACCATGTGTTGAATCTGCATGTTGTTTTGCTAACACGTTGGGTAAATACAGACCTGAAGCAGACTTTTTCATGGCTTACAAATATTTTTAATAATTTCCTTCTGAGTAACAAGGCATAATCACAACCGGAAAACGGTTAGTTCATACTAAGTCCCTACTGGAGCAGGTTAGTTACATTAGTTTGTGTTCCCAGAAGACACAAATTCTTTGGACAGTAAGAAATTGAAAAATATTACTGCTTTTCTATTTTTGGAGCTAATAAGCTGATTCCTGACTGGCTAACCTGTGACTGAAGGTTTATTCATTGAGGGGATCAGATTATCATTGCAGCAAATGGAGGAACAATGGTAGAATTACTCTTATGCGACAAGATTTAATTAATACAACTCATCTTCTATTTCAAAGCAAAAAGATCCAGAATTTATAGACTTCAGAGCAACCAGCACTGATGTCATTGACTATATTGGGAGTTGGATTACTATCTGAAAGTAGATGTGCGTTTGTGAGAGAAAAAAAAACCCAACAGAAATAAACTGTGCAAGATGAAAAGAACGGGGCAAAGCTGAAGACTCATTTTCCATATAACTCAAATCATCTCAACTCATTGTTGTATGATGACTTTTGAGACCTCACCCAAGAGAGAGCCAGCATTTTACAGCCCGGCTTTGGAAATCAGGTAGAGACAGTAGGCAAAGCATCCTGCTGCCTCCTGTCCCACACAGGGAGGAACGCTCCTCTGGGGTGCAGCCGTCCTACCATCAGGCAGGTACAGCCACATTAGGAGGCTTAAAGCAGGGAGCTTCCATTACCTCGAGGAAGAAACTTCTCATGTGTGAGATAAATGCAGATACAGGGGTGATACGGCTGCAGTTTCATTTCAAAGTCATCTCATGAAGAGTTCTTTTGAACTAGGAATATTGCAATAATACTTTAATAATATAGCACTCAAGACACATAGACTGTAACACAGATGTTATTTTTAACCAGGGGACCACCACAGCTACAATCGTAAAAACGCAATTTGTACTAACAGCTGCCTGTGGTACCTGTCTGCTGTGTTCTTAACTCCAGGTGGTGCAATAAGGAGGACAGAGTGACTTTTCAGGATAACCCTTGAAGACCTTCTGACACACAAGCCTCAATTACCAAATTATACTTGAATATTGCCAAATGTTAGGCAAATACAGATCTGAAGCAGACTTTTCTTTGTGACTTGGAAATATCTTCAATAGTTTCATACTGACTCGGCAAGACATAATCAGAACTGAAAAAGTGATCTTTCACCAAAATAAGAGATATTCTCTACATTCCTACTAGAATACTCAAAAACTCTTACTCTACCTTTAAACCTCCACAACACGACTGTTTTTCCTTGGATGCAGAAGATTCGGATTTGAATGATGATCGGTCCACAGGCAGGATTGTGTTGTTTGAGAAAAAGCGAGTACTTTCTTTGGATGAAATCTCCATGATGGTATCCTCTGTCTCTAAAGCAGAAAACATGGAGAACATTTTAAAAGGGCATCCTATTAGCTCAGCCTCAAAAGCTTGTCATGTGACAGCAACACCCTGCTGGACTGTTTTCCCTACAAGAGCAATTATCAAACTTTACAATGGAATCTGACCAGTGCACTGCATGTTTAATTATGGAAATTTGCAATCCACTTGCCTATAATAATGGAGATTAAATCATTCTCAGCAAACAGCCATCGTCTTCATTCTCTAGATATCACCAATTGATTTCATTGAACATTTAACCAAGCATTACCAGCTGACTAAACAGGGCTTGTTAACATTTTAAACGACAATTCTGGAGTCTATATGTAAGTTCATGTTTCTAGATGTGACCATGTCTGCAGAAATTTCTCAGAGCTGATCTCTGAATTTCCCATATATCTGGGACATTAAGTAATTAGATCAAAGGAAATCTATTCCCGTTAATGAGGGACTTGAATTGTTTTAGATGGAAACATTTGCTCTAATCATTTGACGTTAGCTAATGAGTTACACAAGAATAAAGAGGTTTAGTTCTCTTTACCATTTTACATAGAGTCTTAAGGCTCAGTGGTCAATTGTTTCAGGAAAAATGTGAATTTACTTCTTTGCAGGTAAATACAAAGAAGTAAAGAAAACCTAAATGCTGCACTTTGAGAACAAAAGATACCAGTAATTCTTAAATCTCTAGTTACATACTGCAGTACTTTGTTCTTAATTTCAATCTCTAAATCAGATCTGAAAATATTTATGAAATCAGCTTCTATGTTCACTTTTAAGCAGTACTATGTTTTATGGAACTGCTGCCTGAAAATACAAACAGGATAAGTTCTTATTCTTCTATATTTCTCTAAAGTCATAGATCTTATGTAAGTGAAAATATATGTGGGTTTATGTACATGTATATATATATACCTCTAGACGACACATGTGTTTTCATGACTTTTCAAGGGTCTGTGCAGTAGATACTCGTGTTACCAGAAACGCAAGTTAAAAGAAAAAAGCATATCTAGATGCTAAGATTTGCTCATGCAAATATTTGCCTAGGCTCTGTTTATATGTGGCTGTGGCACCAACATTTTTACTGAAAACTCTCTATCCTGTGACAAAGGAGCTCCTGATTACATATAAGACAGATATTTGCTTTTGATCCTGTCCTGACATGGATTTTATTAGATTTCCTTGTCAACACTAATGAGTATATAGACTTTTTTGAACAACAATAACAAAATAAGAAAGATTTGTGTTTGCTGCACGCCTATTGCACCTATTCCTGGGAAAAGTCACACTGTCTCTCTCTGCCCCACTTCTGACCTTGTACAATGGTCAATGACAGCATGTACCTCACAGCACTTCTTTTAAACTTTTGAGTATGGGATGACAATCATATAAGGTGTGCTGCTACATATGAACATCAAATAGCCTTTAGATGGAGGTTTGAAATGCTCTGCATATCTACAGCAATTTCAGAATGAAAAAAACCCACAAAACCTGGAAAAGGAAAACAGATGCACCACAGCTAAGTGAATTGTCCTTATCTCTGAGCAAAGCAACATCCACCTAGAGAAAGTCCAACAGAGGTGCAGAGGGCCTGCACAGTCTCCTCCGCTGCATCTCGTATGCAGGATGGATCAGAACAACAAAAAAATGCCATTGAGGTGCGGGAGTGGAATACGACACACTGATGCTTGACAGCTGCATGCAAGCCTGTGCCCCACTGAGCTGGTACAAATCTCGAAGGACAGCAGAGCCTAAACAAAACTTACGCTCAGGAGCATAAAAGTTATATAGTATAAAGTTACACTATAAAAATCTTCAACATTTATTATCTTCCAAATGGGAGAGCGCAAGCAAGGACTGACAGCCACACAGGTTTTAGAGGCTTTAATGCACCCCCAGTTGGTCTTGTGGCATGGCTTTAAGAAGGTGAGCAGTTTTCAGACCCAGAGTTACCTGCAACAAGATATCTGACAATGCCTCTTGTGGAAACCCTTAACCCAAGATAGAGAGAAGAGAAGCATGCCCAGGGGTACCACAGCTGGCTGCACTATTAGCTATAATTCTTTTGAGCAATCAGAATACATAGGATTGTTTCACTACAATCACAAATTAGCCGTATGCCACTCAAATATTTTTTGGTGCCATTGGTGCTACATTGGGAGTATTCATAATGCACTGTCATCTGCAGTCAGAGGTCAAAGACAGCTCTGGTTTTATATGAGCAAAAACCTGGCTGGTATGGATGTTCTCTTGTTGATTTGGGTACAGTGACAGCCTTAGGTTTTTGCCATGTCTTGGATGTCATATTTCTCCAGTGACATGAAACATGAGGACAGAGCATTTCCTTTGCAGACATGGCAAGAACACCAGAAAAATGTAATCACAGAATCGTTTAGGTTGGAAAAGACCTCTGAGATCATCAAGTCCAACTGTGGACCTGGCAAATCCACCACTAAAATATGTCCCTAAGTGCCACATCCACCTGCCTTTTAAATATCTCCAGGTGTGGTGACTCAAATACTTCATTGTCAGCCTGAGCATGACAACCCTTTCAGAAAAGAAATTTTTCCTAATATCCCATTTAAATCTTCCCTGATGCAATTTGAACCTGTTTTCCCTACTCCAATAACTTGTTACTCAGGAGAAGACACCCAACCCCCCCGGCTACTATCTTAGCTGTAGAGGCTGGTAAGGTCTGAGCCTCCTTTTCTCCTTCTCTTTTCTCCAGCTCCCTCCTCATCAGACTTGTGCTCCAGACCCTTCACCAGCTTCATTGCTCTTCTCTGGACATTTTCCAACACCTCAATGTCCTTCCTGTAGTGAGGGGTCCAAAACTGAACACAGGATTCACCACTGCAGAGTACAGGGGGATGATCACTTCTCTAGTCCTGCTGGCCACACTATTTCTGATACAGGCCATGATGCCAATGACCTGCTCCTGCACCTTTAAGATTTCTTTCTTGAAGAGCACCCAGTCTTCCTCAACCCCTTTGTCCCTTACAATTGCCTCCCAAAGGACTCTGTCAATCAGCCTCCTAAATTGGCCACGGTCTGCCTTCTAGAAATCCAAAGTGGCAATTCTGCTGACCCTCCTTCTCACTTCAAGAATCAAAAGTTCTCTCATTTATGAGCACTGTGCCCAAGAGAGCCTCCAACCATCACATCATCCACAAGTCCTTCTCTCTTCACAAACATCAGGTCCAGTGGGACACCTCTCCTCACTGGTTCCCTCACCAACTCTGTTAGGAAGTTATCTTCCACACGCTCCAGAAACTTTCTAGGCTGTCTGGACCTCCTAGAGCTCCCTTCCTCTCTGCTGTGTTGTATTTCTAGCAGACCTCCACCGTGACATCTGCCTTGTTGGCCTTCCCACTGCCTCTTACCCATCCCCTCCATCATTAAGGTCTAGTAAAGAAAACCCTCCTTGACATACAGGACTACCCCATTTCCTCTACCTCCTGGTCTGTCCCTTCTGAAGAGTTTATAGCCATTGGTTGCGACGTTATTGCATAACTGCAGCTCTGCAGTTGTGCTTCATCACACCTACACCTGTCCAGGTGGGTGACACTCTGCCTGAAGGACAGCTGCTGGCCACGCTCACACCTTATCCCTGACTGTCACCTGGGCCCACAGCTGGAGCTCTGACTCCTCCTTGCATCCCTGGCTTGACCTGAATGGGGTGTGGGAGCCCTCTCTGGTGGCTGTGCTTTCTATCCCACCGAAAGCACATCCGATAACTCACCTGTGACCCAGCTCCAGCGGCAGTGGCACTCACCCTCCCGGGAGCTGGCATGTGGAGCTGTGCCTGGTGGTCAGGTCCAAGGACAGATGCATCCCTGAGCATGCATACAGAAGGCTGAGAGACCTCGAGGCTGTTCCTGAGGCGCCCCTTTGCTCATTCAAACTCCAGGCAATGAAGAAACGTCCTCCCCCCCGCTGGAAATTCCTCCACTTTGCAGTAAGCCTCCTTAGACATGCCTGCACTGCGTGTCAGCCACAGGCACAGGAGCTGCTCTGGCTAGAATGGGTGAGCACGGGAGACTGGTACAGACCCATGCACCCAGCTGAAGGATATTCTCTCTGAAAGGTGAATCAACAAACAGAAGAAGAAAAGCCAAATCTTACCTGGCAGCAGGAATCCCCAGAGATTGTGCCTACTAGTTTTCATAGGTAAGCTTCTTCTATAGCTTATGCATACACATACATGCATGCACGGGCACAGGTCGCAGCTTGGAAGGGGATAAAATTGGAGGGGAAAATCACCTCTTAGGATTTACCCTGTCCAGGGATGTACATCTTATACTGGAAGTAGAGAAAGGATAAAGCATAAGGGTGGGGGAACTTTTTTTGTCTCTTGTTTTGCCTGAGCATTTGCTATTTGTCTGTCCCTCATCCTCCTCCCCCACCTCCTCACTTTTTTCTTCCTCTATCTCCTCCTATGAAATCCAGAACACTGGGCAAACCAGCAAAGCAAAGATGCCAGGTCCCCTAGATGGAAGTCATAAAAAGTATCTAAATGGTTCCCAGGGGGTCTTTTTCTTTGCAAGTTGCAGTAAGTTAGATGGGGCATGTGACAAAGATTTATGGAGACCAAAAGCCCAAAACCGTGATCTTCTTAGTTGCCCAGACCCAGGAAACAGGAAACAAAAGACTTCAAGGGAGAATGGACAAGGAAAAAAAAAAAAGAAATAAAAAGGGGGGGTGGGGTGTGGGAAAAGGTAGGCTGCAGAGTGAACAGGTAATTCACAAAGATTTGCCATCCAGTCCCTGGTCCTTCCTGGTATGCCCATTATGCCCCGCTCCTCAAAACCTGCAGGGCAAAGTCCCTATCCACATGGTGTAAAAGCAGAATGAACAGAGCCATTAAATGAGAGGACAGAATTGCACAGGAGAGTCAGTCAAGACCTTTACCACAATAAAAGGAAAACTTTGCAGGCTTCATTCCCACCCTGTGTTTTTCCTGTCACGGGGTCATGGCTACTGAAGCAGCATTTGTTTGCAAGTTTGTGTAAAGGTGAAGAACACAATTAGCTCCCAGTGTAGTTTCTTGAGCAAAGAGAGGCTGCAAATTCTGGCCTCTGCTAACCTGTAGGCTGCAATTACACAAAAAGAAAAAGTATTAAAGTTATAAATTCTTTTTCCCTTCTTGCTGTCTCCCACCCTCTGCAGTATGGCAGGTTCCCATGGCAGCTGAAACCTCGCTCACACAGCCAAACACAGCACCTCGTAGTAGTCTTCTGCTTTCCTAGATTTAGTACAAATTATTACCCAGTCCTTCATTATATCTCCATTTTGGGTTCTTAATGCAGCTGGAATTTATTACACTACATGTAATTCACATTTTGTACTTTAAGGTGTCTTATTTGGTTTGGAAACATGGAAATCTATTTTCCTCTTTTCTAAGAGATATCAGGGTGCCTAATAGACCACAGGCATTAGTGATTAGGAGAATTAGTGATTATGAGTTCTTTCAGCCTCTTTCAGAGAACAGCTTCCAGCCCATTTCCTTCAATTACTAGGAAAACTGAGTTTACACAATAGGGGGTCTGTACTAGTTTTGCCTGACCTTTAATCTTCGTTGCTGACCTTGTCTCTTTCATTGATTTCTGACAGAGACTCCAGTTATTCTGCCACTGGTAAACTTCACTACACTGTCCCTTAAAACGGGTGAGATTCATGTTCAGATTCATAAATTTGTTATATAAATCCCTTTCACATAATTCTCCAAGACCTCGTTATGCCACAAAATCATATTGATGAATACCAGGGCATTTTCATCTACACTTACAGAAAAATACCTCAAGACTGGTTTCGTGCAGTTTAAGTAGCAGTGCTCGGAAGAACAAGGCCCACAAGATTTAGTGCAATCTGCTCATCTTTCCTGGATAGTTGGTTCATTGTAAAATCTCAGTATCATCTTTCTACTGCAGCTGGGCTTTTACTGGAATTCCTGTATGGAATCTTCTCAGATTTCTTTATACATGCAGATAATATCTTAACTAGAACTTTACCAAAACCACCCTGGGGGAGATATTTTCCATTATGGAAAGTTTTCCAGAAGAGTGTCACCCTTCCTTTATGAACTAATTAAAGCATCTCCTAAGAAATGGTCATACTTATGTCCTCTACAAAATCTTTCAAGATGCTCAGAGTGACGGAGCAAAACATTCTCTCTAAAATTCAGCCAGTTCATCTGGCAGAAAGAAAAGTCTCATCCAGGTAGGAATTTATGAGTCTCACAGACTCCCAAGGCCATAGATATCACACGGAATGTCAATGCAGTACATCACCTACCACAATTCACTAACGAGAACTGAGACATGGGAAACAAATCACTACCCATTTCAATACAGGACATGACACCTCTTGTGTGTCACTTTTCAGTGCTTCCTAAAGCAGAGCACTTTCCAAACATAATGACACAAAACCCATTGGAAGCCTGCTAGACAATTAACCAGACAAGAAACGTTTTGCTTTCCCATAGTCCTAAAAGAAATGGCTTCTTTATATATATTTGTCCTGGAATTGAAACAAAACCTTTAAAGCAGCTACAGGACAAAGAACCAGAGTCAAACTTGCTCCTTGTGGTCTATTTTCTTTGCATTCCTACTTTGTATTAGTTACAGGAAATTAGAAGCCAGACCACCTTCATTTCTAAAGCACAGGTTAAATGAATTACATTTACAAAGCCTAGTCTAGCCAGAATGAATAGCTGTGACGAGTAATCTTGATACACAGACCCACCAATACACCAACAGCACAGGAGGTTTGGGGCCAGTCTTACAAACCATCCAACAGCCACAGATCTCTGAGCCATGGCTGCAGGAAGCCAGCTGCTGCTTCTTCAGGCACAATTCATAAGAAAATGTTAACCTTGTAAAGTCTCAAGAAAAACCTCAAAACAAAACCACCCCCCCCAAAAAAAAAAACCCAAACCCCCAAACCAACCCAACACATGAAACATTTCTTTCTAACAGTCTAAAAGACATTTTAAAAAAAAATATTCTAACAAAACACATTTTTTTTCTGCTAGAAGGAAAATACCAACTTTTTAAAAAAGAAAGTAAAAGTGCATAAATAGGATTAATATATATCACAACACCTTAAAATCTGAACTTCCGTGGTTCCTATAGTGCAACAGAAAACACATTCCCAAGTGTTAATACTGTTCTCCAAAGCACAGCTGTGTATGAACAGTGAGTGAGTCCTGGACTGCTCAGATGGATATTTGGCCAAGTGCTCCTTCATTATTTTATTTATGCTAGCACATAAATACTCCAACCCTGAGCTGCCCTGGAACAACTCACAGAGGAGAGCCAGTCATGGCATCACCTGCCTGTGGCCCAAAGCTGTACTGCAAAGATCTCCCAAATCCCACAGAGCTCAGCGCAGCAGCTCAGATGTGCAGTCAAGAGGGAGAGAGCAGGATGAATAGTAAGTCATATTCACATGTGGAGGACAGAAAATTGAACTGATTTGCTGAAGGACATTGATGAAGTTTGTGCAGAGCTCAGGAAAAACTGGGACAGATCCAGACCTCTTACATCCTTGTCCACAGAGCAGGAAGCTCAAGGCATCATGCCATTGTCAAGTCTGGAAATGCAGCTGCCAGAATAAAGGCAACTTGGAAAGCACAACGGCTTGCATGCAGCTGTTCCTTTGAAGAAACATCTCTAAGTACTTAAACTGAAGTTAAATTTTACTTTTAAAATTTGTGAAAAAATTGTTTCTGCTTGCTGTGATTTCTAGGTAAATGTGTAGCCTGGAGTCAGACAGGTAGAAGTAGTGAAGGCATTTGCAGTTAACTAATAAGGCAATCCGGTTTCACTGCCTATATAATTTCAATTGCTTTGGCTTTGCTAGTCTGTTGCTATGGATTAATTATTTCTTGACATTAATTTTCCTCTTCTTTTTGTTGCCAGTCCTAAGAACATGCTTGGTAAGAATACATAGGAGTAGGAAACCCACTGCCATAATAAACCTTTCACAGCCATTCCACATCAAAGAACCAGAGGCAAATAACACACTTCATCTGCTACAAGCTCTTGAGGATTGCCGTGAGAAATTCAGGCTTGAGGACTTTCTTGTCCAACTAAGAACTTCCAGATCTTGCCTCAAAGAACACTTTTCTTACCAAAGGACAGCAAAAGCAATAGGAAATATTTCTAGTTATATTTTGGGCCATCTAACTTGTTATTAGAATATGCAGAGGTCCTTCTGAGAAGTCTCATTACCCTGAGATGTTCATCAGATTATTCCTGACATTCATATTTTCAGCCCCTTGAATGAAATATAAAGAAGAATGTTAAAAAAAAAAGGAAGTTGCAGTAAATGTGTTTACTGCACCTTGACCACAGAACAGTATCACCTTTTCTATGTATGTTCTCTATGCCGGGTGCCTGAGGGAACATGTAGGAGCATGGCCAGTGGTTGTACCTCACCTTGAAAACACTTGCAGAAAGTAAATGGCTCAGAGGTTTTCCTTCCTGAATGATTAGTAAAAAAAAACCCCAAACCCAAACTATAGACTCAGACATTTTAATGAGAATTTCCAGAAGACAAGTAACACATTTTTATACAGCACCACACCTTGCAAAGATCCCAATGGGCCCTGTGAAACCCATCACTGGGGGGGATAACAAAAAGGATGAATGAGAGATCTGGTGACATGACATATCCCTTAGGGGTGGGAAGTGTTTGTACTCACTGGAGTTGGGGGGAGAATTTCTACATAGAAGAATGTAATAACTGAAACTGGAACTTATCCAGCCACCAGAGATTAAAACCATTAATCTTAAAAAAATCCTGTAGCACTTTCCTTAATGAAGATAAATTCTTTGAAGTAGGTTTAAACCCAAAGGTTTTGGCTAGAAATGTGGTAAGAGAAGGTGAAAAGTATGGAACAGAAGAGTTGACTACACAGAAGGTGTTGAATTTGTAAGATATGACGCCTTTGACAAGCAGAGTAATAAACAATCACCATATGCAAAGGATTGTGAAGAGAAGTGATGCATCCCCACCAGAAGTCACTGTGAAACAAACCATGGTGAAGATCAAACAGGAACCTTCTGCTCTGTATTTCCTGGCTGCAGACAAGAAGATGTTGCAGCAACCTTTTATCTGTATCAGATTTCCAAACCACTATGCCCAAGTCTACCCCAGATTCTTTAGTGATTATAACTAGCAGTCTGCCTTGATTGTGGCACAAGCCACAAGACCACGCAGTAAACCTTTAAACTTGAAAGTTTTCTCATGAATTAATGCCATGCCAGTATCACCTCTTGGCAGTGAAGGTGTTCAACAAAGTGGTTAGCTTTGACAGCTTCCATCTCAGAGTGCCAAGTTTTTGGGAACCCAACGTGGAGCGGTTAAAATTCTCCCTTGGACTGTGTGAGGAGGCAACCCCAGAACTACAGACCTCTTTAGAAAGGGGAGCACAAGCAAGTCACACACCTGCCTGTTAAAGTTGTTTGCTTTTCTATCCCTGCATGAATTACTGATCATATCCAGGGAGTGCCTGGTTGCATAAGGGATGATGTCAAATTCTACAGAATTTTGGTGAGATAATTGAAGAAACGTTAAAGAAAGAATTGCTAAACAAAGTGCCAAGAGGTCTCTGGGAATTCTGTTTTGAGGGAAACATTTTAAGTGGTTTTCGGCAAGTGGATTTGCCCGCTAAATTAGAGAGCAATTTGAACACCTTGAAAATGCAACACTTAATTGAGCCGCTACTGGCTGCGTGTCATGGCCCCCTTTATGTTTCACCAGAACCCCAGCAGAGGCATGTTCATGTGTGGTCTCATTAGCAGACCATCTGCTTCTGCTCCGGGTTTTGTTGCTCATCAATTCCCATGGGAATCTCTTGCTGTTTGAAGAGCTCAGGAGAGAGTTTGCTGATATTCAAACACAAGTGCATTCTTTACCTTGGTAGCCCCTACTCTTTCTGATTAGGAATACTGAAGGAAAAGTTTTTCTTTGCTACTCCGGTCATATGTTTCTCTGTAATTTTAGGATCAAATAATTCCATTCTATGGAGTTAAGTGTTTGGGACAGACCAGCTGCAGGCTTCTAATCAGTTCCCTTAGAATAGGTATAAACATATTTCATACTGGCAAGGATCCCAGCTAGTATATTCCTAATCACTGCCTGGTGCAAATTTCTTTGGAATTTTTTGTTTCAGAGTTTTAGCCAGATGACAAATAAAGTGGTGGGACTTAAACTGACAGCCTGATATATGTCCGATGCTCTTCTGGATTCTGAAATCTGTTAATACATGGTTCATCCAGATAATTTTTAGGCAGCCATTTCAAATCAGTTGGCTGAAGAGCGATTCAGGCCTTCGGTGAAAGGAGGTAATAAAGCTTTAAAACTGGGGAAGATTTTTTGACAGCTGTAAGATACTTTTTAAAAATTATAAATAGTGAGCAAAGTCAGTAACCAGATGTCAATTCTAGCCCACGTTAAAAAGTAGCAAAATTTTTGGCTGAAGACTGATAGAATACTCACCAATAAAATGGCAAGAAAATTGATTTTGCTTACTGATGTCTCACTTTAACAGATTACTTCTGTGATCAATATGGGAAACTGTTAAGGTAACGCATTTCATTTTCTCTGGAAGTATTAATCACTCTGCATTACTATGGCTGAGTGCTGCCATGTAATATAGACCACATTCAATCAGTATGGTCCATATTAATTGGATTGAATAGTACACAGATGATGGTCATCATTAAAGACAAGGCCTTCTACAGATTGATACACAAAGCATTTAGCATGGGATTTATTAGTAATCTGAAAAAAAGTGCAGAATTCTGCAGGTAATAGCTGCAGGGAATCAGGTACCACTGAACATGAGCGTGGGTCACCAACACACACCAAGCAGGGCTGGCAGCTAAAATGGTAATTCAGTACATATGGGCACTGAATGCAGAATCGTTCAATAAAGGAAAAAGGAACACAGCAACAGGATACCACAGAATTATATTTATGTTGTACATTTGTCTTCACATTGCAACATCCACATTGTTCATTTTGTGACAAGTATTTCTAACAATTTTGAATACATATTTACTGTATAATACATTTTACCAAGAGGCACTTCCAGTAATTCTGGCAAAAAGGAGCTTCATTATAGTGTCTAACTTACAAAACAGTAAAAATAAATAATGTTTATCTAAAAGATTTTTTTTTCCTGTACAGAATCTATTTTGTACAAAACATTTATCAGCCATTAACTAAATCACTCAACAAATACTTGTGAAGAGAATATATTAAGTATTGCTACATGTATCGAGTGCAAGATACTAGTGAAAGGAAAAGAATTATTCTGTTTATGAAAATCACCTAAAAATACAAGGCCTTGTTCCTGAAGTGTTTAGAAAGGAGAAGCTTGGTTACAACAATATTGACAATATATAAATATAAATTAATGTATGTAGTACTTAGTGAAAAGAACACTGTGTTAAAAACTGGTGTGTACAAATCCTAAACAAGATGGCACTTCTCTGCATTGCCACTTTGGCTGGCAGTTATTTTTTAAAATATTGCTTCAAAAGAATTATAAAGGTACACAAACCCCCTTCTCAAACAGAGCCGTATAAAATTACACTCCCCCCACCTTTTTCTCACCTTTTGAAGTGAAAAGTAAAAGGAGGGATTCAATTTGAAGTACATGGTTGTGGAAACTTGCTACTAGAGCTGAGTCTGAATAAGCATCATTAAACGAATTTTGCCTGAGGTGCGGTGGCCCAAGGTCCCAGGCCAGGAGTCACACCTCACAGCATAGGATGTAAGGTGGCCAAAGTCCTCAGTGTTTTCCAGAATGAAAAAACTTTGGCTGGTCTGTTGTCAATTTAAAAAACCAAAATTTGTAGAATTTGCCTCTAAAATCTGGTGGGGGTCAAGTGCTTCAATTCTATTGGCACGCAGAGAATTTTCATTCAGAAAGGGTTGTGATCTTGCTAGGTTAATTGCTTGATTACTTTACCAAAATGTGATTTTTAATTTATTTTTTTAATCATGTCTTCTATATGATATACATACTTCGTATTGTTACCCAGATGGCCAAAATGTCTTGGAAAACAATGACTTCTGAAAAGCATTTCTTCCACAACTGGAGTCAAAGGTTACAAAATGTGTTTCCGTTGGAAAATGTCCTAGATATTCTTTTTTCAAAAGCACTAAAAAGAAAAAAAAAACTGCCACCCATCAGTGAAAATGTTAATCTGTCAAACAAACATAACCTACAGTAAGGATCACGGCTTTTTTAAAAGTGAACTTAAATTACTTTCAATCATGCAAACATCTTATATTCATTACTCAAGAAAAAAGGACTTAACTTTAGAAAAGTAATGATCAAATGTATGTTGACATGGTTGAAATATTAAAAATATCATCGACACCACATAGCAGTTATTAACGTTGTCTTTGATCTTTTGGGATACCATCTGCAGTACAGTATCAAGGTTTACAAACACCTAAAAATCAACATTTTGCATTCAAATACAGGTTTTCATTGTGTGTCAGGACCAGGCAGGAATTCTGAAAAGGAAAGACAGCTTTAACAGACGGCAGGCTTTCTACCTATGTATGTACACACGTGGCAAACCCCTCACTCTTTCCTCCCTGATGGGATCACAAAGCTTTTTTATTTTTTTTTCTTTTTAAATGAAAGCATGAGGGCAAAACAACTAGAGTCAGGAGAGAAAAAAACCACCACCACCAAACCCCCCAAACCCAATCTACTTTAAATAAGTGCTTAAAAGCAAAGAACAGTTGCTAATTCACATTAATTGTTTCTAAGTGTTCGCTGTGGTGAAGGAAGACGGGTTGAAAACTAGAACATCTAAACCTCAGGGCTACTGCCGTGAACAAACCATGGTGAGATGGGCAGAGAGATGGATTACGTTTCTCCAAGGTGTTTTTCCAGCTACTTTGACAATAACAACCCTCTGAAATTTGGCGTTTGTTCTTCACCAGCCCCCAGCTGCTCGCCCTATGCTGGGCTGCCCGAGGAGGAATCATCCAGTACACACCCCAGGGCCGCAGCACACTCTGTGCTTTGCTTCTTTGATCCGATTTCTATGGGTTTGAAATAGGACAGGAGACTTCAATCATAAGAGGACACATGGTCTGCAGCTGTGGCAAAGGCCTTTATACCTGCTGTTATGCTCCCACAGAGAAAACAGCAATATTTGGGTTTCCCCATGGAATTTGTTGCTGGGATACACCCCTTTCCACACCTGCAGATTTCAGTGGTGCTCCTTGCTGCACACAGATCCCATATGACATTGCCAGCAAAACGAGTCTCATCTGTTGCCCCATTCCCACACCTCAGACTTATTACACACACTGCTTTGGAAGCAAGAAACAACTGCATGGACTAGCCACCTCAAAAGCTCAAATGAAATATTCTTTTTTTCCCCCCTCCCCTAGCACCAAGCAAAGTTTTCCTTAATAAGGGAGACTTAAACAATTTCAGTCAAAAATTCTCCTTGGTTTACCATATCCTTCAGATTGACAGAGCACAGCCAAGGCCAGCTGGCTTTACCCAAACTCATCAACTCCCAGAAGATGCAGTTTTACACATGCAAGCACTCAGGGGAATTTTTGCATACACCTCAAGTAATACTGGCAAGGTTTCAAACTGCACAATGCTTATCATTTCAGTTTTATCAAAGTATTTTTATCCAGCTCAAGCTTTTGCCCCCTTTTGTCATTGTGAAAATGGACATTCCAGAAATACACCTACACTCTTCTGCCATCAGGCTCCTGAGGAGTTTGTATCATCCTCAGAATTCAGGTGGGTGCTCACACAGGCACCATCTGCATCCTATTGAGAAGGTGTGATGTTTTTTTCATCAAAAGAAGACCTGCCTGCCAGGAAAATCCCACTAATGGCCTCTGAACAAATCATAATTAGGATGTAAATGGAGGATAACTCATACTGCTCCCACCAACAATAAGATTCAATAATTACCACAGGAGGGGCTAAACCCTGCTTTGATTTACCTCCAGAGGAATGTTGTTTTACTAAAAGAAAGTTACGAAATTCAAAGGAAGATTTATCATATTAAGTTGCTTTCAAAAGTACTGGTGCTCTTTTGCTCTAATTCAAAATTTGACTCCGATAATCAATCTTTTTGCTAGTTCTTCCAGTGATTGCCTGAGAGAGCTGTCACCTAATTTCAGTTATTCCTCCATCTGTTCAAAACCACTTAACATGATTTTTCTCCAGCAGCCCTGGACATTCTTATTTGTCAGTTCATCTAAAAATATGAAAAAAATAAGATTTCCCCACTCTAGTTATTGTGAATAATTATCTTCTCTTCAATGTTGCCACCACTTTGACTAATGCTGCAACATCAAACAGTAATTAAATCCCCAGAAACATTATGGTTACATCATTTCAGTGGGATTACATTTGATTTTGAAAGAAAAGGAAAATAAAGTTTGTTGCATGAAGTCTGTTTCATATTGGACTACCATTTCCTTTTCTCTTTCCCACAAAATGCCACCTTGCCCTCCTTTCTGTACGTGTACAACCCCATCAGCTCGAGGACAAATTATACCAGCCCTGTGCTGCCAGCAGAGGAAAACCCAAGTTCTTAGACCAATGCCCAGGCCTGAGGCTGGAAAGAGCAAACAACCCTTTGTGCCTGCCTCCCCTCTGTGGTAGTGTGTTCTCTGCTCTGGGCACATGCCTTGACCTAATTTTTCACCCATGAGGCCATGGGATGCTCAACAAATTCTCATACTCATCATTAACTGGAAACTTTTCCTCCTTAAACTTGTGATGCTGGAACATTTCAATCATAACAGTACTTGCAAAAGTGATAGCAAATATTACATGTTGGTTTTATGAATTACAGGTTTTGCAACAGTCGAAAACATCTTCTTCTTCAGAAGAAAAGCCACAGACTGTCACTGTTGTCCTCCCAACCCACTGGACACTGTCTATCAGATGGACCATTTCTAGATAGAACCATAGCACATCTGTGTTGCCTCTCCCTCACTTGAATCATCTGGTGCATCTGCCTGGGGTATTTGTTGGTCAAGCCCCTTGTGTCTTCTCTGGATCACAGTCCCAGGCAAAACTGGGTTTGCTGGGCTGCCTGGTCTCACACTGACTGGCACATCTGGTTGTTCAGTCAGTGAGAGCGGACTCAAAGCTACAACCATTTCCATCGGCAGCAAAGCCCTAACCCTCACAGTGTCACACCACACAGACTAAGCAGGATAATTAACAAGACTTTGCCTAAGTACTTCTTTAGCAACTGGGACCAACCACAGACCTTTTGCTGCATTATATTTAGGGCAAGATTTTTCAAAGGCAGCATGGACAAAGCACTGGGTATGAACAGACCCAGACTGGGGCATAGTCTGGGCAGCCCTCATGGGCTCTAGCACTGACTGATGCTTCTTTTAGCAGAATCCTTGGTTTCTTCACACTGTGTTCCACTTACCAGGGCATTTGTGAAGAAAGATGGCACCAGAGTTTCAGAAAAAAACACCAAAACTATCTAGAAAGCAGAGAGGAATTTACAACTTTCTAAAGAAAATAAATGAACTTCATGTCCAGCATGGAATTAATAGAAAGGGACTTGGGAATGGAATTTGCCTAGACGCCAACTGGTACTTATAAAAGCATCTATTTGAACCTTTTCAGACTTTACTCCCTTCTAAATTCAGACCTTCAGGGTTTTAAGAACTAATAGTGGTACACTACAGGTAAAAGACTCAAATGCAGCCACTTAAAAGGTATTGAGCAGTCACAATCTTGGATTTTAGGTTGATGAGGATGCAGAAAGAAGTTCACACATTGGGGTAAAAACAGATCAACAACTATGTTACATTGTTAATAAATGCATTCTCAAATGACATCTGCCTGGGAAACATTTACTACCAGACCATGACCATCATTTGCTGTTAGAGCCAGCACCCTGCGCAGTGTGACGGGAGGCCATTGGTGACACACATCTATTTCCCCAGCTCTCTGTAAAGAATTTCAGTCCCAGAGGAAACAGCTACACTGTCCAAGAGCACAATAAAATCCCTTTTCCCCAATTCTTGCAACTCACTTCTGATGCATTGCTTGTAACATCACATCAAACACTGCCTTTCTACTGGAGGAGGCTGATGACTTTCAGAGATGAGTGTCAACATGCTCTGCACATTAGCTAAAAACAGATCAAGAAACACCAGACTCTAGAATTACAGCATAAATAGTAAACTATGATCCTATGATCTCAGATTCCTCCCAAAAAAAAGTAATTAAACAGTTTAGGCCTTTCACAATCCTTGCTTCCATGTGTTCAATCTGCAACACAAGTATAATGAGAGATGTTATATTCCATAGTAAACAGCATATGGTTGTCTAGGGAACTGACAATCTAGGGACAAAAGTGTTTATATGTCATTGCTATGTGACAGGCAGAGTGCCTTTGTCACTGCACTGGGGGCTGCCAACATTGCAAAAAGCCTCCAGTTTCAGGGAACAGCAAAATTCTCCTAGACTAGAAGAGAACAGGATCAGTCCCCAAGTGACATAACAGTGGAGAAAACAGAATATCCAAATGGAAAACACAATCTAATCTTTCTCCTTCTGTTTTTAAAGAACTGAAAACTAAAATACTAATTTTTTTGGTGTTACTGCAAAACACTGTTTAAATGGGGTTTTCTAGTGTCTAACACACTGCTTTACATACAGTATGTACCATAACCCACATCCTTCCAGTTTCGATAAAATCAGCAATCATTCTCATTTTAAGCCTATCAGCAACTTCTTGACTATAAAGGCCCAAGTTAACCAGACTGTACCCACAAACAGGCTTGAGTAAGCAAAGGAGTATCAATTTCTGACAGCTGCATTGGCAATACAGAAAGAAATCTTAAATTAGAAGCTGACACTAATTTTACTTAATGGCAACCAAAAATGATGACTAGGAAAACATAATCATTCCATTTCAGCACATTTTAGGATGATTTTTCTTAGTTCAACCCTGTGTATGCCAGCTCAGAGGAATATGTGGTACTCCACTTACAGGATTGTGCCTCATTCTTGAACGCCTCTTCGTAATTTTACCAACTGGGCACCCACTAACGCTGCAATATAATTTTTTCATCTTCTAGTAAAAACAATATAAAAAAGAATATTAAAATCCAGTCGAAGTGATTACGTACTGAAAATCAAGAAAAAAGTGCTTGGAGATGTGACATTTTAAAGCATCTCTGTAAGTTTAATTTTTAAAGGACAGAATGAGGCATAATAAATCCTTCCCATATTATAAGGTATTAATATCACTTGTACAAGAAAAAAACCCAAATAAAATGATTATCAAAGTGACTGAAGAGGTGTGAGAACAGTGCAAGCTGGAATTGGCGGAGACTGGCTGAGATCTTGGAGACATCTTTTTTCTTTGGAGTGAATTGTGCCATGTCCTTTGCCTTTAAAATAACCGTGCAATTTGGATCTTTGCTTTTCTAATTTCATTGGAAACCATTAGCTAAGTATTTCTGCTGATAAGAGCATTCATAACCATGCTCTAGTCACTCTGCTGAAAGGCAAACACGATCTCTACTGGTAAGGGTAGAAAGGGATGACATCAGGCAAATTCAACCAGTGAAACTTCAAATCCTGTTTTGAGCAAAAGTTCACTCTGATGGAAATGCAAAGCAAAAAGAACCTCTGAAGTGGTAACACACATGCTGATTGGCTTTGATAGAGAATGTTACCCAATATTTTTGGGGAGGTATCAACAGGATCATGAAATTTGGTCAGTGTGTAACAATAGCAAAAAGTGATGGGTGTAACATCAAAAATTTAATACAGAAAGGACTTCTACAAACTCTGCCTTTCACAAGCAATCCTCTTCTTAGTCAGGGGCTGCATGGTCAAAGAATAAAAAGCAAACATAATAATTTTTGAGAGATACTGAGCTTTAGGTATATAATTCCTTCTGTGGGAACAAATCTCTAAATTGTGTGGTACTGGTTGGTGAGGCCAGCCCCCAAGAGCATTAATATTTTAAAGCCTTGATTCTGTAGACCACTGGCTTCCCATAAGGGTCTATACAAATTACTCAAGACTTTATTTGTGGGGTTTGGAAATGGCTACACTGTATAAAAATGTTTTTGTATTTATTTTTTAAAAAATTATCTTTACAAAACAACTTTTCCCTTTTTTCTTTTTCTTTTTTTTTTTTTCTTAAAGATATCATTATCTACAGGAACCCATAAAAATTTTTCCATATTTACATCTAGATAACTAATCATTGACAAATATAATATCGTGAAATAAAATATTGAAAGTGAATATCCAACTTTTTAAATAGACATTTGGCTCACAGCATAAACAACAGAGAAAACAAATGAACAGAACAAACAAACAACAAACAAAAAGATCTGCTCTTCGTACAGGCCTGATCATTTTCTTTCCTTTTTAAAACAAACCCAAACCAACTGAAAAGAGGAAAAAAAGTATATTGGTGGGATCAAACACTCTGCTTCTAAGCAGAATGCCAGCAACAAACTGCTCCCATCCAGCACCTCACACTGAAAAACCGAGTTCTCTGAAGGTCCTGTGAGTGGTTGCTGAGACACACGAGTGTGTGCGGCACGCAGGACTGGCACCTGCCCCCACGCTGCCCTAAAGCATCGCTGGCATTGCGCTGAGGAGGCCATGGCCCCACACCCCCTCCCGCTGCTCTCCCAGGATGCAGTGTAGCTTTGTTCTTCAATGAGCTATTTGGTCATTGATGCAGGGAGGCACAAGGCTGTGGCAGGGGCTCACAGTGCCTCTCGCCTCCAAGGACGCCTTTGCTCTCTGTTCTCTGCTGCCCAAACACGCTCGCTGTCCCACACAGCCATTCACACCCACGCAGAGGGGCAGGTCCTCTCAGTGTGCCACACAGTCCCCCCGGGACCTCCTTGGGAAAATAACCTTCCTGGCACATCCCTTTCGCCAGCAGTGTGGGAAGTGCTGAGGAGGAGCCCTCACAGCTGGACAGAGCCAGGCTGGCAGCCTGGGCCAGCCCATCACTGCTGAGAGGCTGCTGCCTGCAGCTGGAGTGCAAACCAGGACTTGGAGAGCTACGGGGAATGCAAAGCTCCTCAAAATGGGCTCTGTTTCCCTTGTGGGCACAAATCGTCTAAAATTCAGACCTTCTGTTTGTTGTCATGTATTGGGACATGTGCTACAGCTAGTGTAATAAGAACTCAAACTATGCTATACTTCCTTACATGCACTCACACTTGCAAACACCCCCTCACACACATAGGTGTTGGCAGGATATATCAGTATTCATATAAAGCTTTGAAACTTTTATCCATCAGCATTAAGAGCAAAAGCTACTTGACTGGTACCTTACTGTTAACTGCAAATGTTCTTCTGAAGCAGCATTTCCTTAGATAACTTTCTTCTGTAAATATCACAGTGACCATAATATATCATTAAATGTATTTTGCTGAAGTGTGCAGCCAATAACCCTGGCTATATATATATATATATTTATATAATAACACCCACCCCCAAATCTCTTTAAAGAAAGTCTGTAAAAGCCGGTGTTGCAGTGTGAAAGCTTCCTTGAGCATAGGAGTTTAAACAATGTACCTCACCATAAAAAGGAAAGAGAAACAAATTAAACAGCTGTAGGCGCATTATCCCAGACTTCTACAGTGTTGTGTCTAAATGCTGTGCTGGCTTGAGAAAGAGTCTGTGCACGAGTCAATCTGTCTTAAAATACTGCTGTAAATATTGTCATTGGTTTGGTTCTACAGTTGTGTTCTCCTCTTCATCCTTCTTGGGCTTCCCTTTCTCCTCCTCCTCTTCCCTGATGGCCTGGATTTGTTCTGAAGATTGGTGCAGCGTGGATTGCTCTGCGCCTTGCTTCTCTGACCCAGCTAACCTCTCCTCGTCCTCAATTACTTTCTTCCACATTTTATGGTTCTGAAGCAGGTGCTGAGTGATCTGACAGTAGATTTTCCTCCTCTTGAACTTCTTCTTTCCTGTAAAACACGATGTGACATTACTGCACCAGTTTCTGTGACAAAAGAAAAATGGACTGAAGGTGTAGGAAGCAGACAGGGTGTACTATGACATATAGGAACTGCACTAAGAGATTTTTAAAACCACAGGTTTAAGCAGTCATAAAATCCAGAAAGCTATGCCCCTCCAGACCTCTGGGAAAGGAGACTGGTTTCCTGCACATTTTGAGCCCCTGCTTCATCTCATCTCAGGCTGCATGTTGTGCCTGACTATGCTGCTCACAGAGGTATCCAGTGCTAGAATGATTATGCATAAAGCATGTTGCTGAGCTATTTCTGCTCATTTTATATCAAGTACTTAAAGACTTGGATCAGCCTTCTCCATAATACACATTATTATGTGTAATTATACACATTATTATGTGTATGGCCCTCCCTGTGTCCAATGGATCCCTGCTGGTTGTCTGAGGGATAAAAATCTTGACCTGTTTTCTCCACATTTTACCTCTGAGCTAAGCTGTATAAGGACAATGAATGAAGGATTAATAATGAAGCATTAGTGATCAAAGGAGGGAACCAATGTTCCATTTTCAAAGTCTGAGATGATTTCAAAATCTGATGATGATTCCCCCAGTGGAGGTGACCTTGAAGCTTTAGCACAACGTTGCTTTGGCAGCAGTCTGACCACTGAAGAAGTAGTCACACAGCCAAATACTGTCAGGGAGCTCACTTGTCTTATTTTGAAGCATCTATCCCCTGCTGTTAACCTATAAAGTGTTTTTGTCACTGGTGGTTCTCATGGCTCCTGATACAGCTGCACTACAAGTGTTTTGCTGTCTGAAGGATGTTTTGTTCTGTCAATATAATCTGTCCAGCACAGATTGTTAACTCCTTAACAGTACAAAGCTTGAAAAATTTCCCTGCTCATTAACAGTGCCAATGGCAGTCACAGAACTGAAACAACAACAATTGCTGATATTTTTTTTTTTTAAAGAATGTGACGTAGAGGAATGTTTTGTACCAAATAAATTTGCGTGGATTGGTATTTGCAGGTTGCCTAAAGTATGTCTGTGTCAGGATCCAAAACGTTTAGCCCTTGAAGCTTTTGAACTGGAAACAAAGAGCTTTTCACTGAGCACAGACCAAATCCAACTCAATCCTTCATTAGAAAGCCCTTGGTTCCCCGTAGGAAACCTTCAGGTTTAGCACTAATAAGAAGCCCCTACCCTGCCAGCGCTGCAAGCAGGACATTCTCTCGTGGGTTTCCTGGGTGACCCTACATCTTGTTGCTCTCTGCAGACACCAGTGAGCACTTGCTATTCTGTTAAAATTTGTCTGAACCACTAAAGACTGAGTCTGTTTAATTCTTATACTGGCATCAGACCTTCAGTGAAAATACATCCTCCTTTATAGTAACAAAAATTAATTCAAGCTACCTTAAGGTTTCAAAACTCTTAAAATTATCTCAACTGCTTTTTATCTCAACAGTGAATTATCGAGATGCAGATGAAGTGTTTTCTGCCACAATTATATTTCTACTTTCCTAAAAGGCATTTTGATCAAGAAAAAGATCTTTACCAATATCAATACAACTCTCCATATCTATACATCTGCTGTGTCAACCTTTTATTTTGTTTCACTGAGAAAGTTTAGAACATCCAGAATTTTGTTTATCATTAATATAAATTTCTTACAACCTGTAAGACCCCTATATTTACACAAAAGATGTTGTAGATTCACAACTCAGATTCACAGTCAGAGAATTTAGGGAACCTGAAGAAAAGAGTTAGTAACACATTGATATGATGGAGATTAGCAGCCCACATTTGGTAAGAAGGAAGTAGGAAGGCTTTGTTGCATATTTCAAAACTTCCGATACATTAATTTTTAAGGTTTTGAAAACCATAGCCTAAAAACACCAAGCTGAATAGTAAAGTACTATAACAGAATAGAATGTGAAAAAGAAAACAGCAAACAACTAAAAATTGTCTGTTTTCAATGTGACAATGGTTAATAATGCTCAGTGCTTTTAACCTGAAAACAGCATTGCTGAACTCCCCTAGTGGTGATACAGAAGACAAGAGTATAGAGAGATGAGAAGAAAGGAAACAAAGGATTTCAAAGTAAGGTGAGACGCTCCGGTGGATATGTGAGAATATCCTTCATCCTTCTGTTTAATACAGCAATAAAAGTATCAGGCTGTAGGGTCTATGTTGGTTACATATCATATATATTTTCCTTCTGGTAGGCCATAGAGACCATAGAGGCCAATCTGCCACAAACAGGTGTCTCTGCTGTTACAGAACTGGTAGATCATAAGGTGCTAAAATTAAGCTGTGTGCATTATATTACTTAATGTTTGTTGTTCTCAACAATGTTTTTTACGCATGTGAACTTGCTAAACTTAAAATATATGCAAGTGTGTGTGTGTGAACAACAGCAACGATTTCTTAAATACAATCCATACACCTCTGGATCTTACTAGCAATAAAAGGTTAATTCTGTACATCAGGAGACATAGGCTTTAGTTCCATATCCACATCTGACTTATTGCAACCATCAAAACTTTCCACTTCACAGTTTCCTCAACAGGGATGATACTCAAGTAGGAAGGGCATGGAAATGTGTGGGAAAGAACAGAAAAAGTGAGACTGTTAACGGAAAAAGCTATTTATTGATATTTTACTAGGACACTAAAGGCTGGTTCTTCCTGGAAGGACTAGATATATGGAGGAGAGAGAAAGATGACCCACAGGAGAACTATGAGAGAGCTGTTCTCTCATAAGAGAACTGTATTGAAAAATGCAGAGGGAGAAAGAACGTGAAGAAAGAAAAAGGTAAAGTTTGCAGCATTAAACTGATAAAAGAAATAGGTCTACAATTGCAGTATTTTCTCTTAAAAATCATTCCCCATGAGTGGCTGAAATCCGCCTTTCGAAGTAAAAAGCTTTCCTCTCAGTACAAGAACTGGCACTGTTGTCCCTTTGGAGGAGAGGCAGGAGAGTGTGAGCTTGAGTTACTGATTAGCCAGAAGGGCCGAGTGACGCAGCTCCCAGCACACAACACAGCAATGCTCAGGGCCAATTCCCTCCTCACTCTTCTCCACACATTACCTCGAAGAGATTTGCATTAAAACACTTCCACTGTTAAAAAACCAGCACCTCAGACCCTCATTCTGTTATTCATGGAAATGATGAGTGCTTTCCTTGAAAAATCTTCTCCAAATAATCCGTTATTCAACTGAAATTGTTGCAGTCTACTAACACCAGTCCTGAAAGTCTAAAAAGCCCTTCTGCAGAGACAGGTGATCCAGCACCAGAAATTTCAACCAAAGGTAGAAATGAGTAGAAGACATGAACTATGTCAGTTCTGAAACCATGGAGCATCTCCATTACCAGCTACATGCCAGCTTGTTCAAGGACAGCACAGATTCACTGTCACTCTGGAGAGGCCCATGTTGAACATGACCAGCTCACAAGTCTCTGCTTAGTTTTTTGGTCACAATATGGAATTCGTTCTTTTGAAAAATATACACGCAAACAACTTACTGGATTCAGCATTTTCACAAGTTTCCATTTCTGCTGTTTCTTCCTCTTCTTGCTCATCAGTGTCTCCTGATTCATCACTATCTTCTATCCATTTTCCTGGCATCAGCCCCGCTGAGTCATAGGAGTTACATAGTGGTCCCACAATGTGAGTGATGAATGATTCCTGGAGGTGTGCCAGCTGAGGAGCAGAGCGGTCCATGAAAGGACTGATGGGCAAGCCCAGGCTGGCTTCTTCATCACCCTGGAGATCAAAAATAGCAGTAACTTCTCTGAAGTAAATGAAACAAAATGGTAAAACACAAAAAGGTAAAGCACAGCAAACCAGCTAAAAATGATGAAAGAAAAATAAACTCCAATGTCACTTCCATGGCACGTCAGCATGACATTGTTACAGTGCCATCATGTCAACTGGTTCATCAAAGTTACAGCTCTTTTCTTTTAACAGGATCCACTACTGATAGTGTGAATTAACAAGGATGTTGGTTGATTACTGTGCAGAATGATGCCCTTCGCCCTTGTCCTGCACTTTACATAGTGAGCACATACTGAAAATGTGCAAATTGTTATTTTATTTCTTTCTTCACATTATTTAAAAAAAAAAATCCTTTCAAACTTTGTGATTGGTAGTTCAAAATGACCTTGTGGTAAGACACCTGTTTGCAGGGAAAAGACTGAACTTCTACAAGAAGGGTTTTTTCCTTACTATACCTAACATGGAGATTCCTCTTGGCTTTGGGTTATAGGTATTTACTTCCTGGTACTATTAGAACAATCCCTATGAAAACAAGTGTGGCTCAAAAGCAGTAAATCTTTCCCATGAGCGTTTTTGTTAGCTTTTCTAGGGGAGAGAATGTAGAAGGATGGTATAGGAAGACTTTTTTTCTCTCTCTTGTCATGATATAAAATGAAGTAAGACTTTATTGTGGAACCAAATCTGATATATTCACTTCCCTATCACAGCAAAGCTTCTGGTGCCATCAGTGAGTTTGCAGCTGAGTAGACATGACAGGACCAGATACCATCTCCTCAAGAAAAAACATCTGATTTCCCTAATCAAGTCTGATATGTAAATTAACGCTTTAATACAATAGACAGTTCTATATTTGAGAATATAGATTAGAATTTGGAGATACACTTTCAGTTTCCACTACTTTACAGATTGTCCATATTTATCTCCTTGTAAAGGAAATTTTCCAAAAGTCATGGACTTTATATCTGGTCAACGTTTTGTCTGTATCTGTATTTGGTGAAGGCTAAGAATGACAGCTACATTTTGGAGCATCTACAGCAAATGTCTCATTTCCTTGTCTGTTACTTTTTAATAACCCACCAAATAATGTTATGTTCAATCATTAGACACAAAATACTAGTGTTGACAAAACACTGAAACATGCCATCCATTTGTGAAATAGCAAACAAATTAAGAAGAGGTGGCAGCTTGCTCTTCTTTACATCAACATATCTGAGATTTTGTGTTTGTGAGCTGTCACTAGTGGGAAGAATGCTGTCTGTTGAAATGGTTGCAAGTTCTTTTTTCATATTCTGTTAAAACGTGATTTATTATGTGAAAAGTCTTGCAGTGTGTCTTTTGATTCTATTTAACATGTCTAACCTGTCTTCAAATAAGTATGCTGAGCATGTGAAGGGAAGGAAACCTCCTGTAACAATATAACACAGGATTTTGAATATATCCATACAACACATTTTGAATAGAGTTATCTTTATATGGGAGTGAGATTCTTCAAAGGAATTGGTGCTTATTAAAAGAAAAATATTTTATAATTTTCACAGCACAAGTTGAATTCACATATGTATGCTTTTTGATAATAATTCCAGGGAAATTCAACCCTCCCATAAAATTCTCCTTTTTAGAAATGAGAATATGAAGACTTTTCCCTTTTCAGAAACAATCTGATTATCAAAAGCATAGTGAACATGGTTTGATACATCTCTCATAGCATATCACATGAAAGAAAAAGAGATTTTAACCTAGGTTAAATGAATGGAGAACCTAACTTATCCTTCTTAATGCCAAAAGGAAGTCCAAGGAAGGAAAGGTTCCCTGTTTTGAATCCCATTTCTGAATGATGGAAAATATCCCAGATTCCTGCTGTGGAACAGATAATACAGTATCTTCCCACAAGTGTATCCTCCCAGGCTTAATTCAGTATCCAACACTTTGACAATATTAGTGTATAGGAGCAGTTACTTCCCTCTGACATCACTTATGTTGGATCAAAGGAAAGTCATATATACCAGAATAACAGGTTTTGTCAGCATGCAGCAGTCACCCACATAAGCTGTGATAATCACCAGAATTGTGAAGGGCAATTTGTTGGAACAGTGGTAACAAAAAAAGGAAAACATTTCCTGCAAGAAAATTTGGGAGATGAAGGTTCTTTTGGGACATACTCCCTTTCTTTAAGAAAAATATGAAAAGAAAAACAGATCCAACTATATTTGTAATATATGTAAGGTCATTGTTCTTTCTTTTTCTCAGGAGATTTCCAATAAATGAAGGGGTTTCAGGTCAACATCTGAATTTTGTCCATTTCCCATTTCTTTACACACTCCAGAAGGCAGCAGCAAATCCTGTTTGTTTTATTTTTTCCAAACTGTAAGTGCAGGAAATTTAAAGGAAGATGAAAAGGGTTTAAAAGGGATTAGTCTGTGACTTCAAGTTACTGCACAGCCTCCCCAAGAAGTCTGTGGGATGTCTGGTTCAGTGATTTAGCCTGTTTGCTTCATCTGGAAAAGACAGGATGTGGAGTTTAATCTAACCAGTACCTTCAAAATATGTTCCCACTCAGGAAACAGAGGCATAGTGTGGGAACAGCCTTGACCCTTGCACTCAGCAGGGCTAAATAGGTTATAATGAGAAAAGGTTCAATTAAGGGCTCCCTTACACCTAGAAAGAGAGGACCAGTGCCTGGCTGTACTCCCAGGTCTTTGTAAATCAATCTGTGGCTGTCCTTCCTTCCTTGTGCTGTCATCAGCAGAGCCTTGCATAATTAGTGCAGTTGTACTGACAAACCTTCTAAAAGCTGGAAGTGTTGTCTTAAAAAATGAAATATGAATCAGGATCAAGGTGTAGGGAGTTTGTAATAAACTGAAAGTCAATGTCACAGTTGTGCTAAATACCTAAAGGTTTCATGTGTGTGAACAGAGACGTGGCCCACAGGGAAGCTAAAATAATTCTTCTGCTCTGTTTAGATCATCTCTTTAGATCACCTCAACAAGGATGCTGCATCCACTTTTGGAAGCCACATGTCAATAAAAGTGTGAGACACCTGGAGAGACTGGAGAGCAGAGTCATGAGAACCAGCTGATGTCTTGAAAGGACTTAGAAGGAAGGATGAAAAGACAGTTTGCATGAAAGAAGACTGAAAGGGAGACATGATGACTGACAAAAAAAAAAAAAAGAGGAAAGGGACACTTGTTCCCATATCCACTGTAAAGGTAGTGATAGACTTAAACAGCTAAGCCTGTACAAACACCATCATCAGAGGTCTCTGAGGGCACCCCAGAAGCTTCAGTGACAGACTTTCACAGGTTCTGCAAAAGGATGGATTAGTATTACTCTAGCCATCCTCTTCTCCCCTATCCTCTGTGATCTTTACTCATCACCAGCACTTCAGGGCTGTTTAACACCAGACATGCATACAGCAGATACCCCTTTGGGCATGCAGTTATTTACCTGTTCATAAAACTCATTGACAATGCCTTCTGTCCACTGCAGATGCAAATCTTTGCATTTTGCAGGCCCATTTATGTCAGCCAGTTTGATGCACATTTGGCAAACCAGCAAGCGGTCGTTCTCATTAGTCCAATCAATTCCAACATCATCGTTCACCTAGTAGACAGAAAAAAAGAAAGCTGTGACAGTAATGCTGGGTAAAAGGATGCATCCAGAGAGGAAATTCTGCCCCGGGATATCACACAATATATTTAGCTTTTCAACAAAATCACAGGCATAAGCAGGCTGAAATTAACAGTCAGCTGTAGAGCAATATGCAAAAAGAAAAATAAGTGAAAACCAAAGAACACTGAGATGAATAATGAAACATCAATATTTAGCAAATGATGCACCTGTTTGAAAGCATTTGCTAGGAAAATAAAAAAGTAACCTTTCTATGACATTTTCCAAGATATTAATGCCTAATTGATGTACAAAGATAAATTATCTTCAAATGCCATGCTGATTTAATTGCAGTGTGAAGACACATGTAACAAGCTCATTTCCCTATTTGATCTAAGGATGGCTGAAACTATTTCCTACCTTTTTCCTTTTCTCTATTTTTCCCATACCTCTCCCAATTCAAAGTGATATATACTGTCACCTGCTCTAAAATAAAAGCATCACAGAAAGGTTAAGGTTGGAAGGCAGCTTTGGAGATTCTCTAGTTCAACTCCCCTGCTCAAGGCAGGTAGACCAGGCTGCTCAGGATTGTGTCCAGCTCAATTTTGAATATCTCCAAGAAGGAAAACTCCACAACCTCTCTGGTCAACCTCTTCCAATGGACAATTCTCATCAGACGAAACATGCCTTTCTTATTTTCAAATGAGAATTCCCGTATTCCAGCTTGTGCCCATCATCTCTTGTCCTGTCACTGGATACTACTGAGAAGAGTCTGGCCCCATTGGCTTTACTCTCCCCATCAGGTAATTATACACATGGCTGCATCCCACCAGGTGCCATGGACCTATGTCCAGTTTGTTTCAGTGCTTCCTATCAGGATAAATCTTCACCAATCCAGACTTTCTCCCACACCTCAGGGACCTAGGATTCACGGAGCCAGGTATTAACCAATTGGACTGAGCCTGCAAAAGCACCGAGGATTTCAGCCTTTTACATCTCCAAAAGGTTTGCAAAACAACTTTTACTGCCATCAGCCACATTTTCCCATCTTTATTTCTGGAATATCTCCTAGTATGGTAGGGGTTAACTTCTACTCTACACTTAATTTTTGTAACTCAAATCCCTCCTTGAAACACGAGCTTTAGTTGCCAAGTTTGCAATAGTAGAAAATGGATGTTGTGCTGTGACTAGGTAGAACTTTCACATCCTCTGTCAGCAGGTCCTCTGGCCCCTGGAGCAGTGGGCCCACATTGCAAGGGTTTGCTTTTGGTGCATATGACCCAACATGACCAATGTCAGAGAACAGCAAGTGTTCCAACCCACTGATATTATCAAAGTGTCAGACTCTCAGCTTTTCTCAGTACTTCGTGGTGGTTCTTTCCAGACTGAAGCTTTCAGGTGTGAGGATGATCACATTACACAGGTTTACACTGAATTCTGTACAGAAGTGTCGCTCTGACCACAGATTCAATATACTAAACTACATTTCAGCAACCCCATCAATAATAAGATCCTTTAGAGCTGATTTTGCAAGTTACAGCACCTTCACCCCTTATATGAACAGGTCAGGTCTGCTCTGAGTCTGCTTTAGTACAAAAGAGTTTTTGCAGACCAAACATAAATAATCTCATTTTAAGGCAGTGACTACTGCCAGAAAACCAGATTCAGCCACTAGCACTGGTTAATATGTGCACCTTCTCTTCCACTTTCAGTCCACTTGACCATTCAAGCAATAAGGAGAAAGAAGAGGGTTGATAAACGTCCTATGGTGAGCTGGCAGGATGTGGTAGGTCAGGCTGTTCTCCTATTTATCTGCAGTGTCCCAGGCATCACCTTGCTTGGTTACAACAGTGGCTACACCTACTGCTGTACAGACTGATTGATTTAAGACAAGTTTATTTTTCAATATCTACAGTTTATACCTAGTACTTCGGTCAAGTTTGTTCTCTTCCACAGTTAGACATTTAATCTCTGTGATAAAACCACAGTAATCACTTGTTTAACTTGTCTTTTTTCATTCCTCACTTATGTTGACAGAAGTGATGGTTTTGGTTCAAGCTGCCAAATTCATAGGATGTAGTCAAATGGCCTGAATTCCTGGAGCTTTATTGTCTTTGTGGCCCTGACAGACAAGAATCTGGCAATATTGTTCAATACTTCACGAGGAAATCAGGCTAGTGAAAATGATCCCAGAGACTTAAAGAAACCCCCCTGGTATTACTGGACCTTTTGGGACATGACTAGCAGGGGTGCAGAAGGAGCTCAGCCTTTAACAGATCTACAGAGCAGTTCTCTGTCTACCCTGGACCAAATTTAAGGCCTTTCTTTACAGCTTCTTAGAGCCTAACAAAGAGAGAGATGTGACTGGGGCATAGAAAGGAAAACCAGTCATACATCTGGAGGCTTCGAAGTTTCAGCATACCGGTCCATCCTAAGTAATACAACAAGAAAATATTCCATTTATGTCACTAAATCAGCAAGGAGGACCTAGTCCTTGACAAGAAACACACTGTTCTTGGTGTGTTTCTCACAAGGAACTAGAAGGCAGTACCAGCTCCAAAGGCAGGTATCTGGTTAGGATGCCAACAGCTTTGATGGGTGATGGAGTTTATTAAAGTAGCTTGATAGGAGGTGGTTTCCAATAAGTTAGGCTGAAACTTTAAATAAATTTTAAGAATGGCTTCCCAGGGTTGTGATTTTGTACTCACTGAATGGAGTGTGCAGGAAAAATCTTTAGTGACCTTCCCCTGAGGTGTAGGAAAGAAGGATCATGTTTTCCTCCATTTGGGATTAGAATTTCACAACTCTTATGATCTTTGTGCTTTGATAATCTAGCAGAATGATTCAATCAATAAAAATTCCCTGAATGTATTTAGCCATGATGAAAACTTTGTAACACCTTTGACTTTTTTCCCCCTGAGTGGTTTGACTAATGGGTATAAAGTGCCAGTAAACAAGAATATAAGGCTGAAAAGGAGGCTGTAGGTGGGATTTACATTCAAATAGTCCATAATATCTTTAGCCTTAAACCAGTTTGTGAAAAAGTAAACATATATAAGAAGAGAAGCTGTGGCACTGAATTTAATAAGTAAAAATCAATAGAAAGGCCAGATTACTATTCAACAGACTGTTTTACAGCAAAGGGACAATCAGAGGAAACAGCAACACAGTAGCCTTTCCACACTTTTCGCTGTGTTGTTTCCAAAACCACAGTCTTTTCTGACCGTCCACCAGAAACCCAAACCTGAACCTTACCTTGGCATTGAATTTGGCAACAAAGTCAAAGTGTTTCTTTAGGTCAGTGGCCAAAATTGCCTCAATGACGAGGAAGCGGAAATGCTTGAACTCCACATGGTCGAGGTGGACTAGGAAGTTGTACTCTGGCCTTGACATGAAGAGGTTCCAGGCAGCAGCAGCATGGTGGTTCTCCAGGACAGAGCGGTCATTGTACAGCACGGCCTGCGGAACCAAGGCAGGCAATGGAAAGGTGAGGAACAGCTTAGCAAAACCACAGCAATGCAGAAAGGGAAATGACATGGGAGTGATGCTCAAGGGAGGTTCCGGTTTGGCTGATTTGTTTGTTGAGGTTTTTTTTTTTAAAAAGACTTTCTCGAGGTTTGAGGATGCGATTTTGGCAGGACTAACACCAGACACCTGAATTGTTGTGATGCTGAAGATGGACTGGAAGATTGATTTGAAAAATCTGGGTCTTTCACGCTCAAGAGTCTTTGGTTCCTGACTGAACTGTATCATATGACAACAGATTATTCTATTATTCTGTTTCAGGCCACAGATTAATGACTAGTATAACATAGGTGTGTGCTTCTTTGTTTCTTAGAACTAGTCTCAATTAACAGGGCTTATTGTCTTTGGAAATTGCACCTGACAGTTGTGTCCATGTTGGACCAATTCCAAACACAGAAACAAGTGAAATTCCAGTTTGCAACCCGACAACACATATTCAGCCTGACTGATTTCTAAATGCTGAAATCCAAAATTGGTGAAACCTTTACTAAAACAAGATGTATAACTCTCATAGTGATGGCAATTTCATTCAGAAACTAAAGAAAGATCTAGAAAATTGACTGTAGGTGACAACAACCATCTAGGAAAACTCTCTACCTTAGCAGCATTCAGCCTTTTGACAATTTGCTTTATAGAAAGAAAAGCTTTAGGAAATATGCTTCCATGCAAAATAGACACAAGTTTTTAACAATTTACAGAAATAAATACACATACATTCCAGTGGCTTTTCACTTCAACTATATTTTTATGTCACCTAGAGCTGAAAAGATTCAATTCTATTGTAAAATATAGAATCGATTCTTTATCTCAGAGTATGTGTTCCTGAAGAAATTCAGCTTCACAGACCATGTTGCCTAACTGCACAGTAAGGATCTGAGATATCCTGCTACCCAGGCCCACCTCCTGAAAGCAGATTTTTAAAAGAGCAGCGCTTTATCATTACCGGAAGCTGATCCTGCTTGTCATGTAAAAGAAGAAAAAACCTAGATGCCAAGTATAGGTTCTTCAAAGTTCAGGTGATAATAGGTTTTAAAAAAGCCCACCAAAAAAAAAAAAAAACCAACAAAAAAACCCCAAAACAAAACAACAAAAGAAACTCTCCAAAAACAACAGGAAGAACTTGACTTTTTCAATATAAATTTATTTTCAAACTAGGAACATTACATTAAGGCTACTCATCTAACTTTCTTTTTGAATATTACAACCACAAAGCTATAGCACTCATTTCTTAAAATTAGATTTAGGCATAGTATATATGTCTTCTATCAATCTATTTACCTGGCCAGAGTATTGAACTTCTTGATCACAGAAGGATTTTGCAAGAATAAGAAGTATATTACTATCAGTTTAGAGACAAAAAAACTGATACAGAGTAAATTTGGATACAAACTGGGGAGTAAACCGAGAATTTCTGCATCCCTACCCAACTGTCACCATTAAGCTATCCTTTTCTCTTTCCTTCTCTCTTTCCTTTTCCATAGAAGTGTGTTTCCATACAGTATGCCGAAGTAGGCAGGTCAGCTATGTAAAGTAAGGAAAGATAATCTCATAATTAGGCCAATAAAGAGTCACTTAGAATTGCTGAATTCAACTCCCAGCATTGGCAGCATCTTCTGTGTAACCTTAGGCAAGCTTCAATTCTACATTTATAGAGCTGAGATTATTTTCCACACTCCCCTCCTCCCTAGACATATAGTGCAAAAATACTTTCATAAAAGGTGGCAGCTGCTCATATTCAATAGAAACAACAGAAGATATGTTGTGATCATGCACAGACTAGCTTGCAAGTGCAGTCAACTATACAAGTGGGTCTTTTTAGTTTATTTCAATCTTTCTTCACTGAGACAGTTTATCAGTACCTTTCTTAACAGCTCTCCTAACTGAGGGTGTGTAAGAAGACTCTTTCCAACAGTCCCCAAATGAAGGGATTATTTCTGTCACTTTGACAAGTTGTTTCAAAGTGTTTGGGAGACTTGTGCTTACCAGAAGACACAGGAACCACTGGAAAAGAAAAGCTATTATCAAGACTTTCTAAACTTAACAGCAACACTGGTTCAGATCTATTTACCTGAGGAGCACTCGTTGCTACCAAAAAGGCATTGGTCCTTCCTGGATGATCATAATCATGCATGGCTGCAGCTACATACAGAGCCATCAACTCCAGGGCAGGGATGTTGCCAGCTAGGCATCCGTAGCTGTCATCTGTGGGTGTGTATGTCTTTGAAAATACATAACCCATGTGTCCGTGAGTGATCCCACTGTCAGAATCTGAGCAGAAATAAAGAATTTAAAACAATGAAAAAATCCTTACCACTTCTTTTCTGTGACTTATTGAAACAAATAGAAGCAACGAAGCAGGGAGAGAAGGAGCAAATTAACAACACAGAAGAGCAGAGTAAAGGCTTTCTGATCCAGTGCAATAAGGCAAACAATTGCAAAGGAACAAGCATTAAGACACGGCTTCATGGCCACACTGGAGCTTTGTGGGTAACTTGATCTTCCCACTCCTTCCTGTAATTTTTTCACCATACAGACTAATCTATGAGACATTAACAGTTCTTAAAGCAATAGGCTAGAATTTATTAATTAAATTACAGTGCGTGTTTCCCAATACAAAAGTCTAGACTTTGGATCTTTGCTGATAATCCTTTTATCAGCCTCTTTTTGAAGCAGCTTGAACACACCTGTTAGGCAGATACTGAGTGAGATGCTTTGATAATTTAATCTGCTTGAATAGATCTTGTATGCAGCCAAAAAAACATTTTTCAAATAACGAACACTTAAAAGCCCCAGGACTCAACCCACTTCATTCCACCCATTTCACCTCAGCTACAAAGCCACTAACAACCCTTACAAATAAATGTTTCAGGAATAAAAACGTTTCCCATCCCACCAAAACTTACTGAAGAGTTTCACAAACAATACGTATGCACCAAACAAACACCAACAAAACAAACCAAACCAAACCAAGATAAATGCAAGCGTTTTCTGCAGAACAAACTCCTGCTTTTCCAGCAACATTCTGAGAACCCCCACAAAACACAGACAGATCCTCCAGTTGCTATGGCTGAACCTGGAGGACTTAACATAAAGAAGCAAAAAGATGCTTCCTGTAATAAGCAATCCTAAACCAGCAGAAGATTAGCCTTGCAAGCTGGTGGTCAAATGGTAACAAGTCTTTTAGGAGACAGCGAGCAAAGGCAAACACTCCGTGACGGCACTACCTGCATGCCCCAGCAATTTTGTAATAGAAAAACAATGCAGGGGTTAAGGATTTAAAAGTCTTCTGGAGCAGCATTGAAAAGCACTATTAATACAGTTTGCCTAGGAAAAAACCCCAAATGGTAGCAAAGATCTGTTGTTATAGACAACCACAAAGGCTTGCATTAACTCATCGTTCCATTCTCTCCAAACTTACACAAACACACCTGAACACCTTCAACATCCATCATGCTACTGAACTTAAAAGTCTATACAATAACAAGCACTGCATGCAATCCTCAATTCTTGGCTTTCTTATGGCACCTTTCATGGCAGAAGCTTTAAGAATACAACACAGATACCTGCACGTACCTGAGTCGCTTGCTGACCCGTGGTCGTTAATCACAGTTGGGAGTCCTGGGATGGGCTGAGTAGTAAGGTACCACACGGCATGCAGCACATCCGTCGCATGGATTCGGTTGTGATCTGTGATACAGAGAGAATGACCCCGCTGTTAAACACCAAAAGTATTTCCCACAGAGGGATGGCAGCACCATCTAGTGGGTATCTCGTGGCCGTCAGTCGAGCAGGACAAAACCTTATTGCAAGCATGGTGGTTGCTTTGGGTTTTACCTCTGCATAGAAATGAAAAACTGGAAGGCAAATTAATTTTGTATTAGGCAAAATATTCCTCTTTACTAGAACAGAGCACACTTAGGGGAAACAAGGAAATAAAGAGCTAGATTCACAGAAATTCCAGAGACTATGAATAGTTAAATGTTTTAAATAAAAAGGAATGGCTCCAGTAGGACAGGCATACTGTGGGACTTCCACCTATAATACCCTCAGGCTGCAGCTTCAAACCCCTGATCTGGTTCAAACACAAGGAAAGATTTGAAATTGGGCCTTTCACTTTTCCAGAAGAGTCCAAAGCACCTGTCTGGGAGGCTTTTCAGGGAGCTTTCCTTAAATCCCTTGTTATGAAACACATAAAAACCAAAGCAAACCAAAAAACTAAGAGTGGCTGTGGTTCAGCACCAGCCTCTTACTGGAAAACCATCCATTTGGTTGTGATGTAGTAGAAAAAAGTAGATGCAATGAGAAAAGAAAAGCTTCAATACCAATGTGTGTGAAAAATCCTCAAAACTGAAAGGTAACATCATTATCTGCTGGGAATTTTTACTTACAAGGTATCTCTCGGTATCCGCATTCCAAGGCATGAAAGTAGTTCATAAATTCCCTCACTGGTATTTTAAAGGTTTCAAACAGCCCCATGTCTTCAAAAAGCCTGTATGATACCTGAAGAAAAAAAAAACCACAAAACAAACATGCTGCTAAATAGATGAGAAAAGTCTCTAAAAATGAGGTATAAAACTCCTTAGGTCAAGTAACCCATGAAAACCTGCTTTCCTAGTAGTGTTTTCTGAAGTTCACCTGACCCAGCTATAGTTGCTCTTATTTTCATTTCCATAGGAAAGTGGCTACACAGCCAAACAGACAAGCTATTAGTACCAGTCATCCTCATTCCTTTATTACACCCTTCCAGATGTTCTTCTCTTCCTTTCAGGCATATGCATCCCCCAAATTTTACAAGCACCTCAAAAACCTACATACATGAAGGTGTCTAGAGGTCTTCAGTGTCATGGAAAAAATTTCCTCACAAACTTCTCCAAGGAGCGTCCTTGAATCAAATTAATTCCCAGAAAAGGGGGAACAACTAAAACACTGAAAAAAGGGATTATTTGGATTCTATGCATTACCTCCTTTCCTTCTCTCCTATTTTGGAAGTGAAATGATAAAAATAACTACAAACAGGATTTCAGAGGCAGCAAGCGGCTTAAGAAACAGAGCTGCTCTAAGCGTTCCTGCATGGAAAGGTGACTAAACATCCAGAAGAGAATAAACTGGAAAGGAGAATGAGACAGATCAGTGAGGAGGTGCTCAGGAAAGATGAATGCTCAGAAATGTAGACAGCAGCTCCTGCAAAATGGGCACTTTTGAAGACAAGTTTGAACCTGACACAGAACAATGAGACATGGTAAAATCACTGCCTGACCTTTTCACTTTCACAAATTGGAACCCCAAAGCCTTTCAGCTTCTTTATTTATTTATTGCTATTAGCTAAGTTCTGTCCTTTTGATGCCATCTGTCTGGTAATGACCTGCCTAGAGCTAAGCAATTTGGAGCACATTCGGACTGATGGGTGTTGTAGGATAAGAAATGGCTACAAATTACATTTTGTGTTTTACACCTGAATGTAAATCAAACACCTATCCACAACTGTTCCTTTCTGTCTATTGTGTATATAAATTGAGACCTGTGAGCTGCACCTGAAGTTTAATGAATATAAACTTCAAATGTCCTACTACTGTGGATTTTTACAGTAATAATAGGGAAAAAAAAAGAAGATATGAATTTGCAGCATTAATGATTTTCCTGTGCCTTCCCTCGAAGTCATTCCCTACCAGGAAAAACCTGCAAGTAAACTAACTCTGGCAAAGCATTACAACAGGCAGTGATGATGCAGAGGCAGGTTGAGTGTGGTGTCTGACACCACCCCATCCAGGATGACCCTCTAATGACCAATATCTGATGGTTAGGGTTCTGCTGGTGGCCCCAGCTCTTACTTCAGTTCCTACCATAATTGAACTACTGAATTACCATGCTCTGGAAGACATGAGCTTAGAATAAAAGGTAGGGTTTTACAGAAGGCAAAACTTTACTCTCTGACAACCCCATGGGGTACCTCCTGTACTGAGGCAGAGCAAAGAAAATTACTTTTAGTACAATTTGCATTAGAATCTGCACAGAACATTCTTTATCTATCTGGAATCATGGCTTAACTATATCAGCTGGGATCCAATATTTCACCTACAGAGAGATGAGGAATCTTACATTCTAGTTTTATATGAGTGAAAGGTAAGCTTCTTATTTCCAGCAAAACATCTCTGTATAAAAAGAGGAAGCATAAAGAAATATTATTTCTACAGGACCAAACCTTACTGGTCTATACTAGCAGTACTGGACAGGTATCTCAAATAAAGCATGTCATAAAAACGTTTTTCCTTCCCTTGAATTTTGGGAGGTGGGAAACTCCACAGCTGAAAAGAAGCAAAGTTGACTGTGATGGCTGCGAATGACAACTCTTCCACAGCCAAGCAACTCATATGGAAGTTTTGGTAGTGTTGTCTTTCTTTCCTTGTCTCTTAGCAAATGGAGACAAGGCAGGCGTAAGGGCAAGTCAGAAAGAAAGAAAGAGCATTGATGTCTTCTACCAAGTCAACTAACTAAAGTCTTTCATTAAAACAAACAAAACAAAACAGAAAAAACCCCAACAAAATCCAAACAAAAAAAACACCTGTGCAACTATTTTAAAACTCATTTCTCTGGGTTAAACATTTTAAAATGCTTCTGCTTTTTCAAATCCATCCTTCCCAATCTGCATCCTTTTTCTAACTCTCACTGGGACTTAGAATCCCATGGGCTGAGCACGGTGCCCTTGCAGCCGAGGTGTGGTCCCTGCTCCAGGGACAAGCCCAGGGAAACTCTGATGTCTGCCAGGTGCCCCTTCCGTCCAGCCTTCATTTGCTGCTTGTCTCTGCCACGATTGCTAATGCTTGAATGAATCATTTATAATCCAGATATTTCTGGCAGTGCTGCCTGAAGAAGGACAAGCACTTCTGCCTGATTTCTAATGGAAGCTGGTTTGGAAATGGGGGTCATTATTCGCATGGAGCCCATCTCCTGGGTGTTGCAGGCATACAGGGATACGTTGGAGGAAGTGCAAAGCTGAGGTTAGCAGTTCCCTCCTCACTGTTTGAAGGCAAAACTCTTGCACTCCTTTTTTGTCTCCCTCACAAGGGCTGCTGTGGTGATCCCAGGAATATCTCATTCCCCAGGGATTGATTTCCCTTGATCCCTCATATCACGGTTGTGGTTTCTCTCTGCAGAAGCCGTGTGTGATGATGAGGTGAGCACACCGTCCTCTTGGCACCACCCAGGGACCAAGTCACAGACCCTGCAGTGAGGCCACCCTGCCCCTGGCACTGCTCCTGTACTGCCAGCATAGGAGCATCTCTACTCTCATCTCTGTGGGCCCAGAAGTAACACTAGACCTTGATAGCCCATTCTTTTTCCATGTTATTTGCTTCCCAAGGCAAATGAGTTTATTTTCCACAGGTTTTAGTTTTATAGGAGTTGTGAGAAGAGTGTTAAATGTGACTGAAATGAGACTGGATATACATTCCTGTCTAAACCCTACCATGCACAGTTTTTACTGCCACATTTAGATGCTTGTCACTGAACTTTGCACAGATGCTTTTGTGGTCGTTGACTGGCTTGGGGTCCTTTTATACGTCTAAATCAATTTAACATTCCAAAAAGAAGAAACAGACATCTCAAGCAGCTTTAAAGATGCTAAGCCAGCATTTGCTTTCTAAACTGAATGCTTCCCTAGAGGCACGTGTCAACTCTGCTTTGTTCCATCCCATAAATTTAACCTAGCAAGGCAAGCATAGTTAATTCAGCTTGTTAATTTACTTTTTTTTAATGGATGAGTCAATTTAATAGCAAAATACAGAGAATTAATCATTAGAGCTTTTGTTTTCCTTTGTTTATACTATCCCAGGATTTAAAAATTATACAAGGGGAAAAAAAAGTACTTTTGGCTGGAGAAAACAGTTTATTTATTTTTGTTCCCTTATTTCTGAAAGTAATTGCATAAGGAACATCTGAGGAGGTGGGGGAAAGAAATAAGGGTTCTATCTTTATTTTATGAACACGGCCAAACTTCCTACATTCTGCTGCTAGGAAGTGAGAGTTATTATAAACAGCTGTTACAGAGAATGTTGAATTTTGGTCACAAATATTATTTATTACAGCTTCTCTATTTTATTTTACAGGCTTCATTTTGTGGCACTGTGAAGTGGATTACATGCTCAGAAGCTGTGCAAAAACCAGATTTTGGGAAAGAGAGTTTGGAGTTTTAGTGCAAATTGAGGGAGGAACAGGGGAATTGCCCCCAGACGTACAGAACCCCATGCAACTTGATAAAATGCTTAAAACCTATAGAAATAGCCATGTAGAACCAGAACAAATTTTGGATCATCCAAACTGCTGGTTAGTTAAGCCATTAAAAGCAAGTTCTGGCATTATGTTTCGTTTATCATTCTATTATCATTCTATGATATCAGAAAAAACCCTGACTGATATGATCCAGAAGAGCATTTCAATCACACATTCACTGTCTAGTGCAAAAGTGTCTCAATGACCATCACTGAATTTATATCCACATCCACATCAAGTCACACTTTCCCTATTTCTCTAAAATTAACACAGAGACTTGGCAGGCTGGTCAAGCACAGATGTTGCTTGCCAAGCTACAAAACACTGAAAGGCAGAAAACAGAATACATTTGAATCTGTGCCATGGTTTTCCTTGTTGACCACCAGACAATTGAATCGAGCTGAATAATAGGTAACCACCAAGGGACTGTGATTTAATACAGCATTCTCTGGAACTTGTTACAGTGAGATCTGCCTGACACACTAACCTGTGCGTTTGTGGGGGGTGTTAATTGTCCCTCATTGTACCAATTAACTTTATCTCTTCTTTCCAGCACTCATCACTACATAATGCCTTGTAAAGTGGTACTAGTTCACTCAGATTCTCTTGGGCTTGTTTTCCTTCCATCCCTAAATAAAAATAAAAATTACTTGCCTTTACTGTTTAATAATCTTCAATACTTCCATAAGGAAAAATGACTAATTTGTCTGTGTGCCAGGAAAACGAACATAACAGAGTAGAAAGTTCAGCCAAGAAAGTGATTATGGAAGTGCTGGGTAGAGATGGGCTGTGTCGGTAACTGGATTCAACTCACAGGGAGGAATAAAAAAACTGATAGTTGAAAGAAATATTAGCAAGCTCTCCCATCCTGATTAATAGCAAATTAGTCTTCCCCCTGTAATAACGATATGAATTTTTTATCAAAGTTCTGACTCTTTAAAAATGAAGGAATACAGATAGGAAAGACTGTTTCTTCTCCCACTTCTTCAAACCCTGCTCTCTTTCATAGACTGACTGCAATCTCCTGTATAAAAGAGGAACAAAGCTCTGTATAACCTGCAGTTTGCATATATTTACTGTTTAGCCCTTCCATGCTGTACCCCAAGAGAAATTCAGTCACACAGAAGTCAGTAAGGGGTGGCAGCACCTCTTGCAGATATCAGAATATTCAGAAAGGTTTGTGTAAACTCTTCGGCAGAGAGCAGCAGGCAAAATAGGTGTGTGGTTTTCCCTTTCACAATTTTAAATTAAAACCTGTAGGTATTTAAAAGTAAGAAATGTAGTGAGGTGAAGTTCATATTGAGAGCTTTGAATTAGGTGACAGGGATCACAATTCTTTGGATGACCAGCTTGTAATGACAATGGGTCCTAACACTACGGTGTCTAAATCTGTCAATATTCTAGCTAGGCACTGCAGACAAGTTACACCTCTCACCTGACTGAGAATTCGACCACATTTCTTTCCAATTTTGTCCACCAAATCGAAGATGGGGAAGTTCCAACTATTTAGCTGCTCCATCAGGGGGTCCAAGTTGTCCATAACCAAAGGCTCAGGAGCAAGTACAGGCTTGTCCTGTGTGAGAAATCAGAATAAAGAGAAGTGTTAGTTCAGTGAAGCATCTCATGCAAAAAATTATGCTCTTATCCCATTAGCATCATCTGTAAGTCGATGGTACTTAGCTCAGCGGAGATGTCCTCATTTCTTTCAGCCCTGCAGCAAGTCACCCTCCCTTATAATGTGTTTCACTTGAATGAATAGGAAATTCTGTATATGAAACATCAGTGTCTGAACTTATCCATGAGACACATACATTCATTCATTCATTCATTCATTCACTCATGGGAATCATTCATTCATTTCCAAGGGAATCTGTCTTCATTGTAAAATTTGCTGCAGTACAGAAGTAAAAGCTCTCAGTTTCTACTTCTGCATCAGGACCCATTCATTATAATTTAACATGGCTCATGGAGCTCAGTCCGAGTGAAGACTTAATGCATCTTAAACTGAAACCTACCTGTTTTCCAAGGTCTGCAAATAAAGGATGGATTGTGCCCCTCCTTTCACATTTCTTCCTACTTACTTCCTTGAATTACATTTTACTAAGAAACTGTAGATGAGTGAATGCCAAAACATTTAATGCAAAATGCCTTCTCTCAGCATGTCCAACACAAACAGATTACAAATGAACTTTTCATGAGCTCATGCCAATTTAACTTTATTAATTCAGTTGTACAACAAACTGTGGAAAATGTCACTAAACTAAGCTTTCCCTCACATCTCAACCAAGCTTACAGCTGGACACAGTGAGACGATCAGCACTTGTTCACCCTACTGCAATGTTCTTATGTCCAAGACATGCACCAACAATAATATCTTGCACCACCCTCAGAGCAGTGCTAATTTATTTTAAAATAAGGATCACAGTATATATTAGCCAAGATTGCAAGCCCATTGAGAAGCTGAAGTGGCTGAACAGGAAGGCTATATATCATGCTGCTAGACTGAGAAGATCATTTTTCTTCCTTCCAATCCATTCCCTTTAAAGGAAACTAACACAGAGGCCAAATATTTCAGAAATGCCTAATGTTAGATCCATAAACTTTTATTCATCAAAATAGATGGTTAGTGTTTCATAAGCAGCCAGTGCTTAGCAGCTCTCACACATTTCAATGGTTCCTTTCAACCCTTGAAAAATAATCCTCTTACTGTAGGGTAGGACCCTGTTGCAATTGTTGCTTAAAACCATGATCACAACCTTTAGACAGCCTTGGGATTAATTTTTTTTTTTTAATGGGGGTTTGGGTTTTTCATAGGTTTCAGTTTTCCTTTAGTTTTTTTTCCCTCTCAGTGTCAGCATGCACTCAGTTTATTGTGTGAGCGGGCCTTAGACAAGATTGCTTGATACCACCTACCTCAGGAGGTATCAAAGGATGCAGAATGATGGTCTCAGGTGTGTAGGACCTACAGACAGATCCCTTCCGTGTCTGCTCTTTGGAGCACTCTGTCTCATCATCGTTTTGCACAATATCGCTGCTATCGCTGTTGTTGGTCTCGTAGTCAGAAGTGGCTTGTGCTGGATCATCTGCAACACAAATCACAAAGCTTGTTGTGTGAACAGCAAGAATTCCACGAAAGTCATCCTGTGACCTTCTGAATAACAGCGACAGGATCTCTGACTCATCATACATATGTGCTGCTTGGCTGGGTCTGAAGTTGGACAATCTGTCCAAAGGCGTTAAGGAATATACCCTGCAGAGTGTAAAAAATGGGATCAGGGATTGAAGACTAAAAAGATTTTGAGGATCGTTATTTGTGCTGATTAAGTTAAATGAGGGAAACCATATTTCTTTTATATTTTAACTCTAGTTTGCATTAGCATTTTGTATATGTTATACATACAAAAAGGGAAGAAGCCTCAAATACAATTTGTATGGTCTCCCTTTATGACACACAAGCATGTCTGCCCTTTCAATACTGGATTTGAAGGAACAAGGTGTTTTTGAGAGACAAAGAATTACCTGTTCTGTTCAGGGTGTGTGTGGTAGCATCATTTCTATTTAGTGTCCCATCACCAGCCTCTATTTGGTTATAGGGTCTGCCACAGCTGAAATACATCAAGAAAAAATACACAATATAAAGAACCACGTGCATTAGACAGGGTTATATAAAATTATTTCCTGCTGACAGTGTAAGATTATGTCATACAGTACAAGCAGTAACCCAGGGTGCATTCTCCAGACAAAATTACAAGAGAGAGCTGAATTTTATAGGAACTCAGGAACATAAAAGGACAAAAATACATATAGACCTTGGGTTAACTGGTCAACACCATTCAATTCGTGTTGCCAACCGTAAACCTGTACCATGTGATTTTAAATTATTTTTTTATTCTTCAAGTTTATCAGTACAAAAAAAAATAAAATCTACTGAGTCTGTACTACAGCTGCCTATAAAAATAAATTAAAATTATGAAAATGTACCACAGTCCCATACAATCTTACAGAATTCGATTTTAACACAGTCATGATCTGGTTTTACTCTCCTTTGCTTGCTTAAAACTTGAATATATTCCTCTTGAGGAGGAAAATGATATTTTGTCATTAGTTCAGTGACAGCATATCGAGTACATAAGAACCAAGAGGGCATTTTGCACATAACATGAGGTGAGTGATCTGACATGCAGACATTTGTCCATGAAATTAAAAGTTTGCTTCATCATTTCCAGAACAGAAATATATTTTGGGAGGGATCACAGTATCATGGCCTTTACAAATGTGTCTCTCTCCTTCCAGTAAAAACCTTTATGCCTTGTGTGTGATTCCCTTTAAGGCCTAAATATGAATTCAATACCAGCTGGAACATTTCAAATTATGATGTCCCAATATGACTGACTCTCGGACTTGAAGGAACAATGTTATATCATGAAAACGTGAGAGAGCATAACAAATCTGAAGTCTCACTTAGCAGTATTATATCAAACCTGTCCTCAAAAAACTGACACTGTAACATTTCTTTCTCTGGTTTGAGTCAATATTTTGTGGCATATCTCATATACAACAGCCTTTGAAAAGCAACTATTATAAAATAATTTTCATTGGTCAGACTTTGTACTAGGAACTTTGTACCACTGTAAGTTCAACATGTAAAAATGGCTGGAATTCTGTGCCAGATGGCTTTCGACTGGATCATCCGGAATATATCCTGGAGCTTGATAGGCCCTGCAAACATAAGGAATTCCTGAAAGACTTTTAAATGAAAATGCAAATCTGTATTCAATGATACCCGAAGTGCATAACTAAGGAAATAAATCTTGTATCACTCAGGTTGATGAGAAAAAGTAAATTCTCTGTCCCACATTCCTTGTGGTTTCCATAAGATCAGTGATAGAGAGCCTTTGACTGGTTCTAATGCCACAAGGCTTTTCCATCACTATAAGTGCACCTCTTTATTTCCTGAACATATGCAAACTCACGCTAATTTAAAATGTATGGTCCACAAAGCACTGTATTAAAAAAAAGGAATATAAAAAAAATAAAAAAATTACTGAGCTACCTGGCAGAACAGCAGAACAGTTGAAATCTACTCTGTGTTGGGAGACGTGCCCGTGCAACTTTAACTCAATTCCTTCATGCTCAGGCATTGTAATACACTCCTTAACTTCATGGTTGTTTAATATTTTTTGCACAGGATTCCTGTCTCATCCACTAAGCATAATTAATATATGATTACTTAGAAGTAACTTTTCTGGCATTGCCTGGTATATGTTCTTGTTTACTCTGGTTGCAAATGGTGCAGTCCTACCACACTTCACTGTGTCACTAAAATACAATTACAGTCAACCTGCCATCTTGATGCCGCTGCCTGGATGGGTCTGACTTAAAACACTGATCTCGTCAAGAGTTCATTTCCTCTTTGTTGTTGTAGGGGGTGGGATTGGTTTGCTGGTGGCAGAGGTTTCCTGACATGACTTTATTCGCCTACAAGGCAGGTGTTTTGGCACTAAATACAGCAGATTGTACACCATGAAGACTAGCAATCTGCTTTGTGAAAGCTCAAATATTAAAAAATTACTTCCAGTGCGTTAATTTAACTCTCACAATCTGTTAGCAGTTTAATTTCTTTGGTATTTGGGATTTTCTGTTTTGATTTTGCTTTTTAATTGTGCGTACATTACTAATGGGTGCATTATTTGTGTGCTGTTAGTTCAACTTATACCTGTGGATTTGACACCCCTATGTACTAATGGCTAGAAAAGTAACAGTGCTTATGATTTTTCACCGGGGCCTTACAGGAACAGTGACTATTAGCACTAATGGATGCCAATTCTATTAGCAATCATTACAATGAAATATTTTAAATAATATTTTTTTTTCAAATAATTAACAGCAAAGTCTATATCAGCAATGCAATTATTTGCAATGCTTGCACAACCTAAGCTTTTGAAAACAAGCAACCTGAAAACCTAATGTGTTATATAACCTACATAGATCCACTAAGACAGAGGTCACATAAAAGTTAATGAGCATTTCACCAGTGATTACAATGAAATCAAAGTCTGCATAAGATGAATATAAATTTCATTACTATCTGCAATGATGTTGCAGATTAATGTACGTTAATGTACGTTGATTTTTTGGACATTTTTAATGCAACTGTTGGTGTCTTTAATAGAAGGCTTCCAGACATAATTGTTACTTGTGAAAGTAATAATATTCTGTTGAAGTAGTAATAAAGGCACAGGTTAATAAGACAGTAGCACCTTTATGTTATATTTCTGTTGTGTAATACAGTTTTCATTTCAAATGAATCAGTACAAGTCCCAGTTCTGCTGTAACTTTGGAGAACTTTTAAAACCACTTAAGTTTCTATTTAGTCACCAAAATCCATCTTAAAAGCCTGTTGGGATCCTAGTCTGGACTCAGTGAGGATGAGTCCCTGGAGCAGCCTAGCAGTCTCAGTTTTGACTTTCTCACACCCATTTCCCTACCCTGCACACAGCGACACATCCACGGCCATGTGACTGAAGCCAGAAAGGAAAAACCATTTCCAAAGATAGTCAAACTTGATACCATTTAACCCAGACTCAGATGACGTGCTATCCGCTCGCTGGCCACTAGTCACAAATCACTCACTGTATGACCAAAAGTGACGTTCAGTGAGTAAGGGATCCTCAAAACTGCACTGGAACAGGCTTCGGAATACCAGTGTTTCACACTAGTTTGAACTGGACACACATTGCAAACTCCGCTAGTATAATTTAGCAACTTCATCCTTTCTGAGAAGATAAGCAGAACAACTTTCTTTTCAAAATGCTGATTTTGCAAAGTAGGTACAGTCCGTGTCAACTAATGAAGGGCTATTTTAAAGTGTGAAATTATTGAACTGTGTTACTGTAATTCTTAGTACTTGAAAGAATTTATCTGCAATTGTTTTCTGAAAAAAAATTCAGACTGTAAGTAATCTGACCCTGCCTAGGGAATACAAGATCCACTCCTCCTGAGAGAACACTCAAAATTATGTAGCCTTCAGTCATTGTTGGCAAGACCTTTATGAGAAGCCTATAGGACAGAATCTTTTAAACCCTCGCAGTCAGGTTTTTCTATCAAATATCAGGTGACTGCTGTGGAAGACTTGGCCTGTGCCCTGAAGGTGACTATTGATATTAGGGGGCATGGCATAAGGAACACAGGTTGTTAACATGAAATTCAACTTTGGGATCTGCAAGCCATTGATGAAGAATTTATTTATTTATGAATCAGATGACATGAGCAAAAGCAATGAATGTAGCTAACAGTCTTCCACTTTAAAAGCGTTTGTAACATCGATCTACACAATTACTCAAATACTACAAACTTGAAATATCAATAGACAACACTGCAGTAAATCACAAAAACCTGTATGTGGGCTGAAAGAGCATGTTTGTGAGAACAATGTGAAATTAATCAACTCCTGTCAAATCCTACCTGCTGCAGATGACGGAGGGGCTGATAACAGGGTCTGACAGGGTAGGTGCACTCTGAGTGGAAGTTAAGACTTTGTGTGGCTTTAAGCCCTGCTTGGTGTCAGTATCTGTAGAGTCTGGAAATGACACAGAAGATGTTTTTCCAGTAGGACTTGTGGCAGGGGTCCCCTGAATTGGTGAATGGCACGGGGAGGTGAGAGGTGAAATATTTGGTGGGATACCTGGCAAGAGAAAAGAAGAGTCTTGTCAATTAACAGAAGTGGCAGATGGTTCCATTAGATCACTGTGCAGAAATACTCTTGAGACGCACAAGTACCAGCACAACTTCCAAACAGAAAAATAAGAGAATACCCTTCTCCACCCTGAGCCAAGCCCAGGGCTGTCACTGAGATATGAAATTCCATTAGTATCAGCCACTTCTACCTGCTGAAGATCTGGCTCAAAATACAAAGCATATTTTCCCTGTTGACCAGGATGCACTAACTGGCAGGCATGAAATGAAAGCATGTGTTAGTGGCATGACTATTGATATCAACATGTTCTAGTGACAGAGACACCAAACTCCAAATAGGCAGTTCCCAGGCCCATCTGCAAATGCCAGATCCATGTTTGTTTCACTGTCTCCATCTATAAAGCAGGTGAAGGAGAGGTTACACACATTCCCAGAAAAATTGGATTTTTACATGCTTGAAGACTAGCAATAAACCAAAATCCCAATTTTTACTGGTCATACTGTATATGAAATACTGCACTTCTGGTGCTGTTTCTGATTCCTCATAGATTTTGGCCTTGATCTTGTGCAGCTTGAGTTTATTTTTCAGTATCTGTTGCTCACTAAGGGAACTTGCAACCATTACCCAGACCACATGGTATTGTACGCCTGAGCTAGTGCATCAGAAACTGCCAATATTCACATGTATGAGCACTAAGGAGATGTGGTTCTCTCTGTCCCTTTTTCTGTCTAAGCACCATTGCCAAGATGAAATGCGTCAGCTGGTCCGGTGCTTGAAACAAATTGCCACCTTCTTTTTGAATCCACTTTACTTTTTTCTAGACTCAGATAAAATGATCACATTCAAAGCGCAGAGGAGCAAACTTAATCTATCTTGAAAGGAAATGCACATAAATTGAGATACCTCCTGTTTTAAGGTTTGTAGGAACTCAACCCCAGTTAATTTACCACATTCATCTTCAAAGCCAAATGACAGAAAGACCTCAGGAACTTGAACTGGTTTTATGTTTGAATTGTGCCCACTATCCAAATGCATTCCAGACATAAAAATTATCTTAGAATGAGGCAGTATATATGTGTACAGTTTCAGGGGTTTTTTACTGATAACAACTTCCTGTGATACGAAGCTAAAATATGATTTACTTTTGACAATCCAAGAGCTAAAAAAAAAAATAATTCTGACAGTTATGGAGGTGTAATTTGAAGATATCCAACATCTCCTCAGTTCTGATTTGGGTATTTCTTCAGCAAACATGTGCTATGTATTACTGTCTTAATTCAATGACTGCAGCTGTCATTGAATTGCAAATAGTTTGCCTTGAGATCAGAAAACTACGGCCTTCAGAGCAATTAAAATGTTATCAGATGGCCATGACATGGGGAAATTGCTTTAAAATACAGAAAACCTCTGTTTCACATTTACGAATTCATTGAGATATCGGCTTTCCATCCAACAAAAATATGTCTTTAAAAACATTTTGCAGCCTGTTAGGTGCACAGGGGATTGAGTTGGAATATTATTTATCTTTGAGCTGTATGTTAGCGGGCAATATTCATGACTCTTAGAGGATACAATCACTGGATAAAATACATATGGTCATCTTTTAAAACAAGTCCTGGGAATTTAAATAGCAGTTTTCACAATAATGTTTCTAATCATAGCTGGCTTTCTAACGCTAGTCTGGGCTCCTGTCTCCTGAAAATTTTATTTATTTATTTGTTTGTTTGTTTGTAAAGAGTAATTTGCCAGGGTAGGTAACCATAAATAAATAAATTTACCAGAAAGATGAAAGCTTATTTTCAATAATCCAACATTTAACTATTTATTGGCAAAAGTGAGAGCAAACGTGCCTTGCTACAGCAAGAAATTTTGAATAATCAAGATAAGAGAAGAATAAAAATACAAACAGAATTTCTTAAGTACATCCATCTGCTTAGGTCTTCCAGAACTTCTTCATATGTGCAGTGTTGAAGATATTAAACAGTGACTTCCATGTGATGTGAAATTACATATGAAAACATGATGTTTTTTTGCCAAAATAAGTGTAACTAGCAGCATTTTAAAATGCTAATGTTTTCATGCCTAATTAAAGATACATTTTATAAATTAACAGATTTACAGATTCAGTCAGATCAACTGCCACTAATAATTATTATATATTGCCAAGGGAGCTAATATATAAAAGTCTAATTTGTATTAACTATTGCGAATTGAAATAATTATTTAGTTGGAACATGAAAAAAAATTGTAACTAAAAATCCACAATTATAAACAGTCTAAGACATTCAAATATCAAACTTCTACATAAAATGCTGACACAAACTTTTTACTCCTCTCCTTCAATAGCCCTAGGAATTCCTTATGATGGAATGAAGATCTCCTTTCAACGTGTGAGAGCTCAAGTACTCGGGTAACAGAGGTGACTCTTAACACTTTCTGAAAGCAGAAATTACTAGAGGTAAAATTGACTGATGGAGTTGGTAAGTGTGGTTTTCCAAGTACAAAATATTATCCACTCCACCCCTCTCACTTTGAATTTAGTGCGTAATCTCTGAAAATTACAAGTCTAAATTTTAAAACAAATCCCTGGATTCTTGGTTCTATATCTCCATTATTTTCCAGGTTAAATGTTATTCATTTGTCTATGTGCCTATTACCTTTTAAGACAATATTGTGCTACTTAAGTCTTCACTGTGGCAAAACAAAGCAGCTCCTGTACATGAGGAGATCTCTTGTATGGTTCTCTTTGGTTTGAAAAGGAGATGCAATGTGACAGCACTAGATATGCAAAAGAATTGTGCAGTCATATCTTCATATTCATCTCTAAGCTGGGATTCTCTAACCTTTTCAGTGTCAGACCTCAGGCATGTATCAATTTCCATCTGATATGGGTGGCCAGTATCTCTGAGTAACATTATCTCAACATCACTCCACGTTTGGAGAAAAACAGACTGATATATAAAAGGGAGACCTTGTGATAATTTTGAATTGCAAGTTAAAGCATGAGAAAACATTACATTATCCTGCATTTGTACAGACAGAACCACGTTACTGTGGCTTAAGGCTGCTCCATGGCTGTCACAATACCCATTTCATTACTAATTCCAAAGTCAGCTTCTCGATGTCTTTCCCTAGTTAACACAGGAGTAAGGGGTTTTTTAAAAGCTCAAAAAGCAGAGTAAAAAAGCCCCATAATTCTCATCTTTAAAAACCAATAAGAACTACCTGTACTTTCATTAATAAATATACAGAGACAGACAGAGTTACAAAGGCATTGCCTTGGATATGTTTGCGTACGACGGGTCAGTGGCTGCTTACAGCTCCAAATGGCATTATGTAGGTTGTGCTTCAGGAAATCTCAGGCAATATGCACAGACAGCTAATGTCACAAATGTTACAGAAAATACTCCGTTCTCAGCCCTGTTGTAGTCGAGGGAATCACATGGATATAAATCACAACACAATCTCGTATCACACTTCCTGCATTATGTGATGACTAACCCCTATAAATCAAAGAAGACAAAACATTTACAATGGCATCACTATGATCTATCGTATTTTAAGAAACTGTTGTTTTTTTTCTGAAATAAAGGAAATAACTGTATTATACTGATGGCAAAATAAGAAAAGAAGCAGACTGGACAGAGAGCAAAAGCAGCCGCACATGCTAGTCACAGGGAGCAGCAAAGCGAGCCTGGCAGAGGCAGAGATGCCCACTCACCTTGCCGGCTCTGCCTTTTGGCATTCAGGTGGTTGGTAGAGGACATGGTGTAGGAGGTGGAGAAGGACCTGCTCTTTGTGATTGTCATCAGAATCGAGCTGTTCCAGGAATCAGGGCTGCAAAACCAGAGCACAGACAAGCACCATTCGACACAGGAAAAAAAAAGCCTCAGTGGCAGATCATAAGAAGTTAGGGGCTGCAGCAAGAAGTGTGTGATACTGGGACAGCACAAAATCTCATCAGGAAAACATCTATGGGCTGGCTGAACTGCTGTTTGTGAGGAGCTCAGTACTGTGTTCAGCAAACATATTTACAATGCAGACACTCCAAAAGCTGGGCTTCCTTTGCTGCTGAGGCCTATTTGCTTTATTTATACAAAGATGCCTTCATTATGTTGTTCTGACAGCACAAAGAGGCTCAAAATTTGACTTGAAATAAGTTCAATTTATATTCTCTTTTAACGCCTCCTTAAAAGAGCCAGAAGTGACGTGAGTTCTCAGAGTAATTAAAAGCCCAGTCTCCTCTGCTGCTGCTGCCATGGCAGATACCCACCATCCCTTCGGGCACTGGAGGAGTTCCTCAGGAGAGCAGGGAGGTCCAGGCGCACCCTGCATGGTCATGGCTCATGGTGTGCCCCTTCATGCAGATGAAATGTATGCTGCATCCCCCAAAAAATCCTACTGACAGACCCTGAAGACATTGGTTCAAGAGAAACACACTGAAGGAAAACAGGGTGCATGAGTCTGTGTGTGTGGAACAAATGCTAGTCCCTACAACAGCAGGAGCCTGTACTTTCAACCTTCAGGCTACCAGAAGAGGCCAAATTCTTCTGCACAGCAAGGAAACTGCATTTGTGATTGTTTTCCCAAATGACACTCATGAAATGCCAGGTGCTTGCATGGATACAGCACTGGCTCTTATCAAGCAAGTCCTGTGAGCCCTCTGGATGGATCCACCAGGCATCTCAGGCTCCACCTTAGCCCTCACAGCCTCACCTGCAAGGGAGGAGGTGACACATGAGGCAGAAGACAGAATTTTATAGTAGTCTAGCCCCAGTTGAACTTGATAAAAACTTGAAATAAATAATTTTTTTTTTAAAAAAGCACTCTGAAGGAAGAAATCTCGTAACACTGTGTTACCTCTAGAAACATATTGTTTTGGAAGAGAAGCACTACCTACAATAATATTTGCTGGCTGTTTTCATTGGCTTGAATTCCTATAATCTGTGATGAAATGGGACAAGGAAAGAATCCAGATGGTTTTTAAAAAATTTTCTTTGTTTGCTTTGTTTTATGGTTTCATTTTGCTTTTTAATTGACAGGAAAAATACAACACTCTGGCCCACTGTAAAGCTAAAAAAAACCCACAGCAAACCAAAACCAAAAATCCCCAAACCACATTTTTTTGAATTCTTAAGGGAGAAGCACGGGATATAGAAGTGACTGAGGGAGAGAACATGGAAACTGTTATTTTTCCCATATTATTAGAAGCCATAAGAGGACCATGTCTTACCAGTTTGATGACAGGGCTGGAAGAATACAGGATTACAAAAAACAGGGGGATTTTTGCAAATATGTGACTACAGAAATCTAGAGATGATGTCCCAGGCTGTGAGGAACAAGTTGCAGATTTTATAACTGCAGAATCTACCACAGGACAGTTTCAGTGTCAGCCTCTCTACTACCCTTCTACCTATGAAATGCTTCTTTCTCT
>JAWWMP010000041.1:71588293-71622041 GCA_035047865.1 Dendrocincla tyrannina | reverse complement strand
TTGTGAGGAACAAGTTGCATGTTTTGTAACTACAGAATCTGCCACAGGACAATTCCAGTGTCAGCCTCTCTCCTACCCTTCAACTTCTGAAATTTTTCTTTCTTTGTGACCAGTGGAGCGCTTGAATTTGGTACAGGGGAAGTGGCAGATAACCAAGATATACTTTTTTCTCTTCAGTTCAAAATTCTTCTCCTTGAAAACAGATCTCTCTTGGTCTGCCAAAATTTTTAAAGCTAGACTTATAGGACCCATTTTTCCCCTTTCTGGAATACACATTGTTTCTCCTACTGTAAAAGAAGTACTGCAAACAGTAGGCTGGGAGGCTTGACAGAGCTATAATTATACAATTGGCCACATTAAACATAGGAAGAATTGATAGCCTGCTTAGTTGGCTCATCATGCAGAGTTATATAACGGCCGTAGGAAAGGACCAACAATAATATTTAATTGCTCTCCTTCTCCTTCTGATTCCCATCTTAGGATGCTTACATACTATGTGAGGTTGGGATCAACAGCATAAATCAAATACACCCTGGGAACCACAGGTCGGTGAGTGGAGAGCATTTCCATTTGGTTCTAGCTTCTTTATATTTACTTTTGCTGAGATAGATGGGACTCCTCACAAAGGGAATTTTGGACTTTTCTCACAGTACACTTTGCAGGCTGCCTTGAGCACATCAATGTCCTGCATAGGAGCCTCCTCTGTGGGGAAGGTTTAAGTATCTGGAAGAAAGACCTTGGAAGAAAGCAGCTCTCTGGGGCTGTGTTCACTCAAGCTATTTAACAGCCAGCTCTGGTGATGCGCTCTCAAGTCCTGTCTTTTTCTCCCCTAGCAGCACCAGATTTTGAACTTCAGAAAAGCATGTGAGTTTTCTGATAACATAACAAAACTCTCTTCTTGAATTTGGTGGTTTGGTTCTGATCTTTCTTTCCCCAGCTCAAAGCATATCTCCACATTCTCTCCTCCAGCTCGAAGCTGAGAACCTTGCTGAGGTGGGGAGGGGACTTGAACTTTTATTCTTACAGGGTGGCAGCACAACTGACTACACTCCACCCTTCCTTTGAAGGCTCTGACTAGAATGGAGAAGTATTCATGGAGCCAAAATGGGGGAAATCCTGTTGAAATAGCAACACACCATAATCACAGCTAACAGTGCCTGGAAGTCAAGCCCTTCTTGTCACAGACAAGGCTGACATCCATTCCCAAGGCTGACATCCATTCAGCTTCTTCCTTCACTGGCTGCTACTGGATTATCTGCCACAGCCCTTGTGGAGGGTTAAAAGCAGTTCAGCTCAGGCTTTCTGCTAGCAAGGAAGTCCCAAAATGTGAGGTATGGAGGTCTGAATGCCCTCAGACCTCTGCAATGCCCTTAAACAAGTCATCTGCCGGCTGTAAGCAGCTGAGCAGACACAACTTCACTTTCTCCATTTCAGGGCAGGACCATGTACTTTATGACACTGGCTCAGGCACCAGGTCCTTAGAAGAATGGAGGATGGAGAAGTGCTTTATGAATGGGTTTAATGACAGTACCACATCAGTGCCACATGTTTTTAAAAATGGCTGGGTTACTTGTTAGAATTTTTCTTTGGCTGGGCAATACCCACACAGGAAACTACTGTGTATCAAGAAGACTTTAACCAGACATCTTGCCTTTCCTCCAATTTTATTGTGCAATCCCGCACTTTGTTAGCATAAATATATTTTTTAAAGTTTATTTTACTTCCCAATAATATTAATAACTTTGGCACAATCTGACTAAAATTGGGAAAGCTGCTTCCTTGTCAACCCAATTTAGACAAATACGAAGAAGTAGTTTTAACACACTTCACAGCCAGCGTTTTTTGGACATCACCACACAGAACCAAAGAAATCTGGCCAAAAAATAAACATAAAAGAGAGAGGAGGTAATTTGTAACCTGGATGAAGGTGATTCATGAGGTTTGATGCTGGCACTGCGATCCCTTCTCACCGGAGCTGGCTCCAGTGTCGGTAATCCTGTGGCTGATGTTGTTGTGGTCCAAGTGGAGGACACTCGTCTCAGCAATCCTGGAGGCAAACTTCTCCGCAAGCGCTAAGGAGAAATCAGTTGCTTACAGTTTATATTCAGCTTACAAACCCTTTAAACATGCAGAAGAAAACACATTTCTATTTGATTAATCCTGCCTGACAACACCTAGTGAGGGACCTAAAATCTGGATTCTCCCAAGTATTATAGTGCCTTCCCTCTACTCATATTGACACAGGTAATGCTTTAAATGCTTGGAAGGCCTGGACCATCCTCCCTATTTCAAGTTTTATGAAAGGTCTACACCCACAGGGGTTCAACACCTCATGTGGCCAAAGGCACTTAAACAAGTGAGGAGGGCCATGAAGGTGACTGAAAGACTGGAGCATCTGTCATAAAAGGAAAGACTGAGAGAGCTTGAATTGCTCAGTCAGAAGAAGAGTTAGCTCAGGTTAGATCTTACTAATGTATACAAATACCTAAAGGAAGGGTGTAAAGAAGATGGAGTCAGGCTTTTTCCAGGGGTGCCCAGTGAAAACAAAAGGCAATGGGGCCTCTTTTTTGTCTTTTGCTATGGGGTAAAAATCAAAATACAAGAAATTTCATTTAAATGTAGGAAAATATTTTTGACTGTGAAGATGACTGAATATTGAAAGAGATTGCCCAAAGAGGCTGTGAAGTCTACATTCATGGAGATATTCAAAACCCAGTTGGACATTCTCCTGAGCAACCTGATCTAGGCTGAACCCAGAAAAATCTTCATGACATGAGGGACTGGACTAGATCTCTGGACTAGACTTGACTATCTCCAGATGCACTTTCAACCTTAACTATTCTGTGATTTAAACTGTCATGAATTCTCAGAATCAGAGATTCAAGGCAAGAAAGGCTGTAAGAAAAATAAGTGATGGGAACTCCAGCTTTTTTCCCTGTTATATCTACCCAATCCAAAGATCACCCACTGAAATAAAACTATCATTCTCTGGGATATGACGGCTCTTAAAAAGCTTAGAAAAAGCAACATTATTTACAGAAGATTTTTCTTGACCTCCCTGCATTTTCCTTTCATTTGACTCTTCATTTTCTCCACTAACAGAGACTCTCAGAGACTTTTTTGACTTTTTGAAGATAGAGATAATAAAGGATGATAATAAACAATCTTTGTAGATCCAGATTGCTCTTGTAGATGGTATAATTTTGTAAGATGTTTGTCTTGAAGTTCTCGTGAAGTGTTTATAGTTAAGAACTAAAATAAATATATCTCTGCAACTGAGAGCTTGGACTTTGCCAGAGGGCCAAGAAATGTGAGATGGAAGACACCTGGTGGTTCTGAAGCTCTCACGTACAGATAAATATGTTAACATACTGTCTTCTCACCCAAAATACTCAGTGTCAGATGCTTAAGGTAAAGACCCTAAAACTAAATTTAGACACTTAAAAATAAAGGACTGCAAACTATTAGTTTTATGAACTATAATACATTTAGGTCAGTGAACTCTTCAAATTAGCTCTCTGTAGCATTAACTCATTTCTTCATCTTTCATTTCTCTTCTCCTCACTAGATATTATGTAACAGCAAACTGGTATCTGCTCCCTGTATTTGCTCATATGATGGCAGTGTTCTTCCACTTAACTTTTCCCCTCCAAGCCCAGAGTACAGTCATTGTAGATATGTTCACTAAAAAAAAAATGGAAAATGTGCTTAAAAACCCGTGAACATCCATTTCATACATACAGCTGCTACATAGGCAAATAGGGTAATAATTATCATCACAGTAAAATGTAATAAAAAAAAGAAGCACAAGTGTTGCAATTCAGATGCTGAGAAATGCTGGAATGAATGCTGGCTGTGCCACTTAAACTGCAAAAACATAAAAGCATTTGCCTGTGCAACATACTATGCCTATATTTAATTTTACAAGGGAGGCTGCAGTACAAAAGCATTTTGGTTTAGTTTCAAAAGTGAAATGTAAGCCTTGCAGGGCAGCTTATTAGTAACAAACCTACAACTCAACCTACTTCAAAGCTGTGTTCTTTCTAGCTGTTCACTTTCTTAATGTGGGTAGTTAACACTGGTTATTTCCTGTCAGATTCCTGAGCATTCATAAAGCCATCTGTCACAGCAGTAATAGATGGTCTTGGTTCAGCCTTCTTTTCTTTTCAAGACTATTTCTCACAAGCTCACAGTATTTGTCATACGAATGATTATGATAATATTTTTATTTGTTTCTTTGGTATGCAACATTCTAAACTTGATCCAAAGATCTGGAGGTCATCAGTAGGGACTTTTTCATTGACTTCTATAGATTTCACACTTCTGGCTAAGAGAAGGAAAAAGAGACTGAAATTCATACAGAATTTCAAATTCCAATACTGAAAATGGGTGTAATATTACTGATATTACTGCTTATTTCACCAGTCTCATTGTCTAGGATAGTCACCCCACATGCAGTGGCTCAAAACTTTTGAGTGGGAGGAGACTTTCTGTATAAAGAGTAATGGAGCAGACTTGTGAGTCTGGATGACAAAAGGCTTCTGCTTGCTCTGCTCCCTATCATTTCTTCTCTCAAGCTCCAACCAACAGCTGCAAGGCAGTATGCACGCCATCTGTGTGATGTATTTTGTGTTGAATAACATCTTCTAAACATGCCTGAACCAAAATGAAGCTGGACGCAAGCTGAAGGATACACAGGAATTGTCTTACTATGAAACCAGCCATCAGCTTAGCTATCCTTTTACATCAGACTGTGATTGGTGAACAGGATGTTAATCTGAAGCAAACAAGCAAAAAGGCCAATGATGTGTCCACTAGCCCAGTGATGTACCTTTAGGGAGAGCCAAGCTGCAAGATGACAGACACGCTCCAGTACTCACCTTGGGAATGGCTAGTTTCTCTCCTTTCTCTGGACATTCCTCTGAGTCAGAGCAGGTGTAGTTCTCACTGAAGGACACCAAAGGATTCACTCTTGGCTTGTGAATGGCCTGGAAGGTTAACTGTGTATTAAGCAGGTTGCTCACTGTTCTCAGTGAGGTACACACATTGGGGGGCAGTGAAGGGTCGGCCAAAAGATCTGTAATGAGCCCATGTGCTTCTCCCATGACAGCGATATCCACTGTGATACTGGTACCAGAAGACTAAAGAAAAGAAGAAAAACACATTTAAGACAACAGAAATTAAGAACCTCCTGAGCAGTATCTAAAGCTGTGGTGAACTCTCTTCACAATTTTTGTTAAAGTGGTTACCCACAGAGTGGAAAAATAATACTATGAAATAATTCTTTAAACAAAGAGAGCAATGCTGAATAGATCGATCATCGGGCATAATGCGCACAGTCTGCAAGGACTTTGGAATTACTTCATACCTGATTTCATGGCTTTCACCATCTGCAGCTGAATTAACCCATCTGAAATTGTTCAGGCTCCCTACAGAGACACAATCAATGGCCAGTGGCTGTTTGCACAAATAATTTTGGAGACATAGCTTAGGATGGGAGGAGTCTCTCTTGAGAGATGCCTGTCTACTGACTACAGAGCCATCTAGAACAACTAATGTTTAATACTTATGCTTGGATGAACGAAATGAATCCCAGACATACACTGAGATCTTTAAAATATCTTCATAAAACAAAACTATAGTATTCTGGTATGGTGGCAGCAACATTCTTCTCCAAGAAATTGCATATTGGGCAGCTGTACCAAAACTGAAATTGAGTAAAAAGTGGATTTTTCAAATTATTTTATTCAAAAGAAATGGATGAGAATAGCTACTCTACAGCCTTGTGTGACTAATTCAGATGGCCCTTACTTTCTCTTGGGTTTGAAATATCATTTATGAAGAATTATTAACTGAAATGATGTGTAAGTAGAAGTAATATCAAGGATGAGCAAATCTTATGCACCCTAACCATGGAACCAATTCATGTGCAAATGATGCAACACAAAACACCGATGGTCCAGGCAAACTGCCTTCGTATGTGCAGTGCATCCATCACACACACAGCTGTAGCACTGGGCTTCCAGTGCACCCACAACAGGGTGGATCAGTAAATGCATCTTTGAGTTGCTCCAGTACTTCCTGACATTCAGCAGCTTCAACTACCATCTGTCCCAAGAACCAGTAGGGCGATAGAGTGGCGATAAAAGAAACAGTATATTGCCAAAAGCAGGAAAGTTGTCAAGTCTGTGAATTGACAGCTATATGATACAATTACAAAAGATAAAGATTGAGGATCTTTTAAATCTACTAAAAGAACAGTGAGACTGGATGCACACAGAAGTAGAACAACTAGAAAGGCAGGAGGCATATGGAATTTCAGTGCAGCAGTGACATTTCAGCTGGCGTACTAAAACCCACCATAAATTCTTCATGGAACTGCTAATTTAAGGCACTCCAAGAGTGAGCATTTTTCCTTTGTTGTGTTTCTGACAGATAAGCTCAAACCTTACGCTACTGTTTGGGACTTATCAGCAGGTGTATATGCAATTTGGCAGAGAGATCATTCCAGGAGATTTTGTACAAATTTGCTTTCACGTATTTCTTAGAAAAAGCTAAAATACACAGTTCTAAAATGGAGAAGTTATGTCTGTGAAAAGAGCATATGAGTTTCTTGGAGTGGCATGCAAACAGCATGGAGAACTGGTCAGACTTAGCAGGAGAGTGATCAGAGCTCCAGCCAGGAATGACTCACCAGTGACAGTGTTTATGGACCTCAAAATACAAAGAGCAGTGTAACACAGCTTGACACTTCTTCGTTGTCACAAAAGGCTTTACAGGCAATAGAAAAGTATTTCTGAGGAAAGTGATATATTAGCTGACTGTAGCTAAACCTCTCCCCAGCTGCATAGTGTGGACATGAGGCCCTTGGCAAAAAGATGTTTCACTCCACTGATCCACTCCTCGTGTCCTACTTCTTGCTATCACGGGATCCCCTCCTCTTGCTAACACAGAAGTAAGCTGCAGGACCAGAAGACAGGCCTCCTCACTCGTCTCTCTCTCTCATGCAACCAGAAAAAACAGCCTCTTCTTCCCATATTTCTTTGTCATGCTATGAAATAAGATAAACCAGAAACTGCTTGATATATTGAAGTGCTATTTCATCCTACTGAAAAAAATTTAATATCTGAAGTTAATTTAATGGCTCTTTCATTGCTTAACCTCTCAGGAGTGCATGCAGAAGATTCTGGCAGACGCTAAAGAAAATGCTTAAATTAAAAGACAAGGCTTGAGATGGGAGGAATTAATTATCTATCTTAACCTCAGCCCTGAAAAACAGACCAAAGGGGAGCGAGGGACAATATATCATTCAAAATGCGATAGAAGCCTCATATTTTCAGCAAAACTGCAAATCTACAGTTTGAAATTTCATTAAGCCTGTAGCCTGGAGTTGTTGACTGCCAATCAGAGACAGAGATTAATACTTCGATGAAGTAAACAAGTCTGACTCAGTGGGCTATAAGCAGAGGCCCAGATTTTGTACAGCAGCACTAATACTTTGCAAAGCAGCCAGCATTGTTCTCCGTGATTAGCACTGAGTGGGGAGAGGGAGAGCCCTTCTCTTCTCAATGGTGAATTTCTGCCACACGGCCTCTAACATGTGAGGATGACTTGTCATGTGTCTGGGTAACTCCTGCCTTGACCCTGGGACCCAGCAGATTTGTCTGTATCAATCACCAGGTTGTGGCGAGTTATGCAAGGACCTGGTGCATACCGAAACCCGTGCAGCCATCCACCCATCCACCCTGTCTGCATGGAGGGTGCTCAATGAGGTCACCTCCACACCTGTGAGGAGATCCATGTGGACTGTCTCCCATCGGGACTGAAATGAGCTGTGTACCCCAACAGCCCAGCCCAGCCCAGCCAGGGTCCCCATAAAGCATCAATATGTACAACGTGACATGCTGCATTGCACAAGACTTCAAAGTGAAAACATTTCACACAGTTAAAAGACATCACAGTATTGTACTGAGCTGCTTTAAATTTGAGTACATGATGGTTACAATATTGTCTGAACTACTCATACTACTTAAGAGTCCTTAGAATGGGAGCATATGTAAAAGAACAAAAGACCAAGCTTAAATTTCTATCAAAGGATGAAGCACAAGAATTCTAATCCACCAATTTCAGTACATTTACACACATTCTCAACTGGAAAGGTTTATAAGTTGTAATTTAATTGGACAGCACTTGGATACAGGAAAGCAGCTTCTTTTCCAAGCAATTTGAATATTTCATCTATCTCAGGGTTAATTTAGAGCACTATTAGACCAGTCTGACTAGATAAAATTACGGGTATTTAAAGCATTATTTTCTAAAAAAAATAACAAATTGAATGCATGAAAATATTTTAAAAAAAAATTATTTTTCAGATATTATACTACCAAAGAGCAGAGAACTGTGTATGCTTTGGAAACCATTATTCAGAGAGTGAGCAAAAATGCTTTTCCCTAAAGGGCAAGGAAACCTGAAATTTACTGCAAAACACATATGATGATGTGAAAGCAAGACAGTAAATTGGTGACAATTTTAGATTGATGTAATTGTATATATGCATATGCACACACACACGCGCACATATATATGCACAGTGCCTTATTTGAGGGTAAGGGTGTATATAAAATCCATGCTCAGACTTTTTAAGTAGTTTTCTATTAACATGCATAGCCTCTGTGCAAACTGATTTGGATTTCTTCCAAACCACTTTACTCACTGAAACTCAAAGGCTGGATACTTGGGAAGAGAGAATAGCTTGTTTGCAATCAACACTAACAACAACTAAATTGATAAAGCAAAACAACAAAGAGCTGAGCTAAGGTGAATTTAATTTCACATTGGTCAGTATTCATTTCCTCATCCATGCCAATAATTGTGAATGCAGTTTCCTCCCACGGATTTTGGAGAAGACTGGCTTACTGTTCACTTTGTGACTTCATTCCAACCCTGGTTTAAGCAATGTCATGCAGTGACTAAAACTGAAATGCTCTAGGGCAGGAGAATGAGAAAGCAAACACTCTGGAAAAAAACAAAAAAGGCAAAACCAGATTAACTAAGCCTGCTCATTTTTAACTGAGATGAGGAGAAAAATTAATTCCTTACAATGTTCAAAAATGGAGCCTTGGGCTGAGGTACGACCTGGAATTCCTAACTGGGCCCAAATACACTTGCAACATGTTTTGGGGCTTCGTTTTATGTACAGAGATAAATAAAAAAGGTTTTCTCCTAAAGAACTAATATGAAAAGTAAGATGGCCAGCTCACAGTAGGATGCATCAGAGAGTAGGGACAGACATGGATAGTTCACAGTGCCAATTGTGCAATCATCTAAGTTTGCATCAGTGGGGGAAAACAGGGAATTTGCAAGAAAATTTTCATGTGCCAAGAAGTGCACACTCTGCTGCATCTGCAGGAACAAACCACAAGCAGCGCGTCTCACTACCATACAGACAATTTTTGTCAGGGCAGGAGACTTATCTGCAAAGAATGCTTTTAAATATCATATGAAAACAATATTCTAGCAAATTTTAATGAGCAATCAGAATTTTTAGCTTTGAATAGTTTGTTTTTGATACTCTAACATGACTAGAAAATAAACTTTCAAAATTTGCATAACCTTCGTTGGGCTTTTCTATTACAAATCCCATTTGTTTTCTTTTTATAAATTATATTATGCATAAAACTCTAAGAATAGCTCTTTACTGGCTAGGGGGAAAAGCAGATAGAACTGCACAAGTAAAATGAATTTAGGAAAATAGGAGCAACAAATTCCTTTACCCATTAGACCTGATAGACAAATATACATTATGAATTGTTCCTGTTGACTCACCTATGAAGCAGATTTGACATCCATACATCTGACAGATACCTTACCCCAAATAAAAGTCTTCCCCCTCCCCCTTGATGTTTTGCGTATGATTCTCATAAGACTGAGCGCAGCCAGCTTAACTAAAAAATACTGTTCTTTCCACCCTAAAAAAAGGATGATTATCATGACAACACAAAACCAGTCAAAACTTAAGAAGGAAAAAAAAAAAAGCCTAAACCAATTATCAAACACAAACCACAATTCCTTTCACACAGCCTCATGTTAAGGAAAAATAAAATCTTCATTTGCTGTAGCTTGTACAAGGAAAAACACTGTAGGCAGAGATGTTGGCCTTTCACCACTCAAGAACACTCTGTAAGCAAAGAATGGGGGAGGAGGGGAGCAAAAAAGAGAAAAAAAAGCAGCATCCAGCGTATCTCCAATCTTCACACAATTATGAGCAACTATAAATCACAATTTGATACAGTTTCCAAGTCACATCATAAATGTTCAGGCCAAGATGTCTGGAAACAAAATTAGAAGCAAATATAATTCTCCATTATTTTAATGTCCGCAGAGCAATTTGAAGGATAAACACGAATTGGCTTCTATGGAAATAATGAATCATTTTAAAGGCGCCACGGGCTTAACTACTCCACCTTCCACTGAATGACTAAGGAGAAAGAGAAGTGTGCATACAATTTTTGACATTTAACTTTTCTGTATTGAAAGCTGCAGAACGGGAGCCTTTTTATTTTTATTTCTCTCTTCTTTTGTACTAACACAAGACTTCAGGTTTTCTCTTCTCTGGTTAACAAACAAGATGTTTATGAGAATTTTTTCTTCAGCTTATTGAAGCACAGCATTCCCACTGCTGTCTGGAGGCGAACCAGCCACAGGCTCTGTGAGGCACACTCTTTGGTAGGACTGAAAATAGCATCTTCCTGTTGTCTCATCACTTTGATCAAAGAAAACCTTTCCTAAGCATCAGTGTAATCACTGGCTTTGCTATTGAGTCTTTAAAGCACCCAGAGCCACATGGCTGCAAACCAGACACTGGAGCACAAAAGATGAGCCCATAATGAGGGAAGACTAGATCTTGCATGAGCTATAACATTCTGGTTTCAAGCTTGGTTATAAGATGTTTGGGATGGCACCACCGCAACAAAGCAGACCTTCATGATAACATTTACACTGAGCTCTGATCTGCAGAGCAGAGTATACCATGACTGCCACATTCAGTGTGTCTGTAGCCTGAGCACAAGACGACAGAGTCCAAGGATCATGGAGCAGCCAGAGGAAAATTTTTAACGTAGTTCCGCAAACACAGGATTTAATGAAAAGGGTTTCACTAAGGAGTTACACCTCTTGCCCCCTCAGCAGTCACTGTTTTGCAATGACCCCTTTCCTCAGCAATACCCCTGAGGAAACACAGTCAGCAGGAGGCAGCTGTGCCTGGGGCTGTATGTGCATGTTGTTGAGCAACCTTACACAGGGCTCTCTCTAACCTCACACTGTGTTAAAACTGCCAGTCAATTACTACCAGGCACGGCCACTGATTTGGACCTTCCTCTGTTATCCCACCATAGGCTGACATCACATTTCTAGGAAGATAATAATCTCTGAAACTTCTTCCCCTCTGCCATGTTTGCTTGAAACTGTCAGAGAAGAGCATGGCCATGTAAGACTACCAGGATGAAAGCAACACCATTCTTTAAGAAAGAGGCACTGGTTTGAGAAGGAAATACTCTTTTTCCTATCTTATAAAGCCTGTGGAATGTATGACTGTCTATAGCACACTTTGTCTGGGGAGGCACTTGCCATCTCCACTTCCTGCACCTCTACCTTAGGTGACACCATTCACAAAGCTCCCAGTTACAGCTGACTAATTTTCTTCCATTACAGGACCTTTCAGTTCGTGACAGCTTTGTCAGCCAAAGAGCTCAGACTGTAACATATACTGCCAGGTATTTGTCTGGGGTGAATTATTTCAGCATTTGAGAAAAATTGTTCAGACATTTACAAGAAGACTGCTGGAGTTTTTTATCCATGTAAAAATTCTTAGTAAACTGATACCATTTAATCTGCAGCAGGCACTGAAGGTACAGTAAGGCCTTTTTATTTCCCTGTCCTGATATGTCCAGATTTGGTCATATAGTCTCTCAGAAAAACAAAACCAAATCTAGCCTTGCATGACCTCTGTGGGTTGTCAGAAACCAGCCACTGAACTGCCTGAGGATGCTGCCTGCCCTGAGTGTGCACACCTCCACACACTGCATGTGTGTCCTTGTGTGCTGTGCTCAACATTCCGAGGGGCAAAGGATCACATTTATCCAAAATGCACTGCTACTCTGCAGCTCAGACTCACACCACAGCTATTCTTTGCTCCTGCTGAGTGATGATGTCATGGTAACTGCTAGCACTGATACCACCAGGATGATTGCTCCTCTCTTCAAAGCCCAGCCTTGGGTGAGCACCTCTCTGGATGGCCCCCAGCTGCTCAGAGAAGTCTGTCTCACAGCTTTAGCAAAGACACCTACATTAAATAGTAATAATAAAAAAAAGGTAGGATATTTCTTTTGCACATCATTTTCAATAGACAAACTGACCTGTCAAGAGAGAGAAACATGGAACACATTTGAGTTCTATGCAGTTTTGGTGCAGTCTGTAATTTTCAAGGGAGAATATAAATTCTTGCCTTCAGGTCACCTAGCAAGCTTTTTCAGATTTCTTACATGCACCAAAAGAAAATATCTTTGTGGATGCTGGCAGTCAAACAACAATAGAAAGATATAATCTCAAGGAGTGGGGGGATTAGATTTGCTGTGATTTAAGATCTACAGACCAGGAAAGTCTGCACCAGTGTGGATGCAAATACTGGTCCACAACACAATGCAACATAATTTCCTGTCATTTATACCTGACAGAAAGGACCTCAAATTAACTAACTCCACCGGTACCGACATAAAGTAGTACTTAATTTTCCACATTTCCTGCCACCACAGTAGAGCACAGCTGGAAAAACCAAGGAAGTGTAGGAGAAAGGGGCAGAGGGTTGTCCCCAGAGCATGTGCCATCGGTAGTCAGGGGCAAGCTGTAACCAGCTGTGCATGTGGTCTGCTTTGGGCTCCTGGGGAAATCCCAGTTCAAGTGAGACACTCAGAGTTGTGATGACCTTCTGCATAAGGCATGCTGCAAGGAGGATCCAGGGAAAGCAGCTCCTGGAAGGAGGCAAGAGCACAGGCTGAACTTCCTGGCCAAGAGCCGCTGGTCACAGCTTGCAAACCTTGTGGAAACTCTGACGCCGCGTTTGATGTTCTCGGCAGAGCCTTGGGGACTCAAGTCACCCAGTTCCAAGGGACTTTCCGTGCTGTTTGGCTGCCTAAAAACATTAAACTATCACGACTACCCCAGCCTGAAGAACTACTTGACTGTGTAGACCAGATCACAGTCACAAACAGTCAGGGTTTATTATTTAAAATGTAGACACCACTCCAGCTAAAGTAGGAATTTTAAAAAATATTGCTTTTTGTTAAAATGCAGCAGATGGGAAAAATTAAATTCTAAGTGGGGCTCAAATCTGCTTTGAATAACACAGACTGAAGAAAACAATTCTGTACTTCAGAGACTGTCCTCAATTGTCTTACATTATTGTTCTTCAATTTGTACATCAGATGGTCTCAAATTGGCAGCTTGAAGCTGATAGTTTGTGTTCATGTGAAGCAAACAGTGACAACTGTCTTCAGTCTCCACTTGAGCTGCAGTAACACCAGCTGGGACCCCCCAGGAGTGGGCGCTGGGGGCACACACAGAGCAGGATATGCCAGCTATTAATACCTGGTGATCTTACCCATTGGAGTTTACAGCTCCAATATCCCTGCTTAGCATGGGAAGCTATTTTAATTCCATGGTGAACTAAAACAGAGCAGCCAAATACACAGCATGAGTTAAAAAAAGATCCATTGAAAGCAATAATCACCGTTCTGCCTCCTGCGTACTAACTAATCCTCCCACATTTTCAACTTGACAGTCTCAGTTACACTAGAACAAAGCCAAAAGAGCCATATAATGCCATATTTTCTCCCTTTCAAAGGATTTCAGACTCTTTTGGGAAGAAACTTGAGAAGGGACATCACAATTACCAGCAAGCTGCAGAAATTAGTGTGAAAATAACCCCATCTAAAGACTCATATTCACCTCAGTCCTTCACAAACTGTGTAACAGCATTAAGAAGAGCTTAATGATATTACTAAATATCATTAAAACCATAACACAAATAAATTCAGTCTCTAAGACAAAAGATTGGGGGTGGGCAAGGAAGAATTTCTACAGACGATGTCAAATGTATTTTCAATTACTAAAAAGGAGTTTCCAGCAGGAGAATAAACTAAATAAAGCAAATTCAGGGAGGTTTTAAGAGCTAAGTGTTGAAAACCAGAATAAAAAGAAAATTAGAAACCAGGAAATAATCACTAGTGAAGCTGTAGATAAAGTGACTTTAACATTCATTCCGTTCTTACTGAAATTAAGACAGAGATTTGGAAATGACAGCAGGAGCCAGATGTATATCATGAGCTGTGTTTTGCATATGACACAGCAACAGAGCATGAAGACCTCATAAAATTCTCCAGACAACCCAGAACACTAATGATATTTAGTGGTCCATTTTTAAGAACTTGCTTTCACTGAAGCCAAAGGCAGGCAGAGATATTCTGCACCTTTTAGAAAGGATAAATCCTGTGCACATCAAAGTCAAGCAATAGTCTCACTGCAACCAAATTGGTCAAAATTTAACATTTTTTTCTTCTCCATCAGACCTTGTGGTTTGCATTATTTTAGCCCTCCCAATTTTATGCACTCACACTAATACCTGTTAATAGCCATCTAGTGTTACAGATGCCTCCTCCTCTTACTCGTGACTTTATGTCACTAATGAACTCCTCTGTGAAAAGAATTAATCATTTTTTCTTTAACACTTGGCTTTGGATTCTTCTATTATGACTCATTTAAGAAAAGCAGCTGCAGCCTTAGGGACTTGCAGCCCCCAAATCCTTCATTATAGCTGCTGCAGAGCTGTTATTTCTTTAAAGTACAAGCTACTTCAACATATAAAGCCAGGACCTGCAAAAGGCACATGCATGCAGTAGATGTGAAAATCCCCCACCTCTCCTAGATTATTTGTAGGCAGGCACTTCAATGAAGATCAGAACAGAGTGAAAGAGTAATTCATATACAAGAAAGATAAAACACTATCCTCTACATGTCTTCTATGATATTAAAATGATTTTTTTTTCACTTAGACTGATATAAACTGACAGACCGGCAAGCCCTGAGGACTGCTTTCAACTTACTTCATCCTTGACCTGCAAGAACCAACTTAAAGACACACTAGGTTAGTTTATACCATGGGCTTATTTTGCCTTTGCTGTCACGAATGAGAAAAAGGTATTTGCCTGCTGAGCTATCAGGTACACAGCTGATCACAACAACAGGTCAGTGCCTGCATCAGATGGCCACTTTCAGCAACTACTGTTCTGGTCTGTAATCTACAAACTGGATGCTAACGGCACTAGGATTTTCTAAGTCAGCTCAGCAATCTCTGATTGCCTCTATGAAGCTGGCAACTGGTTTGTTTTGTGCACAGTTTTAATCTAAGAAAAGTCTTACTTTCAACTCATGTCTTTTAGGTTGTGAGCAGTTCTTCACTTGCATTTTAGAAAACCAAAAAACCAATATTCTTAATTATGACAACCTGGTTGCTTCTCAATTCTAATTAGAGATTGATTCAATCTGTACTTCTGCATTATGAATAGCTCACCGTACTGAACTTTGACTGTCTGGCTCAGGGTCTACACTTTTTTTATGAGTGCCAAACTCTTCTGTGCTTTTGGAAATCTTGGATTCAAATTCACATCTAAATTTAACAGCACCGGCTTCTCCTTTACAAAAGGCAACAGAACCATAGAGACCAGAAAAACAGACACAGATCATGAAGCACTGGTGCTTGTGCTGGCAACCCAACTAGACAATGATTTCTATCTCTACAGTGACTTATGTTTTCTGTTTGGAAGTGGGTATTAACAAAAACAATCAACTATGGGTTACACATGGGATTTTTTTTTTAAAAAAATTTTTTCCTAACCCTTTGTGAGGCTGAGCTTCAGTGGTTCATCTGAATCTACTCCAGTAAGAAATCAGTGGTGATTCAGTAAGATCAACAGAAACGCTTACTACTACTGAGTGGAGTGGGTAGGCTGAATTTGAAGGGACAAGGTGACCCACTGAAACCCTATCACTAGGACTGTTAGTGAAGTGCCACAAGAGAAACACTGAAATTACATGCAAAAGAAGGAGTAAATGCAGACCACTTAGATTTGCACTTCATTTTTAGTACCATCTGAATGAACCATCTGACACAGCAACAGTACTGATGCTCTGAAAACTTAAATGCCCAAAGTGCTACTACCTCTGCCCACAGTTAAGACACATATGCTGTGGCACTGCTGCTGTAAAATAACTATGAAGTCCTTCATGACCACAGGATCAATGCAAAATAAGCAGCACTATACGATGGGTAAGTCACCACTGCACAGACAATGATTTCTTTTCAGAAGGCAGCAATCACCCATCCCTATCTAGATCCATGCACATGCAGGCATACAAATAACTATGCATTTCATTTCTTCAGCAACAGAATGATCGATTGCAGACGGGACAAACTCTGCCAAGAGGGCAAAGAGTGCCCTACAGTCCCTGGTCAGCTGGCACACCAAGTATGATGCTGGCACCAGCACCTGAAGGGTGAAGCCCACCAGCATCAGAAGATCAGCCCAGTGCACATCCCAGTCACCAGCCACCAGTAAGTATCATCAGTATCAGCACAGGCTTTGAGCTCTGCTTGAAGGCAAGAAAAGCACAGAGATGTATGCAGAATATGGAAGCATGGAGTAGTATGGGAACACAAGGAGAATACGAAAAGGCAGGACCAGAGTTTGGAGAAGAGGATGATGTACTGAGAAGTTGAAATCAAGGAGGAAAATGCATTGAGGGCCAGTTTCATAACAGCTGGAAATGGTGTATTAAAACAATACAGGTTAAAAGCGTGCTCTGATTTTTAAAGGACGTATAGAAAAGAAGTATAGACATACTAATCTCTCCTTTACCACTGAAAATCAATGACCTTGAAAGATGCATCAGTACAAAGCCTTGATATTTTAGCTTATGAGTAATCCTAATAACCCATGAACACAGTATTGAGCTATTTGCCGATGACACTTCAGTTCTAATCATATGATTCTGCCACAGAGCTGTCTTATACAGAGAACAGTGGTGTTCTCACAAAAAAGAAACAGCAGTTCACACTAGACAGGTTAAGGAGTCTCACTGTATTGACAACTTTAGAGAAGCACAAAAAATATTTTGTACCCTGGCAGAAAAAATTATTGGGTTTGGAATTTCTGGCAAAAGAAAGGGCTTGTTTTGGCTTTGCTCCAGCCATTTTAAAGCAATTTCATTAAAAGAATTCATGAACAAGAATTCATGACAACTTTGAAAAACTTAAATTTTTACTTTGAAAATGATGAAACTAAATTCCTCAGGTTTCTTTGTTTGTTTTTCCTTTCAAAAAGGTCATGGCTTCTTGTCCTGCAGAGCAGCCTGGTGCCCACATTTGCATTTTTTGCAGCATTAGACTTTTGCAAAGGGTTAGTGTATCTCGTGGTCAGGGGCTTATTGTTGAATCAAATGGGATCCATAAGGGATTAGACCCTGGAGACTACCTCAATATTCAGGTTTATTAACACAAGTGACAGGGTATTGAAGCTAAAGCTCTCCCCCTCCCCACCCCCCCCAGGTCAGTTTAACTTTGAGAGGTTAAACTCAGAACAGCAAAAAATAAAAGAACAGTTTAATCACAACAAAATACTTAACTTCGTACCACTGCCCTCGGTGAACAGTAATGAACATCTCTCACCACAATACTTTATGCAAATATATTTGTTAACAAGTTGAAACAGACCACAAGCAAAATTGTTTGCCATACGGTGCTCTGACAGATCAGCTGATGAAGCATATGGATTCAGTCTTCCTAATTCTGTATTATCCCTCTGACTGCTTCAACCTGAGGGTTACAAATGGCTCCAGATATCCTATTTATCCTATTAAGGTAAAATAAATAAATAAATACAGAAATTGCTGATAAATTCTCTCTGTGCACCCTTCTTCTGCTCCTAATGCATTTGGTGAGATTTTAGACAATAACATTAGGAAACAACCTTCTCTGGAAAGAAGAATCACTTGACTTAAATGATTTCTTCTTTTAATTACTGTCATTCCTAGCAAAATGCTAACACAGACCAGAAAATGCATATCAGTAATGCTTACTTTGTGCGACATGTTGGCATTTTGCCAGGAATGAGAAGCCTGCCCTTAATCTAAGTAAAAATTTATTTGTATCTATTTCCTCTTTTAATGCAAGCTACAATTGCTGTGTAGAGGAAAGCCGAAGCAATCTGTATGATGTTACAGCAAAATTAAAGACCCAACTAAATCAATTACGCACAACACTTTTATCCACCTGCCCTTTTATTCATCACTGACAGATCAAAGAAATGTGTTTGATTTCCTGTCAATAAAATCAAGGTGGCACAAGACGGCAACGTGATGAGGTTCTGCTTTTCACAAAGATGCCTTCAATTAGGGCGGCATTTTTCTGATGTGATACAAATATGCCTTTAAGCCAGAACTAACAATATAATGATCCAATGCTATACAGAGACATAGTAATATACCTCACACACATGTTAATGGCTCAGTTTAAATGGAGGGCAGGGAAATAACTAGAAGGAAAGGAATTAACATTTAGTTGGCCTTTTTTTCAGACAGAGAAGAAAACGCAAATCAAAAGCTATCTCTAAAGACTAGTTTATCCTTTGTGTATAAAGACAACCATATGAGCCTGAGCCAACTGAAAACAAGCAGACAAGTTACAAATAGGATTTCATATTTAACTCTGAAGCCTGATTTGTGTGGATTTGTGTGTACTTAGTAACCAGTCAAAAAAGACAAAACCCTGTTCTGGTTCTGCGTAAAATTTAGGGGTTTCTACTCTACTTTAAGTGCTTGCTTACGTGACCAGCCTAAAAACGAACCAGTTAAAGGATGTTTCACCAAGTGCACAGAATAAATTATTGGCAAACTTCTAACCACACACAGTAACTATTTTTGCTTGTAAAATGATGTTCATTTAGCTCTGTATAAAGAATTTATGAATCCACCTTTAACATAACACAGTCTCCCCGCACCAAGATGACAGCCACGGAAAACCCCACGCGGCTCCAGAGCAGCAGGCTGAACTCTGTTTCCCCTCGGGCAGCGGCGGTACTGGTGATGATCTGGATGCCAGCCCTTCATTACTGATGAGAACATAACGAGAAAGGAGAGAGCAGGTCTTCTGCTGGAACTGAGCCACAGCCTCGCTTATAAGCCAAGCAATGCAGACCGGGAGTTCCCAGGAGGATGGAGCAAGGAAGCTCAAAATGTCACTCATCTGAGGGTTACTGCCTCCCGGATGGTCCACTGGTGTCTCATGGGGTCAGTGGCACAGTAAAAGGGGAGAGGGGAGGAGACAGGGTCAGGCAGCACAGCTATGAGGACATCCAGCTGCAGAAGTGAATATCACCACGGGAAAAGGGGATTAGAGCTTCGTGCTGGGGATGACAGTGAGAAAGTTACAGAAGATCTGGTTCGAATACATATTCAAGGCTAGAGGACAAATACTTCCCTAAAAGAGCACAGTACCTAGGATATCTAATGCTAGAGAACAGCTTGAAGTGAGTCAGTGCTTCAGGAAAGGGTATAATCTAACAGCAGTGGTACAACCAGGCAGAACTTTTCATACAGGGCACTAGGATCCTGCAGCTTTAGGTGCAGAAAAGCCTTTCCCAGGAATCACCAGATGGCACTATTCTTCCTTCAAATTAAGACTGTAACTCAGCTGTGCACATGAAATGCTATCATTGATTTGGGAGGTCAAAGATCTTAATCCGTGTTCTTTATATATTAGGCTAGCAGTCTCTTGCTGTTCACATTCTTTCCAATGATCTTGAAAATCTTGTACAAACAACAAAAAAATTACTGTATCTGGGGGAGGTAGAGGGAATCTCATAACATTTTGAACTGACCTTACACTAAAATATTCCATAGCAGAAGGATTACAGACATTTCTATAGGAACACAAGACTCCCCAGAAATACATGAAAAGCTCAACAACTGTATTAAGAAAACAGAATTCCTCGCAGAGAAAGAAGTCAAACATATAAGGATAACATACATATCTTCTCCACATGTTTTTTTTCTGTCTACCACCACAGCTGTGGAAGACACTAAACTCCACCTCAGTGTGCAGTGGTTAGTATGAAATATTCCCTAAACTCAGTTTAAGAGTATTGTACTTCTTTAAAAAAACCCCAAAACTGTTGAAAGTATCTGTAATTATATTAAATAATAATAATAATGAAATATCAGCACACATGTATATGTTAGTGTAAGTGTGCTTTCCTTCAGTTTGTTGATGTGATTTGCAAAAAATGCCAAATATTCACATTTGCACATTTGAAATTGGGTGCAAACTACAGAGGCTGTGGAATACAGCTAATGTGGGATGAAATTACAGAGGGGGCACATTCATACTGAAGTCTCAAAAAGTCACATCCCAGATAAAAAAGAGTGTTATTTCTTTTTGTTTTGTTTTGTTTTGTGTTGAATTTCCCAAAAGGCTTATCTGAACGGAAGACCTTACAAACTGATAAACTGAGGGGCAAATTAATCTGCAGAGTGACTCCTCTAACTTCAGCAGGATTCACAGCAGAACTGAAGTTTGCCTGCTGTGCTCATGAGCCGAATTACCTCACAAAACAGATTTTTGTTTTTCTCTAAGCAACTCTCCCCCCTTTCAGCTCCCTAGAAGTTGACAGGCTGTTTCCTGTTCCATGATCTGTGAATCACGATGTGAACGCCAATCGCTACTCCCCTGTGAAATTAAATTAGGTATCAGAGCACAGCATGAGCAATAAGTTTCCCTGAGACGCCAGCCCTAAAGAAACTGTACTCTTTCTTCCCCCAGCTGAAGAATGGAGTTATGAAAGCAGGGTCAAGCTGGTTATTACTCTTCGTGCTCCGTAACATCAACCAGTCTACTCTGAGCCAGCTCAGATTTCTCTACTTCCTAGTCGTGATCATAACGGTACCAAATTTAAAGAGTCCAATAATTCATTATATTTATTTGTGTGTTCTTCTGTAACCACTTAACATCCTGTGAATTGCAGCAATGCTTAACATACACAGAATACCATGATAAATCACCAGAACTTAGTGCATGTCATACAGCTGGGAAATTGGTAAGACAAGGGTAAGCAATATTAACACATGGTTTATCAAGCAGGAAAGGGGAGTGCGTGATGCTGTTTGTTTCAAAGTGCCTTTCAATAGCACTTTGTTAAGCCATAAAATATTCACACTTGGAAAGATCATAGGGTTATGTTGCCCCATATTTTTTTTCAGACAAATGGCCCTTGGTAACTCACACTGCAGTGTATTCTGAGCAAGGAGGCACCACAGGGGCACATCTGAAAGCTGAAATTGGTAGAAAATAAAATAGTAATTAAAACCTGGTTTGTAAATCCAGATTATTGCTTATTCTGGAGCCTGCGGTAATCTCAGGTAGGTCTAGGGGAATTTTAGTTTCAAATTGTGATGTAGATGTTGAAACCAGACTACTTAGCCTCCTTTCTGCATCACCACGTACTCCAGCCAAGGTACTTTGCATTTGCTTCAAGGGAAAATAAAAAATGCTCGCATCTCTCATTCTCAAACAGAAGTATATTTATCCTCCCTTTAACCTGAGAAACTACTCCAACTACTCCAGTTTCATAATCTGCAAGAACCAGAAGTCTTCATGCTCCCCAAAATTAAGTGTGGCTTTTCCTCCTCCGGCATTTATATGTTCCCATGCGAACCTTGCAGGCTCCTCCAGGTTCACTTCTTGATGGTCTCGGTCCACTGAAAATCTAATCACAAACTCTCCCTCTTCTGGGTTAGCTGGCAGACAAGGGCTAGTATTGGAGTTACCATGTCAGTAAGAGGTTGTTCTCTCCTTCAAGCATTGCCAGGTTGCCTACCCAGCTGCTGTGGAGGTGGCTCAAGCACAGCAAAGTAAATTGGTTTAATCTTGTTCATCTGGTACTGAGTTCCCAGTCATCTGTTAGGGGTATAAAGGGACTCTGTTCCATTTCAATGCATTGGCCTCATCACAGTCCAGCTCTAGTGATAGAGCTTGAAGGCTTCAAAATCTAAACCCTGATAGCTCCTTTTGTCTTACTATTATTCCCTGTGTTGGATTTGCATGTTTGTTCCATGAGGTGCTGAGTAAACAGGATCTATCTAAGAGACTGTAAGTATCCCTCGCAGAGCTAACCTGTCAATTCATTTATTACCCTAAAATCATAAAAGTATTCCTTTGTCATTTTAAAAAGAAACCCACAAAACCTCTGCAGAGCACATGTCTAGAGACTTTCAATATTTCAACATTAGCCAAATGAATGTGAAGTAAACCAAGTAAACCCTTCATCTCTGCGTGCCTCTTATAGGATTCACTTAAGGTAATAATATCCCACAGAAGGCCCTCTGGGTCCCTGGAAGGTGCAGAGCACTCTTTGCCTATACAGTGAGCAAAAGCTTTAGACCACTTCTGGGAATGCAAATGAATGGGATCCACGTGACCCCAGTAATAAAAGGCTCCTGTTTCTTTGCACAGCATTGAAATGCCATCTGGCAATTTTGTTGACGTCAGCAGGCAAAGAAAAACAACCACCACCTCCCCCAAAAAAGCAAAAGCCTTGGGCAGGAGGGGGAGGAATGCAGACTTCCATGGGGCTGGTGTTACTAAAAACCTGCAGAAGCGCTGTCAGCCCAGAGTCCCGTAAATCTGCAGCATGCGGCGCAGCAAAGGCAAGCCTTCCCCTGCTCTTGCCATGCTGATCTCCTGGAGAGAAAGGGCTGTCTCTTGCTCTCCCTTATGCTACTGAAGGTTTTCAAAATAACTGCTTAAGGCTCTCTCAGAAGTTTTCAGTTCTCTCAGGAGAGGAGAGCTGTTGTGAGCGCAGGACGTAAATGAAGAACACTGTGCATCTAATCTCCGACCTGGCAGAAAGCAGGACCCTGTCACCTTGTGGTACTCTCTCTCCACCACCAAGTCCCAAAGCACACACAAAGAGGGCCACTGTAAGCTTTTGCCTCTATTTTACTCTGCTCAGCAGCTGTGGGTTCCCTGGCACCTTGGTTTCAGAGACTCCCACCCGGCATTAAACAACCTGCACCGTATCCTCTCTGTTATTTTGCCTTGTCACTGTCAGGGTGCTGAAAGTTTGTGCATGAGGAACAAATCTCTCAGTGTAGACTACAGGGAAAGATGCAAAACTTCCAGCAAAACACCAGTAATTTTGCAGGGTATAGAAGATGCTATTTGGCTACTTCGGCTACGCTTCTTGCACACTGATCTGGAACACAACAAAAGAAATTCTGTACTGTTTTAAGTGAAATCTCACACAAACGTTTCATGATGACAAGAGGTAAATTACCTAGGATGCTGTTCAAAAGACGTTCAGATCCTGCAGGGATAATATTATAAGCTGCATGTAATAGAAGGCACAATATTTCTCCTAAGTATTAAATGCCATCTGGTACAAAAGATTTGCCAAAATTTCCTGTAGAATGCCAACATTTTAAGTCCATAATGTAAGTTACCTTTGCTGTGAAGAGTTAAAATAACACTATGAACGTGTGTGCGTGCAAATGTGTAGGCATCTTTTTTGCATTGAAATGCACTGCTTTAAAACAAGCATTAAAAGTCTGAATGTGTCCTCCATGAGACACATTTTAACCCTGAAGAAAGGAGCATGTAAGTTACTTTTAATAAGGGATGAGAAATTTTACAGTAGCTTTGTGAGAGCAACTTTATCCCTTAATACTATTTCTCAAAAAATTATGACCCAGAACCACACAAGATGGGTGACAATGAGGAGGGAGAGATGGAGGGAGGAGCAGACCTGCCATCCAGGGCCACAAATGCTTTAAGTTGTCTCACTGAAGTGGTATAACACAAAGCACATTCTTAAGGATTTACAGGATCAAGGTCTCACTGACTGACGTATGCAAACCTGCCTGAATTAATAGCCCTTTTTCTTTCCCCTGCTCGCTCCCCCTGCATCTCCCTCCTTAACCACATCTCCTCTTACTGAATGAAACCGAGGCATTTCTGCTTACAAAACTGCTCTTTGAATTCCTAATCTCTGCCTCAGTGTAATTTTTTAACAGCAAGTCAAAGCAGCACTGTGTAAATAACTGCAAGGAGACAGCTCTGCCTGGAAACTGGAAAGTTTTACTTGCTCACATTTTAGGCTTGAAAGCTTATGCTCAATTCAATTAAGAAAATTTATGGGTAATTCCACAGTTTCTCCCCAAATCCTTATGTTCTCAGGCAGCCAACCCAGAAATGAACAAAACCTCCAACAAGTGACTTTCTGCTAGCACATGGGCAATTATGAGGAAAGTGTGCATTTAATTGAGTCAGTCGTAAATCCTGTCATAGGAATGAATCAGAGGATGGAGAAGAGATTCCCTGCTGCCTTTTCAGGTATAATCACTCCTGCTTACTTGTTTACATTTGTTTACTGACTTCATAAAATACATAAACAATAAAACCATCCTTCCATAATTTTATATGTATTAAACCTCCACTTGAAGCTGTAGGAGGAAAAACTTAAAGCTACAGAGGTGACAGACAAGACAGAGATTTTCTGAATTCTCCTCCTATCTCTCAGGTCTGCATCACATCAGGTCTGTTTTAAATTTTCATAGTTCACAACTAAATCCCACTCAGTTATTCTGCTTAGAGCACTCTCCAGTAGAGGTTAGGTACAGCAATAAATAAAATAATTTCATGCCTTCTTTCACTAGTTCTAGGGTAGTATTTCAATGAACTCACAAGAACTCTGACCCCTATACCTAAGTAGTCATCCAGAGGACTTTGTTATCTTAAAAAACAGCAAGATGCTTCTCCATCCATTCCAATATCTCACTCAAAAGAAAGTCAGCCTCCCTGCTGTCTGACAAGTGTGTGAGTTTCACCTCCCAAAGCTGTTGCAGACCATGGACCTCCTCAGCTAAGACAAGAAATGGCTGTTGTGACATTCCCAGGAGACTCTCAGAAGCTCCACTCTAATGGACTTTCAGCTTCTAGATAACATGATATACAGTTAGCCAAAATTCAGGATTTTGAAATAAATCCGGTTTTCAAGGTTTGTGAGGATTATTCAGACACTGACATTCACTATGCATACATTAAATATGACCTGTTCAGAGGGTGCTGTCACTTTGGTAACAGTACGTAGTGTGGGAGGAAAGCAGTGCCACTTGCAGATTCTTCTCTACAAATATTTGTTTGTTTTTATATGGGTAGAATTTCCTGTTGCTATTTCCTGTTTTCTAGCTGCATTTTTCTGCTCTCCAAGCAAGTCACCTCTCTCTTTCTCTCTAACCAGTGTTGTATCTTCCACTGTCAAGCACACCTGAAAGTTTATTTGGACCAATTCCCCTTCTGTTCCAACTACCACAAGGAACAGAACCCTTCCTACATGAAGTAGATACTCGGGGCTCAGGGAGGGTGCTTGCCCCTTTGCTGCCCTCCTCTCCCTTGGAGACGCTTCTGTATTTCAGCTGAGACTAGAGCTGAGATCTCATGGGCAGTAATTCAGAATCACAAAACCATTTAGGTTGGGCAAGACCTCTAAGACCATCAGGTCCAAACACAGACCCAATTCTATGTTAATTGCTTTTGCTTCTTACATAGCCCCCGTGTGTGTGAGGTTGTGGGGAGTCAGGTCTAGTTTAATCTTCATTAGTCTGATCCGTGCAAACTCAGTCATTACCTTAACTGAAGTTAAGCTTCACTGAAAGGCTTTTTAAAACAGTTCAGATTCGGGAATTCAATACTGAGTTGTTAATCAAAGAATTAATATAAACACCAGGACGTCCATGTGGTCATGTCAGTTGAGATGATTCTTCTCTCCCTATTTGCGTGCCAAGCCCTTGCTGAGAGCTCAGCGTTTCCCAGTTCACAGCTGATAGCGCCGTAAACACCTCTGGCAGTGGAAAGAATGTGGCCTTGACACAATCCGGGCAGCCACTGCAGACCCAGTGAGGGAAGGTAAAATATGGAAATCCTGGCCTCATGCACTGAGGGATAAACTGCCTGCAAGGTGCCCTTTTATCACCCTCCTGGAGCTGAGAGCACTGTGCTTATCAAGGGTGTGAAAGGGTCCTGTGGAATCCTCACTGGCTTCCTCTGAAGGCTGTGCATCCTCATCCGAGGACAACACCACTGAGTTTTACAACAATCTTATAAATCTCAAGAAGCTCAACCAAAGATTCCCATTCCAGGTTATATGCTCACATTTTTATAGGCATTAGCAAACAAGCTAATTAAATGTTTCCACTTGGCTAAAAGTGCAAAAATGTTAATATCATGACAAAGGCTCCAGATAAAATCTTTGTAGTAGGATTAACAATGCTAAGAAATTACAGGTCATTCAAATACACTGTTGATGTAATAGCCAGGCAAAGTTGTGGATCAGGAGGGAGTATGGTCTTACCTGCTCCAAAAAGATGTCAAAGAGAAAAAAATTAAAAACACAGGCTCCCATCCAGCAAGTTAAGCAGGTGTGTACTTCATTACTGAGTTACTTCATAATGGTATTTTCCAAATTTGGTTCTCATTCTAAGGTTTTTAAAATCTTTATAGCAGCCTTCAGAACCTATGCAGAGGTGTATACAATTATAATTATTTCAAGATAAAATACTTTTGACCCATGGTAGTGGTCCTCATTAAGAGAAGTAACTAAAACTTTGTTTCAGCCACTTTTTCACTCTCACCACAGAAAGAGAGAAAGGATTTCAAGGTAAATGGGGAGCCACTGGGAAACCACATGCAGACTTTAAATAATAATTGTGTTTATGGCCAAGAATCTCACCAAATCGGGGCCACTGCAGGCAAGAGCTCTATCAGTGCATCCAGTATTTGCTTGTGTAGAAACTCAGCACTTGAAGCTAAGCTTTGCCATTACCACTTTCACTGTCCAATTTCATCAGGAGAAAATTATTTCTGACAATGGGTAGCTTATTCACATTTGTGAACTTGCCTTTTTGCTAACCCCTGCACTCTCTGCTGTGCTAGCCAATCTAACACATATATCATAGTGAAGAGTTTTAAATTTAATTTACCGCTGTGTTGAAGTCTTTAGTGTGGAGCAATGTGACAGATTTTACCAACACTTATTAAAAATAAAAAAAAAAAAAAAGAAGGGAGCAAGCCATAAATAAAATAAAGCACTGACAAAGCCTGCAATGCAATGAATACATCTGCACTTACAGCAGAGGCCAAACCATAGCATTTTATCATAGAAAAGTAGCTTGAAATAACTTTTCATTGTATTTGATATATGATACTTCTTTTTTGAAAGCAAGGCTAGAGCAAGTTTGTGAACTTCAAAGTGAAGCTGTTTCCGGTGGGAGGTTTATTTTGTTATGAGCCTGACATACTGTAGCTGTGACACTGAGCAGAGTTGCAATGTCAGGGTTCAGGAAGTTCACCCACACTCTGATGACAGGACATCACATGAGCCTGACTGCAAAAAATGTCTCGGGTGGGGGGTTCTTCCAAAGTTTAATTTCCCAAGCAGTTTATCTCGCACAGATTGCACACAACACCCCCCCCTCCCTCTCCCCCCCCCCCCCCCAAATACTCAAATCTTAACACAGAACAAGGGCTGAAGCGAATGTTTGGATTTCTTTCTGTCTGGTGTATAATAAATCTAATTCATGTAAGGCAGTTTTGGCACTAAGCTATGTATTTGCACATTTCTGTTGGCTTAAGTCACACTTTCTGTTAGGAAAGCTGTTCAGAAAAGGTTTGTTTCCTCTACTCTTGTAAATTGTTGGCATAAACAACCATTCAAAAATTTAACCTCAGTTATTTGGCATTCTAATGATTTACACTGAAACCCACAAGCTTGGGTTTCTTGTTAAAATCTGTGTTTGAATTTAAGTGTATTAACCATCAAAATATTTAAGTTCAAGCTAAGAGAATAAGAAGGGGGTGGAAGGCATCTCACAGCTACACTGTGCTCACTTCCACTGGTGCCTCACTGGAGAGTGGCACAGGATAATCTACACAGATGAATCCTGAACTGGCAGGAAGATGAAATAGGGAGATACTGTCTCCATTTTCTTCTTCCATTTCTATACAGGCTCCTCTGGAAAACAGTGTGTCCTCTCTCAGCATTATCTCCTTCTTAGTCTCAGTTCCCTTCTAATTCAGGAGGGTCTTTTATTTATTTTTTTGGGCGGAGAGGATCACAGGAAGACCTGCAAATAGTGTAAATGTTTTAAAAAACAAACTACACAGTAACTTCAAAGAGTCCTGCAGTCAGATGTGGCAAAGGGTTCGGTATGAAAAACCAGAGTAACTTTGACAGTGGCACAGATTCACCTGAGTCATGCCTGCTGGGGGCCACAATATCTCCAGTCTGAAAATGAGGAGATGAATAAAACATGCTTTCAGTCACTGACTCACACACATCCAAGCACACAAACTCTTTGGCATTTCTCCCCCTCTGAAACAGTGCAGCAAGAAAAATTATACCAACAACCAGCCTAAGGATAATTATTTGGTTCTTCACCAATTCTGTTACAGAAAGAGGATTTACATACAAGAAAAGTATTTGTGCATGCAGCTGCAACTGAGCTTTTTGAGAAAAGTACTGAAGCAATGACTAAGTCTTTTGTGTTTTCATTTACCTAAAACTTGATTAGCACATTGACATGCAAAACACAGATGCTTTCCAAAAAGGGTTACAACATAGCTGCCACGGGAAAAGGAGCAGTGCCAAAACGACATCATACCATTTCTAGTTTGCTACAAACTCAGTAACTCTGGTCAGTTTGCAGATCCTTAAATGATTTTCTTGACATCTTTGCTACATCATCTGAGACTGGTAAATCAAAGGCAGCTTTCTTTCTGCTCCCACAGCTTCATTGGTGATAAACACCCTGCAGCTGGCTATGGAGGCAGTGTTGGTAATAGTTTACAGGCAGGATTAAATCTAGTTCCCTTGTCCAGAAGATTATTTGTATCCACGCATGAGAAAGCAGACGGAGAAGGCAGACCAGTTGGGTGAGGACCACTTTTCAAGGACCCATCAGTGCTGTGCCCTGAGCTGCACACTGAGCAGCAGCTGACACCCCAGCAGAGCAGGGAAGCAATGGCCTGGTACAGTTTTCTGCACGGGATGTTTAGGGATGTGGAATTTCCACATGACACGGCAGCAAACTATTTCTGTACAGCATGAAGACAAGATGCTTTGATCTCAAGCAAGAAGGGAAGCGCTTGTCAATGAATACAAGGATGGAGTTTGCACTGTGTCCTGAATCTGAGCTGGAGGCACTGGAGGCACCTGAGCAGACTTGCTACCACCTCACCTGGTGTCCCTACCAACCCAGCTGCTCTGGAGCCCCTACAAGCACTTAGTTCTTGATGTACCATGGCAGATAGAACCTCATCTCTCTGTAAATTTCACTTACCCTGCCATACTGTGCTGCTTTTTTTGATTTTAGCTGTGTTGGGTTGGGTTGCTTTTTGCTTTTGAGACTCTCTTCTATGTACTACCTCTACTGCACCTCATGTCTTTCTCACCTGTAAAGAGTTGTATTTTAGTAATCTTTTCCCAGCTGCCTCATAGATGAAGGAGAAAAAAAGTGAAAATACAAAAGGCAAGTAAATAGTTGAGCAGACACAGATAGTCAAGGTCACTGACTTGCCATAAAACACAGATGATGGGTGATTTAATGATGATGCTTACAGAAGGATGTAGAGTGGTACAGAGATACCAAAGCTAACCAGGAAAGATTCTTCAATACTGGAAGCAGATAAGGCAGGTGAGCTGAGAAATTGGATGTGTTATTGAGGATATCTGCCTGCTACAGTATAGGCTGAATTGTTCCCAATCCCGAAGAGAATTTGTTTGTGTCTACACATCAGTGTACTGCCAAAATCAGTATCTTCCCAAAACAGGTTGAATTTGATAAATTAGGAAGGAAACAAAGATGCCACACTAGAAGAACCCTTTAATCTTACAATTACTAGTGTGCCAGCTGGATTCACAGACATTTGTTTTGCACACTCTGCATATATTCTTCAGTTGTATTCACCACAAAATTTTACACTGCCTGGAAGTCTTTGACAAAAACATAAAAACAACTCAAAACCCCATAAACTCACACCCCAAAACTCAAGTAGTGACTAGTCACTGTCTTTTGTAGGTAGATTAAGCAAATCAGAGGTGAAAGAGAGAAAAACTGAGGCAGAAGAATAGATTCTTCTGTCCTCTATGCAGAAAACCTTTCCAATATGCTCTGACACCTCCCCCAAAACCAAACACAACTCACAACAACAATGGATGCCTAATTATTTAGAACTTCTGCCAGATCACAATTTCTCTTTGAAAACAGTTTGAAAATATTTCAGTCCTATTTCTAAAATAATTTCCAAAAATAATTTAGCGAAGAAGACATACTGTGTTCAATATGGGGTTCACAGCATTTAAGCAGCAGAAAAGATGGTATCAGCTTTGAAATCTGTTTTACCTCTTTGCTGTGGTCACATTTTCCTTTTGTTCTTTTTAATGTTGATGTAATTTTATTAATATTATCTGAAAACAGGGGAAGGTGATCTAATTTCAGTGGGAATGTCAAAGGAAATTTGTATCTGCTGTTTTAGCAACTAATGATGTGTCTGGATCAAAGAAATGTCTTCTTTCAGTTGTTCTCCTGCTGGGAAGTGTAAAACTTCTGAAAATCTTACGATCTTGTGCTTTGTGTATTTTGCATGAATGTTACCAGGTATGTTATTCATTTTACATTCAATCAGGGAAGGAATCAGGACTCTAATTACATATACATACTAATCCACAGCTAATGAACACTCCTGGAAATTCTGTATGCTCCTACTATGTCAACAAACTCCAAATACAGCAGCCAAAAAAATTACCCTGACAGGCTAAGAAATGCTCTAGTCTCAACTAAGTATTCTTGAGTGGATATACCACTTACTTGTAACAGACCAATAGACACAAAATGTCTGGCATATCCCATTCTTTGTTTATTCATTGGCAGTATTTTACCGCAATAAAGTTAACTATGTAGCACTCCTCTTCCTGTCTATCCCTCAGAAGCCTTCTCCTGAAACAGCTGAAACCTCTTGGCCACTCTCAACCAAGTCTCAGAGCAAAATAAAAGCCAAATGCATTTTGAATCTGGCAAGACTCCTTTACAAGACCAAGAGAATTCATGAGGGGTAATGCTGGGTGTGACTGTGAAGTAGAGAGGGAAAGGCTTCAATATGAGGTCAGTTCTGGCCAGCCCACCCCTACCCTTGGTTGTCCATCTGACTCTTAGTGGATTTACAGTAGTGATAGGGATTAGGGAATTGGGGTGTATACAGAATGTGAAACATAAATTACTGACTCATTAGGTTTAATTAGATTTTCTGCCTGTAGAGCAACCCATTTAGGTTAAGCTGTAATTGCAAGCCATTGAAACCTAAATGATGACATTTACACTAGGAGTGCTGCCTAGCTGATGTTCATCAGTACTTATACTGTGCTCCAAAAGGGAAGAGGTGTTCCTTCCTAGGATTAGTACTTTCTGCCTTGCCTTCTAAAAGATGATAAAATTATTCAATTAACAGCAAATGAATCACTTAAAAAAAAAATAATCCCAAAAGCCATTACTCCTCAGAAAACTCCTCAGACCAAGAAAGGAGTAATATAACTCACTGGAGAGCCAGAAGACCTGGAGCTCCAGACCTATCTGCACTTCACAGGACTGATTATCAGGGAGTGAATGAAAATAAGAATTGTTTTTAAAACCCAACAGTGCAGACATGTTTTGTGGTCAAGAAGTTATTTCCAGAGCTGAAAATACAGGCTCTGCACAGATGCTGCTTCCACTTTCCCCATGGTCCATCCTGGAACCAAACAGCCCAGAACAGATTTGTCTGATAGATGAGTTCCAAATAACAGAAATAAAAGTTTTGTAACATAGACCTGACACATTTCCTCAGTTTTTTAAATATATTTTTTTTTTTTACATTACATAAGATGGCTTTTAAAATGCAGCAGACACCTACATCCCTCCCACATGCCTACATATATATTCTATCCATATACCTATGAAAAATAAATTATTTAAACATTACTATGAAAACTGCAAGTCTGAAGAAACTCCAGCTTGACGGCTGAGCAGAAAGAAAGAAAAAGCTGCACCCAAGTGCTAGATTTGTCCCACAATATGTGACAACCCAGGCAGCTGAGAAAGGGATGGGATCTCACAGCCTTTCTTTGATACTTGAAGTGTATGCTATGGGCTGTTACAATACGAAGTCATCCCACATCAGAAGCCTCCAATGCTGACAGTGTCTTGCTGAGCCTCTGCCAGAAATGCCTTGGAGAATATCTGCCAAAAAGAGGACTTTGTATCTGACATCACCAGCTCCCAAATCAGCGCATATGGCTTGCTGGGAAACACTTCCTAGCACAGGTTCCCAGTTTGTTTTGGGTTACAAGGCACTACAATTATTTGACTTGAATCATTGTGCCATTCACCAGCTGAGACTTGAAAGCGTCACTTGCCTTCCCTTTAAGCACAAGATAGAGAGAACAAAGCACATCTCAGCAAAGCATGGGGAAAAGTTCCTGATTACAAGACTGACACCAAAGTTGCCATATGAAAAATTAAGTAATGGAGTTGATTTCTTGATTGCATTTAAGCAATGCATTCCTCTTTAACTGCTCCAGTACATCAGGTAATACAGATGACTGGAAGTTTACTCCATATCCTGAGACTATTTGCCCTGGAGAAGGCTTCTGTTTTCCTGATCCCTTGTGCAAGATGGAATATTCTTCCTGCCTTTTTCTTCAGCTACTTTTTCACATAACTAAATGAAATACAACTCTAAGGAGCAAAAAAGTCATGAAAGCTCAGTTCTTATTCTCTAAGACTGGAATTCTTCCTGCTCCCCTTTTCTCTGAAATTAAATCATAAAACACAAATCTGGTAACTACAATACGTCTACCCTTTGCAGTTTTACCACCTTTTACCTCTTTTCTATTTGCTAATTATGATCTATATACATATGCAGCATGAGGATGTGTCAGTGTGCAGGGACCATTTATTGAGTTTCTCAAAGGCCAGGTCAGCCTTAGGAAAGATCATAATTAATATTCCTAGCAGTGACACATCACAAGAAGTACGGTCAGCAAGAGACACCGCTGATGAGTGTTCAAAGACACTGGGGATACCATAACAAAAATACCGGATGAGGGGTGGAGTGATAAAAACAGACAAAATTCAGTACTGCAACTAATGGTATACCTCTGGGGACTAGCAGTAAGAGCCAGCCCAAATTCAAAGACTCTCCATTTCAGATGGTCAAGACCATATTTACTAATCAATTCAAGAACAAATACAAGTAACTGGTGCAGGTACAACAAGTGCAAAGTTTCATCTAGCTTGGAGGCATCACCAAGGTTAAGCTGGCCCATGCCCTGCATCAAAATTGCTTCCATTGAGGAGATGGGTCAGTGTCATAGGAGAAGGAACAGAAGGCCGATATGCCGAGCAGACCCACTTTTTAGTGAAGTCTGCTGTCTCCATGGGGCCAGTGTTAAAGATGTGAAGAGGAAGCTTCCTCTCCTAGGAGAGCCCTCTGATCTTCCAGGCAGGCAGTGATGAAATCAGAGCAAGAAGACTGAGGGCAATCGACAGACCTCAGGGC
>JAWWMP010000041.1:71421123-71588193 GCA_035047865.1 Dendrocincla tyrannina | reverse complement strand
AGAGCCCTCTGATCTTCCAGGCAGGCAGTGATGAAATCAGAGCAAGAAGACTGAGGGCAATCGACAGACCTCAGGGCCTTGGGACAGCTGGTTAAGGGCTGAGGAGCACAAGTAGTGATCTGTATCCTTCCAGTTGCAGGGAATGAAGAGGGAAGAAACAGGAAGAGGAAGCAGATCAATACCTTGCCCAAGCTTGGTGTCACTGGCAGGATTTGGGGTGTTTGGTCATAAGTTCATTTACAAAACACCAGGCCTGCTGGTGAGAGATGGGGCACACCTCTAATAAACAGGAAAAAGCATCTTTTCCCAAGACTTAGCAGGGATCACTAAAAGAACTTTAAATTAGTGGGAAAGATAAAACCAGGATCTCTATAAGACTGCATATAGCACACTAATGTTTGAAGGATGGTGTGCTAGTGAGGTCTTTCCATGTGCATGTTGGTAGAGTTAGGGGATGGAGATCCATGCATCATCAAAAACACAAGGGTTATCAAAGTGTTGGAAATCACAGAAGTGCCTAAGAATGTCATGCAGGAATTGAAACTTCCTCCCTGCAAAAGATGTCCGGACCATAGGTCCACTGAAGGGCATCTACACTACTGCACATGGTGTGCACAACGAACAGGAGGGGCTGGAAGCCACTGGGCAGCCCGAAAACTCTTCAGAAGGGACAGGCAAAAGAAGGAGGGGCAGTGGGGCAGCCCTGTATGTCAGGGACTGTGGCAATTAGGAACATGGTTTAGTGGTGGGCTTGGCAATGCCAGGTGGACAGTTTGGCTTGATGACCTTAGAGGTCTTTTCCAACATAAACGATTTTGTGATTCTATGAATCTGAATGGCTTTAGTTTTATAAAGGGATTAAAAATTAGTTTTATATTTGATTTATTGCCTGCCTTTAACCAGATACCTACGTAGACTAATTTATATTCAATTTACGCAGAAAGTTGAATTCTACTTAATTGCAATAAAAACAGGAAAGAACATTTAGGTGAAGGAAGAAAAAAACATACAGACTAGAAAAAGCAATCCCTATCTAATGCAGCAGACTGATGGCTCAGAGGGTATATGGGTGCTCTTTAAAATACCCTAGAGAGCAGGTTTGTCTTATGCTGCAGGATAATGTTGGACTGTTACAAATGGAAGAGACAAGAATATAAGCAGGTAATTACAAGATTCTTCCTTACCACTAAAGGACAATTTGGGGAGGGATAAAAACAAGTGATGTACCAGTAAAACTAAGCTTGGGCTAGGTTTATGAAAGGATTACATAGTGCTCTCTTGCTCGCAGAAGGCAGCATTGGAAGTGTTCTTGTTCATAAACTCAAATATGAATACTGCCAATTCCCCCCTATTTCTTCCTTTTACAGTGCATCAAACATGAAGCATGGAAAAAACCCTAAACTAATCTGTTGCAGCAGGAAGGTTAGTACAGGAGAAAACCATAAAGAGTTTTTCATGTGGCCTCAAAACTTAAAGCACAGAGTCATGAAGGAAACAACATGAGGCAAATGGTGATGTCGAGGTCTTGAAAGAGGTTCATCCACGTTAAAGAGTTGAAAGGTCTTCTTGCAATTATTGAGCCCAGAGGGTGAACCTGTGAGCAGCAAAACAGCTGAAGAGATGAATTGACTGCCACAGGACAAGGCAGTTCGTTGCCAAGTGCCACTTTGACAACTGAGTACACAACAAATGCTCCTGTGGTGGCAGCAGAAACCCACAAACTGGACTGTTATTCCCCAATACCCTTCCCACCCGCACAAAAGAAATCTGGATAGTTTGGTACCAACTATATTCTAGATACTGACAAAAAGAAGAAGACAGTCAGTCATTTTCTTGGCCTTATGCAAAAATCTCACTCGATGTTAATATCGAGTTATGTGGTTGTCCTCACACAGACATCATAAATTGAGGCATCACCTGGATGGCAATTCTCACTGAGCAATATTTCCAGCTGCCAGGAACTTAGAAATCAAGTTACACTCTGCTAAGGCATCCAGAGCACATTATACACAGGGAAGCCTATTTCGCATGCCCCTAGACACATGGCTATCCTAGCTCAGATTTTCAGTTTTCATCACCTACTCTTTTTTTATAATTGAATCCCCCTCCACTCCTTTTAAATCATTCATTCTCATTAATGAATCATAATAAAATATTCACTGATTAGTGACATTTTAATGGAAAGAAGACAAATAAAATAAAGTGGCAGAGAATTTATTTTTATAAATTGGAATAGCAATGCCAAATTCACTATGTTCTCTGGGTGACAAGCCAAAAAACACATGGAAAACAGTAAAAATATGGTCACTTCATCTGTTATGGAGTTTCTGTGAAAGTACTCTTGCAGACATGAACATTTTCTGTCACCTGAGTAAAACCCAATAATAATCAGTACAATATTTAAAGGGTCAATTTTTGGTTTCCAAATTATCAATATCCTCGTGTAAGGTAACAGGTTTGCAGTATAATAAGGGCCATAAAATTTGTCTTATAAAATATAACAGCAACAAAAATGGAAAAATGTTCTGAATAGAAAAAGCCACAACAAAGACTAAGGGCCATCAGCATCAAAATGAAGTTATAAAGAAATTTAAGAGACTCATCTTTTTCTATTGTCCTGGTTTAGAGAGCATCACTAGGTTATGATGCTCTATGCTACACTTCTGTTGATTAAAAAAGTAAAGAGGCATTTGAGCTTTCCTGAAGGCACTTATACAGAAGAATAGTATCAAATGTGGAGGTGGAGGTAAGTTATCAAGTGCTGACATGCATCCCAATCAGCTGAAAACATGGCTGGGATGCCTGTCTGGATGCAGTACAAAGCAATATCCATAAAAGACTGGGCAGGCAGCACAGCTGAATGGTAGTGAATAGTCATGCTGGGGTCCCTGAACTGATATTTGCAAAAATATCAATCATACTCATGAGGGGAAAAAAAAAGGCAATTAAAACAGTCCCATGACCAACATACACAGAAAATATTACGGCAGTGTGAGAAATTTATAGACATGACTAAGTTCCAATTTCATTGTAATGGCCTAAAAGGTACTTTGATGTCATCAGTGTTACTCCAATGTCAGGGAATATGAATGGGACAGATTTTAAGTAGTTAACTGCATAACTGGGAGGGATGATCAGGCAAGTGAGAGAAATACAGAGAGCAGTCCTCCAAGTGAAATGAAGTGCCATGATGGGAAGAACTGCATCAGTTAAAATAATACTAATTATTTATCCCCATAGTAAAGGCAGTTGATATCAAGAGACACCAATGTCTAATTGAAGAAAAATAGGAGGTGCACTTTGAAATACCACCATAAGAAAAGTCTGACCCAGAAATTGTTCTGTGCCCTTACGTGACTGCTACGACAAGTGGTTCCTTCACACAAGAGATGCTGACAAAGGAATGTTCATCAACTACTGCAAGGACTCCAAAAAGCCTGTCTTGAAGTGACAAGGAGAGTGCAGGTTCCAGATCCATCATACAATAAATGCTTCCCAAGTATTGAAAAACTGAGGTAGAGTTTTCATTGAAAGACACTTGACCATTAGAAACTGGAATGGGATCACCTGATCATTTCACTTGGGTAAGCTGTTGTTAATATTGCCTTGACATTTAAGTAGAGCACTTCCCTTTGGCAAAAACAGAACTACGTGTGCCATATTAAAATATCTTGGATTTGTTTCTTTCTGCTCCTGTGGTGAGGACTTGCTAAAAATTCCTGGACTTCAGAACTCCAACAATAATTCCAAAACAAAATGTTGGAAGTACATTTTTTTAAATGCCTGCAGAAACAAAAATAGCACATCCGTAGGACCTTGAGAATCTCAGGAATCTACCACCCAGTTGCATAACTTTTGCAGTTTCTTCTTCTCAACTTTAAGACTCAGTGTTGGGGGCATGGAGAAGGAGCATCACAATCTTGAAAGAAAGGTGCAGTCCCAAAGCCAACAGAGTACTTCACATTAAGAGATTAAGAGATTTACTCCAGAAAATGTGCCTGAGAGAGGACAAGACAGTGTGCCTTATAGATTCACACCCCTCTTAAGGAACTTCCATCAGTTTCTGTGTTTCCTCCTCTCCCATGCTCTACTTGCTCTTCAGTCAAAAGGTACACTGCACAGCATGAGCCTAAGCATGCTGGGGGCGGGGGGGTTGTCACAACTGAACTTTTGATGTACCACTGTCCAGCTGCACTGTGGCCTTTGACAAAGGAGACCCTGTGCTTGTGCTGCTCCTCCACCAGCATCAGGGTGTACCCACCATCGATGCCACTGTCAGTAGTAGTGGCTCTAAACAGAAATCTCATGTCTGTCTGTACGACAGGAGGTGGCACCTCCACAGAGAAATCACATGGACAATCATACATTTTCACAACTCTTATTGGGACAGAAATGAGTCAAAATCTACATTATGATTTTGTCCAGGGGCTGTTCTGTGATGAGAATGCAACCACATCAAAAATCCAGCAACAATCACCATTCTGAGGCAGCTGTTTCAAAGGCAACATTGGTCCTTTAAGATCCTAATCATTAACTTCAGCTATTCATCACTTTCACATCCCACAGAGTTGTAAGGAATAGAAAGCAGTATTGCAGTTTCTCTTGTCAGCAAAGCCCCCCTCTTTTTCTGCATCTTAATGAAGAACTTAGTATGAAATAATTATTTGCAGATTGTTCACTCAACTCCAACTGTTAATTTAAAAGAAGCAAGCACATAAAACCCTCCATGAGTTCTAAAACACAAACTCTATATGCACAGAGCTATTATTTTAGACACCTATAAAATTGGTCTTTGATGATATCACACTAAAGCATATATTGCCATTTCACATTTCTATCATATCCATGATAAAAAAAAAGTTAGGTAACTTTTAAGATTCAGGCCCCCCTGGCCTAGATGTGAAAACTGAAAATCCTGTATGTGTGGTGCTTACTCTGAAGCTGAGGGCACATATGTGAGAACAGCAAATGATCTTTCAAAACCATACATGACATAAAATTTCAAATTGTTCATCTGTCAGATACCAGAAGAAAAATAGACAGTATCAACAATGGCACTTTCTCATTTTTAGAGAATTCAGCTCTTGTGCTTCAGAAGCAAAGTTACTGAAAATAGAAAGAAAGGTTATCTGGGTTTCTACCAAAATACTATCCATGTAGTCTGAGATGGGATTACATGTTTTAAATCATTATCTTGGTAGCTGCTTTTAAATATTGCTCCAGCTCTTTTTGGAAAGATTTTTTCCTGGCTCCTCTTCTCCATCTAGAGTTTTTTTTTTCCCTCATCATGAATTTTCTGCACTTGTGGCAGGAGGTATAGGGAAGACAAAAAGTATCTCCAAGGATGAAGGCTCCACAACCTCTCTGGGTAACCTGTTCCAGTGCTTGGTCACCCTCAGAGTAAACAAACTTATTTTTAAGTGGGAATTCCTGTATTTCAGTTTGTCTCTTGTCCAGTGACTGGACACTCCTGAGAAGAGTCTGGCTTCATATCCTTCACTCTGTCACATCAGGTATTTATATACATTGATAAGATGCTCTTGAGTCTTCTTTTTCCAAGGCTGAATAGTCACATTCCGTGTCACTTCTTTCCTGGCAGATGCTCCAGTTCCTTAATCCCTTTTGTGGTCCTTTGCTGGACACCCATGAGTATTTCTGTGTCCCTCTTGCACTGGGGAGGCCAGACCTGTACCCAACACTCCAGATGTGTCTCACCAGTGCTGAGATGAGTAGAAACATCACCACCTCCCACCTGTCAGCAATGCCCAATGCAGTCCAGGATGCTCCCGGCTTTCTTTGTCATAAGGACATGTCACTACTTCAAATTCAGCTTGGTGTCCACTGGGACACCCAAGGTCCTTCTGTACCGAGCTGTTCCCCAGCCAGTCAGTCCCTTGTCTGTACTGGTGCTTGCAGTTATTTCTCCCGAGGTGTGGGAGCACTTTGTATCTCCTGCTGCTGAACTTGGTAAGATTCCTGTTGGCTCATTTCTCCAGCCTGTCAAGCTCTCTGAAAAGGCAGCACAACCACCTGCTGTAGCAGCTACTCCTCCCAGTTCTGTATCATCCACGAATTTGCTAAGGGTGCACTCTTTCTGTCATCCATCAGATACCTTTTTCAAGATAAATTATTATTTTTTTAAGTTTCTGCAGTTCAGCAACTGATGCCTCTATCTCTCCTCTAAGGGCTCGTCCATTCACCGTAACAAGCAGCTTTTTTTATTCCTGCACAAAGGCCAGCAACTCAATAATTATGAACTCTAGATTCAAGACCTGATAATCTCCAGACATCCTTTATGGACTGTAAGAATTCCTACTGCTCTTGTAACATTCAAGGTTATTCAGGAATTGAAAATGGAGCAATGTACACCCATGCACAATGATTTTTTGATCTGTAAAATCCAGCCCAACATGAAATTTTGTTTTTTTATGACTTGACTTTAAGATTTACTCCAGCTCTAGCTTACTCAAAAATCTCAGGAGGCTGCTCCAATAATTCATTTTGAAATTTTGAACACTGATCCATCAGACACAGAACAAAATTATGGCTTACTACTAAAGTCAAGAAAAAGAACATCTGCTGCTGAGAGCAGAGCTGATCAGCTGTGAGCTTTTCCACTGGGAAACTCATAAAATGAGCTACTAGAGAATTCAGCATGTGTTCTTGTAAGAAAGAAACAATAGGAAATACTTTCACTTATTTATCCTTTAAAACTATCCCAGAGAGCAGAAATTACAGCATACATAGCTTCCCCAGCATGGGCACAAAGCACAGGGAAAAAAAAAGACCAAAACCAATTATTAATAAAATGTCTTTAAAATGAAGTTTCCATTACAGAGTGAAATCGTGGGTTCATTTTGTCCTCAATAACAAAGGCATCTTCCAACACCAACGACATTGTGGAAACTCTATAAAGGAAGGTTTGAGCAGCCCACATCATCTAGTAATGCCACGATTAACATACAAGAGGAATCATACTGGTTGAAGACTAGGCATAATCCCTGCTCAGTGAAAAATTAAATACATTAATCTCGTTCATTCCATAATTGGGTTCATCTCTGAATACCTGAAGCCAAAATTTTACAATGATGGTGTTCCAAAACTTGTTTGGGAAGGTGACAAATACCTGAAACACACAGATGCAGTAAGTGAAATTTAAGGTGTTATTGGAAGCGAAAAGAACACCTTGTGGCACGATTCTCAGCCTTTTATAGTTGTCAGAAGCAAAAATCTATCATCACAAAAGCCCCAGTGCTACATAATTTTAACGTGGGGTGTTTTTTTTCCATTGCAAGGAAGCTGGCTGTATCATACATTATTATGTAGGCCACTGCTTCCCTTCATAAGACCCTGTTTTCAGGGCTTAATGCTTTTTCAAAACTTTGAACATTTGTCCTGATGTTTCCCCTTTGCAACAGTTAGTCTGTATTTGGAAAATTTTATCCAGCATAGCCATTTCCAGGAGACTAAGGGATACTGTTTTAGTCATTATTAACAACTAACCTCTTTGAGATGCACCACTCTGGTCTCAGGATATTCTTAGAGTAGCTTTTGTTTCAGAGATTGACATAGAGATGCCCATATTTTGGCAATTTGAAGACTTTACAGTCTGAAAACCTGCAGAACAGTTCTAGCTTGAGGACTTGAATTTCAGCAGATTAAACACTCTGAAAGTCTGTAAGTTTCTTTATGGGTCTTAAAGGTGACCAGCAACTTTAACTGTCAGATGCCAATAAATTTCAAATCCCCTTAAATCCAATAAACAAGTATAACTGATGCCCTAAGCATTTTTCCTAACAATTTGCAACTGGAAAACTAAATGGAAAAAAAGCACATGAACAAAATCTCTTAACCTGAAGACCACAAGCCTCTAAATTTATAAAGAAGCAATTGAAAAATATAAGATATAGCCAAGAAACATATTGTATGAAAAACAGGGATCTGAAAACAAACAAATAAATTACCAAAATTATGAAAAATGCTGAAAATGAAATAATGAAAACTTCCAGATACACTGTTGTGATGAGAGAAATAAAGGAGCAGGGAGATTAAGGGGTATTTCAGGAGTCTGATCACCCCAGGGACAAAAAGATCTGCTTCTTCTGCTCCAAATGACAACAGTTCACAATCTCATCTTCTCAATTCAATTGCTGCAGTCAATCTATATCTGCACCACACAAGTGGATATACACTCTCCTGTCTAAGGCAAAGCCAGGTAAAAAAAACCCAAACCAAACCAAAAACAGTGTATCAGCTTCTTCCACTATCTCTGCTTTTCAGAGTACTCAGTCAAATGGCACCATACTTAACTGCTGATTTTCCTACCATGCTGCTTCAAAGAATCGTTTCACCAGGCTGCTCTTTTCATTTCAATGCTGATTCCTTTTCCAAACTGCACTGATCTGCAGCATGGCTATGATACTACAAATTGCGGCCTTCCTGAACTGGAACATGCTCACTGAATAAAGTAAAATACAATTTGAATATTGTCAGCAGGCTTCTGTTGTATGCCACACAACTGGACTGCCTGACTAGCACAAGGGCTCACACTACAAACCTGGGGGGATTAATGCTGGGGAAAGGTATTCAAGAAGAAATGCAACACTTCTGGAAATCCAAGTTGAGCTCCTGCTTAGCTAAGAAGAAAACTGACATGACAGAGTGACTGTCATTACTGAACTTTCAGTCCACTCCTGTCCAAGTGTCAATCATTTTGAGACAGAGAAGGGAATTCACTGGAGATCTGATACCATTTTAACGATTTTTCTCTGTCCTACAGATGACGGATATGGAAGGTTTGCCCACATCTGTGTCACAACTGCCAGTATGACAGTTCTTGCCTTCTATCCCCCCGGCTTCTAGCCTGTCACAGCCCTGCATCAACACTTACAGCAATTCCTTATCACCCTTCAGGCTTTTGTGAATTGCTGTGGATATTTTATTGTCATTTGCCAGCATGGAGTGACGTACAGCACTGAGACTTCCCACCCCAGCTCTTGCCTGGCCAAAGCCACCAAGTCATTACCACCCTGTTTCCTCCTGCACCTTCCTAAGAGCAGCAGGGTAGAAAGCCTGAGGGGACAAACAGGAACAGCCCCACAGTCACAGCTTAGTGTGTGTGGCTCTGCTCCTCCCTTCTAGGAGAAGCAAGGCCAAATCTGCGGCAGGTTATTTCTGAGATAGCTTTCTGCTCTACATCATTCATTTGGTTCATTAGAAAGCAAGGAAGTTTTTCATAGATCATTTCTTAATCCAAGCCTCAGCTTTCTGCACCTTTCCTGCTGTGCAAAAGCAACTCTCCTCCCCCAGCCACAGCTCCATATTCCAAACAACCCACAACCTTCCCATGAGGCCTCTTTCTCATAACATCCCAAACTCCACAAATCTCTGCTCTGCCACTAAAGCTTTGAAATCTTGTCTGCTGAATGAAAGGATAATGTAAGGTTTTATTAACAATGAATAGCTGTGGAAAACCACAAAAACATTCTTAACAGGAAACTTTTTTTTTTTGTAAACTGTTTTTAGGTAAAATAAGAGGGATTGAATTAGATACAAGGCTCACTGCTGTGACACATCCCAGCAGGAACTCCTGCTTCAGGCATGTATTCCCTGTGGGCCTGTCTAGTGTGAGAATGGGGGGAGAGATGAGCTACTAAGGCTGTAACACCTGGGTGCATGGATAAGCTGGAGGTTAAAGGGGAGCTGGGAGCTCCTGTGGTCAGTCATCCTGCTGCTTCTGCTGCCCATCTGATGGACAGCTGGCACACACTTCTAAGTAAATGCAGTAATACAAGGTAGTGCAGGACCTCTGCCTTGACTTCCTTTACCTCTCCATGGCTGTGTATATTTACCATTCTGCTGCCACTGAAAACTCCTCAGGAGATGTTGCGGTGGTGGTGATGCCACGGGGAGAATGGCTCCCACCGTATGCCATAACCTACCTGGGAGACAGGTTGTGCCAAAACAATATCTAGGCACAGCCCACCAGCACAGACACTTGAAAAGAGAAGGAACTCCTTGGCTCCTGCTGACTCTGGCTCTGTTGCACATTTTCCTAACCCGCAGGCAAGGTGTGAGCCAGGGAGACTCACAGTCCCACAGTGACTGCTTCGAGGCCTCCTCGCCCATAACCATTCCTTCATCCCCTTCTCCATGGAATGTGAGGACCATTCAGGGTAGAAAGGCAAGATGCAAACAACAAAAAATTCTGTGGCTGAGGTGAGCCATTAATAAAAAAAAAGTAAAAAAGAAAAAAAAAGTAAAAACACAGTTCCCACTCCTGACAGAGTGAACTTGTCCATTTCTTTGCAGCAGCTTTAATCCATCAGAACACGAACACACTGAAAATATGGTGGCTGCATGATGTAACGGTATCTCAAACTCTTTCTCAGAAAGTCCCTTGATTTATCATTTCACAGTTATGACTCAAGTCATTTTGGAATCAGTTTATTTGCTGTTTAGCACCTTGCATGGGTTTTAGGCTCTGGGAGTTTCTCCCATCTACCGTAGCAGTGGTAAGGAACAGGATACTGCACTGTACAGGCAAACTGCCTCAGGCGTAGCTGTGCTGTAAAACACTGGCAGGTAAGAGAGGCATCACTTCATGGGCTTTACACAAATCCATCACAATCTAAACTGGTGACTTAGTGGTACAGAAAGCATTACCATTGCTTACACTGCTAAAAGAATGCATTTCTAGCTGAAGAAATAGTACTGCATTTATTTATCTGAATAGTATATTTCTTTTAACTATCTACACTGTATAAATCCCTACAGCAATTATTGGTTATGAGGTTTTTACAGCATTGTATAAATCTAGTTCCTGTTTTTAAATTTCACAGTTATCAATGAAACAACTCAAAGTTTCCATCATGGGATAGTGTGTGAAGATTTTTCCTGTATTAGGACCAGCGTCAAATACACTTTGTGCTCAAAGGTTCATGAAAGGCTCATAAAATCTATAGAGAATTTCAGGCAGAGGGAAATACTCAACAGTGTTACAGCAAATATTTAACACCTCTGGCTCATCTGGTTACCACAACATTTTAAATTCATATCCATTCAGTGAAATCATTTTCAGTTGCAGCTCTTGGGGAAAAAATCAGGATCAGTTTAAGGAAGATCCTCAAGCACATACACCAAATAAAAAGAACAGAGAATTCCCCCCAAACCCGTACTGAAACTTCAGGAAAGACTTTCAGACAATCTGAACTGTTGGATGGACAAGAAAGAAAAACATTCATAAATTCTTCCCTTAGAAGAATTCCCTTAACGATAAAGGTAATCGTTAAGACAGCCATTAAAGATTCAAGCACTAAAAGACTACCATTTGTTGAATAGAGACTAACATCCAACATTTAATTCATCACCATTTTGCTTCAATTTACCCATGAAAAACACTCACAGGATAAAACTCTTCCTCATATGAAAATATATAGCTAGATCAGACATTTCTCATCAGTTGAAACCAAAAAGATCCAATTCAGGTTTCACACTGAAATCCACTTTCCTCACTCTTTCACACACACAAAATGCAAAACATCAAGTAAAAGATTTCTGTGTCATACCAGACCCTGGGAACCATGGAAACTTCTGGGATGTAGTGTCTGTGAACATAAATGGTTCTCAAAAGATCAAAAATAAAGTTATATAACAATCTAGTTCCAAAAAAACAACAGCCTTCAATAATATTGTCTATAGACAATAACTAACTCCTCTTGTTTTGCCTCTACACTTCTCAACCTCCTTGCCGTTGCCTAAATCATTCTTGGTGTAATTTGATTTGATAGGAAGTATGTAAAATGGGGAATAAGAATCACTTAATGACTTTTAAATGATAGAAAGTGTGTTCAAATAAAGTATCAGACTTCACTGTGGACTTACAGCTGCCATGTTCCTAAAATTGAGCTTTGATGTACTATTTTAAACTAGAAACAAGATCAAGCCAAAAATCCCACCTTCAGAATTCCATTTAATTTCCCTCTTTTTTTTTTTCTTTTTGAAGTGCCAATGCAGTAAACCAGATTGAGAAGGTTTTGTCATTTGTTAACATAAACACTTTTTATCTACTCTGCATAGAGAAGTAACTTACAATGTTGCTACATACCTACCCAGATGTAAAATAATTTCCTCAACGTTAACCTAGAACACAGTAAGCTAGTGCACCCCTTTAAGGACTAAAGACTGAATTTGCACCAAAAGGCAGAGGTTTTATAGAATAGCTTGTGAACAGGATCAGCCTAAAATACTCAAGAAGTTGCCTTTTTGGGCTTGTTCTCTTGCCCAGTAACTGCATTTTCTTACCAGGCACTGTTGAACAATGAGGGAGGAAAACAAGCAGAGCAGCCCCACTCCACTTAAGCCAGCCAGTGTAAGGAGCAATACGAACAGCCAGGCAAATATTGATGTGTCTGAAGCCAAACATCATCTTCCCTCCCTTAGTTTACCTTCAATCAATCCATACAGATTCCCACTATGCTCAAGTCAATCTCATCTACGTGCATCACTTACTGAGCCTTACTCTCCCAGAGTGCTATGTGGGTCACAGAAATTCCCTTTCCTCTTTTAAAACCCTCCAGACGTGTTAAGGGAGTGATGATGGAACGGATACACAGCTCAGTGCAGTCAAGCACACCTCACACCTGGCTGAGGAATACTTATTTTTCCCAGACAGATTATGATGCAATGCAACATTAGGGTTAGATTGATCAAAAGGAAAAAGGAATCGCTGGAAAACTGAGGCTGAATTACAGCTTTCCTCCGAGACATTGGTGCCTCTGTATCTTCTTAATAAAAATAAGGTAACAAATGACTCACTTTATAGGAGAGCACTTATTTACCCATCTTTTACCGGAAGATTTTAGAATGTCTGAGTGAACTGAATCAATTCAATTCCATTTCAATACAACGAAAAGATATTCATCAACTATGCCTTATTTTTTTATTGTGAATTATGATGTGGCATACTATTTTTTGACTAGTAATAGATCTGAGATCTCTAGATGTTCACAGTGGTCCAATTTAGTTTTAAAATCTACAATTCTATCAAATATGGCATGTAATCTGCCATTCCCTTCTCCCTCTCAATAAAAAGGGTACAGAATTATCCTTCTTAAAATCTGGGAACATTTTTGACATCCACCCTTCCTTCTCTTGAAGAATTTTCTCCTGAATGTCCTCTTTCTCACTGATAAGGGCAATTCCTCATAGTCAACTGTTTTATAAAGACAAAACTGAGTTGAAACATGTATTAAGCAAACACCTACACTTTCCTTTCAATATTATTTCTAGGTATTTTTTTTTAGTGTCTTTACATACCAAGTAAGATATTGAAAACAAATTCAAAGAATCCCGGAGTGCCTGGAGCAAGAAGTAGGAAATACATTAATCGTACTCCCATTCATCACATTTTAGTCCTACTCACAGTGACAATGCTTGCTCCAAACAGCATCCTACAATTTTTACATCTGCTTTGCCCACCAGATGTTTACATGTTTTCTGTTTACATCTGCTTTACTCTCATCCTTGTTAATGTGCTTGCAATGACACATCAACCAAGATGATCCCCAAAACGCTGAGGTTCTGCCATTGTATATATATATATGCAATACAATACATATATGTAGGATACCAAATGCAGCAAGGGCATGCACTGAGGAACCCTTCAACAGGAGACTACACTTTTCCTTAGCCACTCAGTTTAAAACACTCCTAAAACCTTTAGAAAAGTCTCATTTTTGAACCAGGGAGATTCTGTTGGTTAAAGAAGTCTGCACTAGTGGGCTGTCATGGCATCTCCACATTCACAAGCACACGTTCCTGCAAAATCAGCTTTATGACTATTTTGCAGTATTCATCATGGAAATGACAAGTAATGATCGACTGGTTCTCTCTGTATGGAGAGGTCCCAAACCACCCCCATTAAATCAATATAAATCTCTTTACAGTGGCACTGCAAGGGCAGACAGAGATACGACAGATTCACCAAAGCATCGTACCTGGTCAGTAGCGGGAATTGACTCCCACCTGCGCTTCAGCAAGTACAGAGATTTCCGACTCATGGCTTTGAATCTGCTCTAGATGCTTTTCCAGACTTGAGAAAAAGGCTTCTCCCAAACCAGTGTCAAGAACCTTATTTCTGACTCCTGTGCTTCATTGTAGACGGCAGAGCTCCCCGGTGCACACAAGTTTTTGTGAGCTGCAAGGTCGAGGCTGGTTACACTGAAGCTTCTCTCGTTTCCCTAAAGCATCTGTCTCCTTACAGTGCCACGACAAAAGGAGCCAGTGGAGACAGGGAACAGCCCAGCTTTCACTGACGAGCCACCTCGTAAAAGGCTGAAGTAGGTAGACAACACCAGACTCACTCAATCTGAAAATAGCTGTTGCTTAGGAACTGGAGGGGTAAAATGCAGCACCTCAGATATATAATTGAGAGCTTTTATATTTAAAGAGAATTAAAAACACTGGATCTGTGTTTGCCTCTCTATCATCATTCTTTTACAATGCTGGAGGAACGATCGCTCGATTCCACTGACTCCTGAGGCTACGCCTACACCTCCAGCAAGCCAAACAACTCTTGATGACAGAGCAACAAATTACTCCCACACATTCGAGGTCCCTCGTAAAAACGTGTGCAGAAAGCGTGCCCTGCGTCCCACCTGAAATATCTTAGAAGTATCAAGTACTATGGTTTAGCAGAATGATTAAAATGCAATTTGCATAATTTTTCTGCAGAGCAATAATATGCCAAGGAATTCTGCTAGTCACATTTTCTTGTAGCATGTGCTGACATTACAAATGGGTATGAATATTTTCCCCTAACACAAGTGAGATGATTTGTTTCTGCAGACTGCATGTGTATACGTGAGAGATTTCTTTAGGTGGATTAAACATTTAGGAATTTCTTCAATTTGTAATTCAATTTTGAAATTTTGTGCCTAGATTCCGAATTCCAACCTGTCTTAAATTTAAAAATGAAGAACATAATAATAATAGAACATAATGAAATTCACTTTGCGCTTTCTGTTCGATTTCAAACCATAGAGTAAATTCTCTGCATGAAGCACTTACAGCAGGAGGTGTTCATCTTCAGGGATGCAAAAAGGAAGGAAAAACCCCGAGTAGTAGCCAGGAACTCATTGCTCATTTTAAGGCAACCTATAATTCACTCTAATTGCAGCAACCTCAATAGTATAATTAATCAAAAAGAAAAGGAATCCTACAACATACACACATATATACATACATATATGTGTGTGTGAAATCTACTAGAAGGGGAGTGCAATGATGGTGTAGAAGTCCAGGAGCAAGTTAAATATTGTAAAGACAGCTTTTTACTTGTCCCATTTACATTCTATTGAATTGCAGATGCTTATCATGAGACAAACTCCTGCAAACAGAAATTCCCACAAGGCTCGGTGTATTTAATTTGACATCCATCACTACCTGTAACTACAGCACTTTGCATTTAACTCCTACGTGCAGAAAGGAACATGTTTTCCGAGTGGGTCATTAAGAAGTATGACATGCACTGTAGTAGTTTGCTCTCATGTTCCAACACATGCCATAGAAAACCTGCTTGCTTTTAAAAATATCTACTGAATCAGAGGTTTTTTTTAATGAGTCCTGGTAGAGTAACTTTATGAGCTCATATGTGGATTTTAGTTTTACATTATAGTAAACCAGTGGTTCCACTTTCATTTCTCACAAGTGACATTTCTAACATTCACATACACAGGTGGCTTCCAAAAATCTATTTTCCTACTTTCCTCTCTTTACTCTGCATGAACTGAAAGATCACAGAAGATCAGTAAGTTGCTTCCCAGTAACCTAAGCTTAGCCCCCTCCTTCTCCTTCCTCTCCCCTCACTGCTTGCCTGGGCAGCACAGGCTGCACTACCACTGTCCAGGAGTGACATCTCCCAGGTCCCATTTCTCTGCTTCAAACTGAAAGAGAGTAGGTTTAGATTAGCTGTTAGGAAGAAATTCTTTACTGTGAGACTGGTGAGATACTGGATCTGATTGCCCAGGGAAGCTGTGGATGCCACATCCCTGGAAGTGTTCAAGGGCAGGCTGGATGGAGCTCTGAGTAACGTGGTGCAGGTGTCCCTGCCTGAGGCAGGGAGGTTGGAACTAGATGATCTTTAAGGTCCCTTCCAAGCCAAACCACTCCATGATTCTATGATTTTCTTTTCCCACCTTATTATGGCTCTTTTAACATTTCTGTGACATGTCTGGATTGTTAGTTTTACAAGGTATCTGTATAAAAACCCTTCCCCTGAAGGGTTCAGGGAAACACCTGTTCAAAACACCAGAGCCCTAATTTATATAATTTCAACACTAGATGGGAAAGGCTGCTTTACCCAAGCAGGAAAATACCTGAAGACCAGTATTGGCAACAATGTCTCATTTGCAGCAATTGTAGTTTTATAGATAATTTTAAAATGTATCAACACACTGTCATTTACACTACCAGCATAATTTCCTTTCAAGGATGTGTCAAGAGCAAACCAGTAGCTACACATGGCTTTCCTGCACCTCCCCACACAGTTCTAACACCTTGTTCAATAAGGAAAAGATTAGTGGTGAGAAGGCCATCCGAGTTTTACAAGTTTGTCAGGTTTAAAAAGGACCCAACAAACACAAAACATACACATATTATTTGAAATTGCATCCCTTTGATGTCCTGATGGAGACAGTTGAGCAAGAAATGCTTTCTCAACACATCTAATCCACCTTTCTGCTACTTAAAGAAACCTTCTGTTGCATGTATCTGTCTGAATTATCTGTTTGGATTACAGCTCAAAATTATATTAATGAAAGTTGTTACAGTTTTATGCTTTTTTACATTGATTCAATCCTGCAAATATTAACAAAATGAACAACTTTGCCAACCTCAGATGGAAGGCTTGCTTGAATGCCTCAGATTTACCAAAAGTCAAAATCAAACACAAAATGCTGAGCAACTGACCTGTGAGCCTCTGGGTCCTCGTTTGTGATCCCATTCAGAATTCCCCATGAGCTGAAAAGCAAAGAAAAGCAGAGGTAAGTAATAAATTGCACTCATTAGCTTTAATTGAAACATTCATGCTTTTATATCCATTACACATTTTCTTTGAAAACACAGGTTTGCTTTTACCATTTATTTCACACAGCTTTTAGCCTCATAATGAGGATGAGAAGACTTGGGAGTTGTTACTATCACATTGTACCTTTACATTCAGAGCCAAAACATATTTAGCATCATGACACTGTTCATGCCAATAAAATTCCCACTGTCATAGATTAGGCTTTAGCCAAATGTTTAGTGCTGATCTGGCAAAAGGACAGCTGATATATCAACAAGGAAATTACCAAAACCGGGGGAGTTTTGATTAAATAGCAATGTATGTTTTATAGCAGGCACAATAGTTAACAACAGCTTTAAATATTTCACCACTGAATTATGGCTTTTTTTACTGCTACTCAGAGATCTCTTCTGGGTAGTGTTTGTTCCTATGCACTCAAGCATTGCTTAATACAAATATAAAAATAGGTGAATATTTGTGACATTTAATGTCTTACAGCTATTAATAGTTCTTGCTCTTTTGTCCCAGCATTCTTTCCCAAAGGAAATGCCTTCTCCCAGGTCAAAGGAGGAGATTTACCACCTATGCTTATTGCAGATCATGTTTTCAAAACACTCATCCCAGGACAAGAGATTAAAAGTACTTTGAAAAATGGGGAAAGCTGCATACATCTCATATGATGAGATTTTTTTATCTTGTCCATCACCTGTTCCTACTTATCCTTTCCTTTTCCAAGGGCCCCTTCCTTTTTAAGTTATGACTTGCAATATCTACCTCCCTAACTGGAGACAAACCATGCATAAAGATAGGCATCAAAGACCAGAAATGTCACACCATTTTTTTTAACCTGATACAACCTCATGACTGGCTCCCTCATTTTAGTGTAATTATCCCCTTTTCCATATACTGTTGGTGGAAACACTGGCTGCACCAGGTTCCCCTGTTTGTTTCTCTATACTGCTATGTTTGCTCACTACTGTACAAAAATGAGATTTGATGTTTATGAAAGCTGACCTCTCAGGAAATAACTGCATGCAAAAACTACAAAGAAATGCATCTACCAAAGGTTATATTGTCACAGAATCTCTGCCAAACGCCTCATTCCTGTGCTTCCTCTGAGGCTCCTGCCATCCTGGACCAGGAAAACCTCTTCAGTTTTTCTCCTCAGCCCCTGTGCCTTATGAGGAAGTAACTCCTGCTTTTTTAATTTACTTGGCTAAGGGAAAATTAATTTAGCTTGAGTTTGACCACCTGCAATTCCCAGCATGACAAAGGATATCTTTACCTACTAGTGAAATTAGCACAAAAAATATGCCCGTTATTTTACAGTTAAGAAAAAAGGATAAATGTTACAGGCCTGGCTATGATCACTGTGGTTCTTCAGGCTCTACAGACATTTGGCAGCACATGCCACAGCTTCAAAACAAGTGTAGCATAAGATCCCACTGCCAGGTTTTGCATGCTCCTACCCTCACTGAACCCATACTTCACTGAAAAGCATAGGGCTGCTCTATTAATGCCACCAAGAATAAGCAGTACAGTCAAGGGTCAAAGGAGTTATTGCTCCGATTAGAGAAGGTACACCAAATGTAGGGATGGTCCCAGTCCAACCCGTCCCAGGACACCAGACTGACATGTGCTGGGGTGGTTACTCATGATCACTACTCAGCCCTCAAACCCAAATCAAGTCCTCTTCAACATTCATTCTTTTGCAGGCATGGTTTGCTCACCCCGTTCCCTGATCCTGCTTGCTGCTTCTCATCTCTACAGGGAGTTTTCAGCCCCACAGCCAGCTCCTGCTCTGATCTGCTGCTCCTCTTCCTCCCCAGCTTGCAGGTGCCTTTTGTTTCCCCATCTCTAACCCTGCTCCTCTATCTGGTGTGTGCAATCCTGGTGGGCTCCACAGACTGGATGTTGCAGCAACAGCTAATGTCACAGTGAAAAAGTGACTCTGAAGGCTGTAACAACTAATCCTTGCTCCATTCCCCAGTGTCTAACCATCAACATAACTTATGAAAGAGAGGCCAAATTCCCAATAAAGCAACCAGTCAGAAAAGCATTGGACTCGATAGTGACCCCTTGCTTATTCTATCACTGTTTTACGAGCAAACTCCTCAGAGCAGATTACACAACCCTCATTCAAGTTAATTTATCCACAAACGTGCCTTTGTGGATTCAGCCACGTTTGTATTTTTTCCTGATAGATCTGTTTTCCCTAAGGTAAAACAATTTCCACACCACTGTTCTCTCTCCCTGGCCAGGATGCTCTACTGAGTTAACCCTGTGGCTGCCACAGCTGTCACAGGGTGAAACAATGAGCACAAGGAAACAAAGGAAGAGTTCTAGGATGATAAGAGACCTTTGTCAATTTTAGGCTGTTTTCAAGCAGTTTAGTAAAATTCACAACTTATGAGGAGAACTTTTTCCTTCCATTTTTATAAAATCTTGCTTGGATCTAAAATACATTTTTCTTCATACTCTAAAAACAATGCTAGAATCACGCTAAAATGTTCTTGGCATAACTGCAGTGGTCCATAGTAACAAAGGAGTAAAAAATGAAATAAAAAGAATATCACACTTAGAAAAAGGCCTCAAGATTCAAGACAGAAAGCAAAACAAACAGGTAGAGCAGTTGTAACAAAACCTCTGCCAGTCCAACATCCTACAGAGGGATAATTGCCTGGGTATCACACCCTTTAGCTCAACATGCCATGTTGTGCTCGATTGCTTGTCAACCTGGGAAGGATTTTCTTTGAATGGACAAACAATAAATGCTGGAGTACAATATGCAGAAAAGGAGGAAAGTGAGTATTCCTAACCTTTTAGGCTACTTGGAAATCACGATTTCCATGAGCATTGTAGAAATCAAAAGATGAAGTAAACAATATTAAAAACAAAAAAAAAAAAAACCAAAACACAAAACCCAAACCAAACAACAAATCAACTACAAAACCTCAGAAAAACAGTATGCTTAAATGCACTTGAGTGAGTCAACCTTCTGAAATCATGAAAAAAGAAAATAATATACTAAGGAAAATAATATCCTGTTTAATTGGTGCATGCATGCAAACAGAGATACAGACATAAAAATGTGTTTGGAAGTAGGAGGATTTATGTTTATCGCTAACAGAAGAGTTTGTGGCCTCCACCTCTTCTAAAAATTCTCTGGAATCAGTTTGGTCCAGAGTGATGGTAAACAGCCTCAGAGCATCAAATTTATCATTCTCAGTGACCAGGCAACTAAGGTTGCACCAGCAGCAGAAAAGGAGGGATAAAACCAAAATCAAACTCCCACACAGCTTATATGTGTGCAGTCTCTCTCAGAAGGAGAGTGGCTACTTTACATTTAATCTGAAACTGTCCTGGAAACCCAGCTCAGCTGTTTTAACACTTCAAGATGAAAGTAGCTTTCAGGAACAAGAATAACTCCTGCATGTTCAGGAATGCACAAAAACATGGGCTTCACTAAAGCCACCTGGTTTATTCTACCCTAATAAATGACTTAGAGGTCTCCAGGGAAAAGACTCGACCAACCCAGATGAGCATGAGGACTGTCAGCGGAAGAGGAGCTGGGAATGGAAAAGACACCAGTGCCAAAATCACAGTCACATCAGAAGAGAAGAGAAGGGGGGCTAGCTCACTTTGAACATGTAGGGTAGTAGCCTTTGCTCTAACACTCAGGTTTTTGCTATAAACACTATGAAGTTTTTTGGCTTTGTGATTGCAAAACTAATGTTCAATAATGCAAAGGAATAAGAAATGGTGTAAAGCACTGTCTGCATTAGATATCTGAGGTACCCATGTTAAAGTAGAACAAAGACATCAAAAAATTAGCATCTTCAGCTCTCGCCTTTCTAAATGCAGTTCTTCTCCTATTTGGTTATTTAATTAAAGCCCTAGCATATGATTACATAAGAATCTTGACTTTCATTAAAATTCATAAACCATAATTCCAAGCCTCCTCAGTATTAGAGAACTGCAGAAAAATGTGACCCACACACATATTGTAGAAGATCTAAATAAATAAAAAGACAGAAAGTAAAGAATGACAAGTCAAACCTTTTCAACTGTTTCTAAGTCTTGTTTTTCAATGAAATAATATTTTCTGGCCTAGGTTTTTGATTTTGGCACCCTTGAACCAGCAATACTGCTAACTATGCAAAGGCTGGAAAGAAAAAAAAAAAAGACACAAAAAATCTCCAACAAAACCAACCAAAGAACCCAACCCCCACAACCACTCACGGAAATAGAAAAGGTATAATCTTATTATAAGGATGTCCCCAGTTGGACGCAGGTCAGGAAAAAACCACAATATTTAGAATATGAGTAGTCCCATGTATATTCCCTGGAAGGGGAGGGAATTCTCAATATTAGAACATAACAGCATTTTGAAACCACATGGATTTTTTATCTAAGCAAATGTAACAGTCAGCACAGTTTCATTAGAGGGAACAACCAGACGTTTTCATGGTAAGTACTTAAGAGGACTAATGAAATAGTTATACTTAAGTGTTTTATAAGAGACTTTAAATCAATTCAAAGTTTAATCTAAATCTATTCAGATTCTAGTCTATTACTCTGGAATTTTATTTAGATACATATTTACACATACACAGCATTTTCATAGTTGTAAAAACAATTAGATGGTGATGACAGAAGTCAGCTAAATCAGTCATAACTCACCACAGCTAATGAATGGGATTCAAAAAGACTGCAGCAGGATCACATAGTCTAAATGCACGTCAGGACCTTGCCCGAACTCACTGGCTCCTTCTCTTGGACTTTAAAGACTTCAGACTGGACATCTCATTTCCATTAGAGTGAACATAAGAGAGTCCTGCTCTTTCTAGTGAATGAACAAAATGTGAACACAAAGCAAAGCACAGGAATGTGAGAGAAATTGTTCCTCTGCCCTATCTGTGATTGGGAGCCAAACACTTTGCGTGCAATATTCTCTGTTGACCTGGCTGTGATACATGAGTAGCATGAGCTCCCCTAAACAGTTTAGAACCTACATAAATGCCTTTTTTTGCCACTCCCGCAAGGATTTAGGGCATTTACTAAAAGCAAAAACTAATTACCAATGAGATTATGAGAAGATTTGTCTGCTTGGTAGCCAGCAGTTTTAAAAGCTGCTTATATTTGGGAATCAGCATCCAGAAGAGCTAGATGGGAGTATCCAATCTGGCTGGCACCTGGTTTCAGCCTTCACCAAAATAGCAGAGCCTGTATTTAAACATGAGCATAACATCTTCCCTCTTGGAAGAGATTTTATTGAATGGGCATGTTGAGGATGTGAAACAGTGTCTCACTGTTGAGTTCTTTGACACTGCCTCCTTACAGCCTGTGCTGAATGGGGCATAGTATGATAGATATTCTCTGACTGACTGACTGAATGGGTATTAGCCATGCCTCCGTCAGGATCATATTTCCACTGGTAATAAGAAACTGTTTGTTACCAGCATGTAGGCACAAAATGTTCCCGATAAGTTCCTTTTTTGGTAACAAAAAAGAGCACAAATTATTTCCTTGATTACATATTAGAAGAAACATTTATTTTTACAAACATGCAGGAGTCAGGTCATACAGAAACTAACAGGGTGCTTTTGTACATGCTATTTTGAGTAGGATTCCTTCTATTGATAGACTGCTCCCTGCATTTTCATGATAATCAAGGTAAATGAGATGATTTACTGACTTGATTGATTTAGGGACAGCAGTTTTGGTGTGGACACCATTAGCAGGAGAAGCTAAGCAGGCTCCTGAGATTCAGCACAGCCAGATCCTGGTAACATAACGGTGGAGCAACTGGGTGGTCGCGTTGATCCCCTTCTCCACCAAATGGCACAGCTGCAGTTTATCCTGTGGGCATCCAAAGCATCAGAGATATCTTCCTTGCTGTGTGGTGAGAGTGATCATACACAGGCACGGGTAGGCTATGACACACAGATTGCAAAGTGCTCCAGTATTTGGAAAAACAATCCCTTTTCCACAACCCCTCGCCAGCTCCCGGGGTCAGCATGAAGCACGAGATGTCAGAGGCGCGCTGTTCAGCCAGCTCTGTGAGCTGCATGCTGGCTGTGCAATTAGTGGGGAGGAAACTCTCCACCCAAATGCTCCCAGTGTGTTGGAGCCCTGCAAATCACCAAGGCCAGCCCTCATTCTGGGACTGGTTAAAAAAAAGCAACCCAAAAGAGCAAAACAAAACAACCCACCATAATAAACTAACTAAATGAATAAATTAGGGGTGATTCTCTAAGAGCCATTTGGCTGCTTCCTAATCAAGTAAGTTGTTTCAAAGGTTTCTGGGCTGCTGGACAACAGCTGGAAGAAGAGAGAAGAGTTTTAAATCAAGGCAGAGGCAGCAATGCTTTGGAAGTGGTATTGCTTTCAAACTTGGCATTGCTATGAAGAGGCAGGGGCAGTGAGGTACAGTCATGGGTCTGAAGAGGAGCTGCAGTGAACGTCTTCCCTGCAGGATGAGCCCCATGCAGGAAAGGAGTTAAGTCTTCTGCCGCTGGTACCCTGGGGAAGCTGGAAGTGCCCGAGGCAGCTGCCTCCCCCGATCCCTCCAGCTCTCTCAGAACCTGGCTAGGAGGTCAAGCAATGAACCACAGCAGTGCCAGAGGCTACACAAAACAGGGGAAAAATGTATATATCAGGATACTCTGTTGAGATGGTGAGCAGGATAGTGAGCCACTGTGGCAGCAGGGAATGGAGAAAATAGGGCACTTGGTGAGCTAAGGCTGAGGGGAGGCAAATGGTCATGGCAGCACAGGAGGACAACCCAAAAGGCTCCAGCAATGACTGTCCTGCAGGCAAGGAAACCATCCCGAGTACTTAACCAGGGACTCAGCTCCAAAGGAATGAGATCATATCTGGCACTGGGTGAGACAGCAAGAGAGAGACTACATTTTGGAGGACTTTCTCATGGCAGCGTATGACCTTTCAGAATATTTCCAGACAATAAACTGCATCTGACTTCTTCAGGGATCCTGGCTCCCTTACACAGGGGCAAGAGGCACGAAGATGTATGACACAGCAAACTGGCAGCAGTGGGTTGTGCTCCTTCCTGCATACCACCCCTTAAAATGAGCAGGTTTAGCTTTGGATAATATGAAGGTATTATGAAATAAAAAACCACCGTAGGTGGGAAAAAGAAAAGGCACAGGAATATCCACCTCCACACCCTGTATCTGGTTTTATACAAATTTTTGTCACAACTACTTAAACAGATGACAGTAGTAAAACAAATCTGTGCAGAATTCTATTATTTTCACTCCTACCATTGAATTTCTCAGGTTCCTATTAATCTCTCACACATCAAACAGGATTTTTAACAGGTTTGGGAGGCAGAACTGTAGTAAAATACAGAAAAGACCTGATTATTTGGCAGGGTAGGGGAGAGGGTGTGATGATGGTGGTTTTTTTGCTCTTTTTGTTTTTGTTTTTTGGTAAGCAATCCTTATTCTTCAGTGATCCTTAAGGATGGATGCCACACCAAAAAGTATTTGCAGATGTGGAGTAGGTTTTTTTAGCAAAGGCTTCCTATATTAATGATGCTATCTTAATCTGGATATTAGAAAGGTTTTCAGAATAAATGAATAAAACAATAAAACTAATCATAGATAGATTTCTTGTCTCTTTGAGCTGATCTGGTGAATTAATAATAGGCATATTGATCTGGTGCACTAGTAATCCACACACAAAAGTGTTCTACCGAATTTTCTGTGGACTCCTTTTCCCATTCTGAGCATAGTCATGAAAACCAAAGCCCTAGAAAAAAATATCCATACTGGTGAGATAAAAAATATGAGCACAGCTACTGTGATATCCTCCCAATTTAGTCATTCCCATAAGTTACAGATAGTAACTTACAGAGGGAGATTTCTTAGTATGGGAATGCCAGGGCAACACAGCAATGTCAAGACTCCTAAATATAAGAGCAAGTTATCAAAAGAAAAAAAGCCGATTGCTGAAAAGAAGGAAATTACTACTTAAAACTTTCTTGGTATTCATGGTATACACATGAAGTTCTTGGATTTCAAAGCTACACAGTCAAGTCCGTTCTGGTGCAATTAATTTCCTAGAAAAAGTCAGAAAGCTTATTTACTTTTTTTTCCATTGGGAATCGTTAACTATGCATTAAGAATTGCAGGCATAATATCGAGCCTGGCATAGGCTTGATAAACTTGCCAGCTACTGCAGCAGACAGAGTCAGCTTAGTCTGAGAGCACATTGAGGTATCTAAAGCCTATTATTTATTTTGTAAAAAGAGCCTAAAGACTTCTAAAAACCAATCTGCTCTGCAATGTATGTTACCAGTACTGTTCTCCCTTTAATGCATAATTTTTCTCTCCCTTTCCATCTTTTCTGAAATTATAGTTTCATACAGGTTTCACTTGCACTTTCTGTTGTTAACACAAACCCCAGGGATGATGCCGTGTTTTGGGCTAGTTACCAGCAGGCAGAGGGGTCTCTGTTTCCAAAGAAATTGATTCCTTGAATATGTAGGGGCTGTCTTTTTGCATAGCAATTAAAAACCCACTGAAAATGCAGGTAAACATGTAAGGGATTTTTCAGACACTCTCTCATTTTAGGTGAATCACCCACAATATTAACACAGAGCGTGATAGGTCATATGGAAAGCAACTTAGTCCAATTAGTTTAATAAGTACATTAATCAAACAGCTGACCACTCTCTGGTAGTTGGCATAAAAATGGGAATTTCCCAATTCAATTTTCAATGGATAAGTGTCTACCTCACAGGAAGAAAAAACAGCAACCTGACCAAAAACCCAAAACACTGTCAAATTGACATTCTTACTGGCAGCCTTAGCAGAAAAAATCCCTTAGGACTGAGTAAGCGTGGAGGTTTCACCAGATGTTCAACCTTTGGAAGTGGTTCATCTGCAAAAGGAACAGAGCAGCAGGGGAAGGACACATGTGACTTGTTTGTATCCCCCCTGCCCTTCCTTTGTGCGCTAGGATGGCATGTTGTCATAGCTACCAACTTAAAACCTCTCACCAGTGCAAGGAGACACTTAGAAAAAGGAAGGGGGTAGAGAGTGAGAGGGAAAACATCCCAAAACCAACTCTTTGTCAGATAAGTCAAAGGTTGCAGTGCCATTGCCCACCCAAAATTCTGTGAGCAGCAAAATCCAGCAGTTTGAACAAGTCAGTTCTCTTGTGATACCACACGCACTTACTGAAAAGGAAAAAACAAACATTGCCTGTTTTAATAAGGCAACTTAATGTTCACCTGGTGTGAAACACAAAACATGGTGACTACAGGAATCTGCTCCTGGTGAGGCTAAAATATGGTGAGGCAGGAAGCCAGAAATGTAATTTCTTACAGTTTCAGCAGCTCATTTTTTCTGAAATGCATTAACTTCAATGGTAGCACACTGTGGCACAGCTAGATTCAGGAAGAAAATTTTAAGATACAGAGAATTTGGGCTCCCTCGAGCCAGTGCACAAATGAGGTTGACCCACAGGACCTTCTCCTACCACGTGAGCAGCTCTGAACTTGGCCAGATGAAGACTCAACTTCCAGGGTTGTCTTGGAAAAATAAAAAGCATTGCTCTGCCAACGCTTTTTTCATCCTGACCCCCCCAACCTCCCACAAGCTACTTGTTTCATTAACACCCCATTTTCCTGGTTTTCAGGTTTCACAATGCGGAAGAATAGCACTGACATTTCATCAGCTAGATCCCAGCTAGCAAATGTCCTGAAATTACACTGTAGGGTCTGGTAGCTTACTGAAAAACCTCAATGTCAAAACTCAAAGTACATTCAGTTTAAACACACCCTTGGGGGGATTTTATACTAACTACTTTCTATTTCAGACTATTCACTTTAAGCTCAACCAGAATGCTTCATCACTCATCCAGGAAAACTCCCCTCTCTGCCACCCAATCTCAATCAACCTGCCAAATTAATTATCACCCTGCATTTGTCTATTGCTAAGGGGTGGGGGGGAAGCAAATAGATGAACGTAGCAGTGACCCGAGCAAAAATGAGTCCTCTGAAACAGAACTAATTAAATCAGTTCAGTGATCTTCTTCCAGCATGACACATTTCACCCAGCCCATCCCCAAGCAGTCCAGTTCCCACATCTCCTCCAACTGTCCTCGGCAGGGCGCTCACATGGGGCTCAGATGTCTATCCAGCAGCAAACTAGGGACCTTTTCTACTCATCCTTGTAACCACATGATTTAAAAGAAAGGAAAAATCCAACTGACACAGAAAATTCACAATAATTTCACACTGACATTTACATGCAAATTCCTGGCCACAGAATATGTGTTTCAGCCAGATAACAGTAGGATTTGATTACCTACCTCAAATTTATGGGACCACAAGCACCAAACTTCGGTGCTTCTCTTTTAGTACCCCTGTTAGCTCTCACAGCAGAGTTGTCAGGACTAACACATAGAGAAATTGCAGAATCTGTGGGTTTTAAATCACTTCCATGAGTCAGACACCAAACCTTGTGCTAACTGCATTCCTAACCTAGCAAGTACATGTGCGTGCGTGGCTGCAGCATTGGTGACCCTGCTGACTTGAAAGGGCCAAGTTCAAGGAAACAAGTTGCACACGCATTTTAGGCTTTCCTGTCCTACAATTTTAGATGACAGTCCAATTGAAATGCATGCAAAAATACATTTGGGCCATGAATTTCCCCTCTGCTGGAAATGGCATTCATTTCCTTGCAGTCACGCTGTCAGGCATTGCATGACACTCTGTACCAGCTGATCACATCATGCCTGTGCAGTGAGAATATCGAAAGCTCTGGGTGTAGGACCGCAACAGAAACACCAGCCTCTCCTTTCTCAGTGCACTTCACTTCCTATCACTCTTCTCTTTTTGCAGAGCACATTCAGAGCAAGAGCAGAAAAGGCAAAGGCAATTCAAATAGGGCAAGAAATGCCAGGTGACAGGCCCACTTGGGAAACAAAAAGACACCGAAGCAAGATGTCTCTTTACTAGGGAGTTTGAATATGAAGTCAATCTCACCTTGCTTTTCTCCATATATGATTTTTAATACTGTCTGTGCTTTCTTCAACAGGAGGCACATCACAAACAGACATCAGTACTATAAGGTACTGAAACCAGGATGCCTGCACAGGAGCCCTGTCAAGTCAGGTAAAGCTTCATAAGTGGGAGCCCTGAGAGCTCCCCCTTCCATAAAGGAGCACTGGAACAGCACAGCAAGGCACAGAGGCAGGACTCTGAGTAATCTCTAGGTAGGTGCCTACACAGGCAACAGTTTGTCATTCGCACCCATCTGCTGCTCCAAATCACACACACATGCCGTCACATGTGCTTTTCCCCATCTGGATTGCATTGATGCTGGATACAAACAGGCAAAAGCCAAGAAGATGAATACTGGGCTTGTGCTGTACAGGGGGAACAGCAAAAAATTAATTTCAGTGGAGAAAAAAGAAAGAAAAGAAGTAATTGCAGTGGAGGTTTCTAGAAGTCAAAACCAGATTTTTCACAATGGCTGCAGGTTTTTACATTATTTGAAATCCTGCCTTTCAAAGCAGCCTGACTCTTTCTGAGCTTTGCATCTGAGATTTTATTTTTAAAGGAATAAATCCATGCATGTTATCTTAAAGGGATATCATAAAATACCTTCCCCCCTGCAAAGCTGCCAACATTTAACTCCACATGGTCACCCAAGTCATATTTCTATAGTGTCACAGCACTGCTAACAGCAAAACCAGAGCCCACAAAAGGCACGGTCTCTACCATGGTGTAAGGATGCACAGAATATATGCTATTCAGGGGCACCACAGTGCAAATGGATATACCAGGAGGTGTTTTAGAGTGAGAAGCAGAAAGGCAGAGGAGGACAGAGAATTAAAAACATGCAGCTGCCCCATTCCATCTGTTTTAAGCCCTCAATTTCGATTCAGTTTAAACTGAGTTACGTGAAAACTGCTGAAATGTTCTTTGGTGGAAGAATATCCCACTTAAAATATGTCATTTGGACTAATTTGCTTTTCAGAAACCAGTTTCACAAAAATTAAGTAGCATTTCTGTGGTTTTAAAAAAAGGAAAAAGTTGTGTGTCAAAAAGGTCCATCTATTCAAAACATAAAATTTGTTTTATATGAGCAAGTACTTCCCCCTTTGCTATTGGTCTTGTTCCTCCCTAGAATTTTATTCCTTACATGATCTAACTTTGCATGCTTTTGAAACATACTTCAAAAGCAAATTTGATCAAGAAAAAGCACAGTACTTTCTCTTTTTGTTGACAGGCTGTTCATCACTCCATCAGAAATAAGAGCTTTCCCTTCTATTAATCTCATGATGATGTCTCCAGTTCCTTACTTTTTTCATGAATAAGTAATTTAAGTTCCTTTTTCCCATGTCCCAAATACTTTTTCTGCCATCTTCTTATATTCAGCTTGTGCAAAAATGCTATTTTGATTCAGCAGAAGTGTTATTTTAGTAGATGCTAGAAATACATCCTTTTACCTTAACCAGGAGGGTCCAAATTGAAAAGTGTTTCTATTTCTAACTATCAAAACAAACAAAAAAAGGAAAGGGGGAAAAAAAAGGCACTGCGAAGTAGCCATGCAGATCTGGCTTTCTGACTATGAAACAGGAGATCTCCAGACCTGTATTGATTACAGATTCAGTCCTGAGGCCCTAATGCTAACAACATTTTTATCAATTCAGCCTGGATGTTGCCTTTTCTTTTCCTTCTTATTCCTGAGAACCAGCCTGCTCTTCTGGGAGAGATGGTTAAACACTTTCGTTCTGAATCTTTGTAAGAGGGTTTTGAGTCTCTCCCTTGTATTAGCTATGAGGTGCAAATCAGAGAAATCTTAGCAGCAACCACTTTTAAAGCACTTATTTACGGATGACCATATAAATTTGTTAACTCAGACAGGATGTTTCTGAGAAAAAACTTGATTTATCTCATTTCACAGATGATAGTTCAGGCATTTACCCAGCACAGCACTACAAAACTGGGAATAGAAACTAAATATCTTCAGTTCATGCGATCAGACCATAGGCTTTGTTTTGTTCAACTATTTATGTCCAAGTTCTTTTTTAGGGGGAGTTGAGGGCATACACCAGGGAACAGAATTATTCTTGGTTTTGGCTGCCAGGAGATCTTATCACTCTTTCGGAAAATGAACTGTTCAGCCCTCTAAATATCAGAAAGAGGACAGGCTTCACATACCAAAACCTTCCTTTTTTTTTTTAAAAAAAAAAAAAAAAACAGAACAAAAACCACACTAAAGTGAACCAGGAAAGATAGAAAAACTCAAAGGATTAAAAAATAGTTAAAGTTTATTCCTATATCTGTGGCAGAACACCCAGGCATTCTTAAATCCTCTTTGCTCAGTTAGAAGAATTTCAGCTGGAAAGATGACTTGAACAAAGTGAGAAACTAAGAGCTGTGCTCCAGACCTGGACTGAACCTTCCCCTAGCTTTAAATACGTTGAGCCCAGTTCAGCTCTGCACATGGATGCTGAGATGAACAGCAAGAGGAAGGGATAATGAGGCAAAAAGATGGGAGAAAAAGCATCCTCACACACTTTCTGATCTATTATTATTGAGGTGCATGAGGCCTCTCTGACATGAAAGTGTTTGCCACAAGAACTCCATGGATCATAGATAGGAGAGTATTTTCTCCCTTCCACTTTCCATCATTTTTTCCACACAACTCCTTTTTTTTTTTTTTTTCCCCAGAAAGAGAAATCACAGATAATGGCAGTTTACCTACTTTATTAATACCAAGACACATATTCCGCAAGTCTGTTGCCAGGAGATAAGCAGTTGGATTCTGAACATCGGGTGCCTGTGCCTGTGTGCCTTTGGCTCTCTCAATGGGTCCCTTTATTAGGACAAAGCCTCCTTGAAGGGGAACCAGGGCCACCAACAACCTCCATTCAGGCAAGAGCAACAGAGGCTGAGAAACAGGTGCTTTACGAGAGATGTTTGAGAGAACTACAGAAGAGGAAAAAAATAACTTCCCTTCTCATATCTAAATATATAACATAAATAAAAATCTCTGTATCCTGAATAGTTTTCCTAACCTAAGACTTTTCTTCCCACACATCCGCCCTGCTCCCCCCAACACACACAGTGTGGTCCTGCAATCAGCATTTTCATTTGTTTTTTGGGGAAAGACAGCTCATGTCAAACACCCGCATGGGTTAACAAGAAAGGAAGTTCAAGGTGGATCAAGGAGCTGCCTGTGTGCAGCCAGTCCAATGGGAGGACATTCAGCTCTCACCAAGGAGCCACACAAAAGTGAATATTTGTGCTGGAGACTTCTCAAGGGCAATCTGGAGTGTGATGCTGAGAAAGAGGAGAATAGGGGTTCCCTATTGCTTGTAATGCCATATTTTGTTGGGCTTATGACTAAAAAGTGGGGTTCAGCCTCCACATGCATAGCACTACAAACATTTTCCATATATTTTAATAATAAATACACAAGATAAAGAAAAAGGTCTATGGAAATACAGGTAGTGCCCACACATAGAGCTACTGATGAGCTCAAAAGATTTGGAATCACTTAAGATGACACCACTAAATACTCTTACTGTATCTTACAGAAGACATACCTGCTGATTTTCTGCAGCTGCAAAGATTATACCTGAAGTGACAAGGTTTCTCACAGCATTTCATATTTGCTTAGAAATTTCACTTCCTGGAATCTGAATTGTAGAAAAATAAAATAAAATTTAAAAATTATTAAAAAACCCTGAAGATTAAAAAAAAATTAAAAAAATACATTTCCTCTAAGAGACAAAGGAGTCTTTTAACTACCAGGACTGTGAAGGGGAGCAAAAAATAAATAGAAGGATTGAAAACTGAGGATTCATTGCAGAACTGTGATCTCCAGAACACAGGGCACTGCCCCTCCACTGGTGGGAAACCTGCCCAAGGGTGAACCTCAGCTCTGCCCAGTATCAAAAGCCAGAACAGTAGATATGGCAAAACATAATACACAAGCTGCATCCTTCCACTCTGTGGGGAGGATGGGCAGGACAGAACAAAATGCCAGAACTAAAGCAAGCTAGTGCTAAAAATAACTTTATCTCTCTTTTTTTTATCTCAAGGGCCAAATTATCTCAGTTGCTACTTGAGAAGACTAGGCAATGCCAGCATCAGAAAGGTCAGAAAGCATGTGAAAATTTACCCAGTAGCTTATCCGCTGCCTAAATATCTGCTATTGCAAGAGTACAGAATAGCATGAGAATTCCTGCTGTCTTACTGCACGAATATATGTCTTTATTGAAGAGCATGAGTTAAAAATGCCCTATGTGATTACCACAACTTTAATGTCCTCACATACTAATAAGAGATTTTTTTTTCAATGAAATAACTTTCTGATTATTTATTGAAAAGTGCTTTGGGATTCACATGAAGTATCTTGTTGAGGTACAGACTAATTCCTTGTCCCCAGGATGCAGAGAGCACCTGCACATAAGCAAATAACACAACCAGTTGACTTCATCACAAGAACTAAACCAAGGTTTCTTCAAAACTAAAATGCTTTACAACTTGAATTAGCTAAAGATTTTGGTTTGGAAAGGAGAAAGACGGTATTTATGAGACACCAAGACTCTTTTTTCAATATCTAGGGTCAACAGCATTTCAGTTTTGTTTTACTACAGTGTGTTGAAATTAAAATTTAAAAGAAAAAAGCCCCAGGGAAAAAATTCTGACTATGGTTTCAAGCTGTAAAGGGTTTACTGACTCAAAGGAGCTTTTCTGCTGATGTCATATAGAAACTTCATTCACAGTTTCTCAAAATATTCAAGCTGTGTTTCCTGAAATGCCTCCACAGTCCTCCTTGCAAGTCTGGTCGCTGGGCTGTAAATCTGGTTGCTGGGAAGCTCTTGATTGAGAAAGAGTGGCCAAATTTTCAGAACTTACAGGCCAGTCAGTCTTTCTAAGGCCAAGAGACACAAGATGAATGCATGGGAGAGGGCCAGGGAGAGGGAGCCAGGAGAGGCTCCTGGGCAGCAGCAGCAGCTCACCAGGCAGCCTGATGCCCCACTGGAGGATGTCCCTCAAGCCTGCAGGCATTGTGCTCTAGGAAGACTCAAAACAATGAAGCCTGGATTACTTCCTCTTCCTGCTTTCAGGTCTGGATCACCCCAGAGCAGTCCAGACATTCCAGTGATGTCGTGCATAAGAGGAAGTCAAGCTGCCTGAGAGCTGTGTTTATGGCACTGCTCATGCCCTGCAAAACAACTCCCTGGGTGCAGAACAGTGAAGAAACACTTCTAAAGAGCAAAGCCATAAGGATGAAGGACCCAGGAGATTTCACAGGATGTAGACGTCAGAGAGCAAAGACAAAATGAGGTCAGAGTCTGATCTACAACCCCTGGAGCACAGCAAGATATATCTAGGCCAACAATTTGCTGCAATCCTGTTATTGAATGGGAGAAAAAGGGAGAAGAAGGAATATCCCCAAAGTACATACAACCACCAAGTAATGTGTGCTTATCACCGGGCTAGACCAGGTGACAGGCTTGGACCACTCTGAACCACAGCACAAGCAGCTGAGGTCTCTAGCTGGCACTGCTGGTCACACAGCAGTGACAGGGTGCAAAATGGCTCTGCTGGGACAGCATCGGCTGCACATTGTCCTGTGCAGACTCACCCTCTGCTTGGGACTCAGGTCTAAAACAGTTTTCTTTCCTTTCGTCTTCACAGCTGGGATGGGGTAGAATATAGCTGTGTTTATTCCTGGAGGAACCTTCAATTTTCATTAGCATCTGAGTTAATTTCCTACTCGGAGGAGGTTGGAAGCAGGCTGTCAACCTTCTTGGAAAAAAGTAAAAAAAATCCCTACCAAACAACAAACCCAAAGCAGAAATGTGCTAAGAACGTGGCAGGCAGATGATTGCTTTTGTTTTGCTGTGTGTGGGGGAGTCATAGGTCCAGGATTCCATACCAGGGAGGAATTTCACTTTTACAGATATCAGCAGAAATTCTTTCTAAAGCTGCCTATATAGTGGCTTGGATCCAAACACACCCTGTGCACATCACACGCAGCTGACACCCTGGCTGCTGTGCTCAGTGCCAGCCCACCCTGTGCAGCTGTGCCCACTGTGGACACACCATCGGCTCTAAAACAGACACCCCAGTGTCATTTTGTAAAGACTTGTCCAACAGAAAAGCACAGGCTCTCCCTCTGACTAAGGTGGGGCAGTGGGATGAAGCATTTGGGCAGGGAGAGAGACTCACCAGGGTGGAAACACATTCCCACTCCAGCTCTCAAGAAGAGCATAGAGAGTCTTGTGACTCTCAGACTATTAATACATTTCTTACAGAACCAATCTGCCTTTAATCACAACCGAGGGAATCTCTGCAGAAAGAGAGGACTACTAAGTAATAGTTAGGGAAGCTCAGGTTTAATCAAATCTCCGTGGTCCAGCTAGGATAACACTGAGTATGCCAGGCCATGGTGAACCTTTTGCTTTTGCTCCAAAGAAGTCAAGAAAATATGAGGAAGGGCAGGGTATATATTTGTCTCACCATTTTGTCTAGTTGATGTACCGAACTGCTCAGGGAACACAAAAGTGTTCACTATTTCTTTTATTTGATTGTTTTGGGGTTTTTTAAAGGCCACATTGCTACCAAGGGATCCCAAATCCATCCCTAAATCAACCAAGCAGGCAAGAGACAGTGATGAACTGGCCAATTTAGCTGCTCCAATAGTCTTCACCAATCTCCTCTAATTGTCCCCAAGCCCATGTGGGAACAACAGTAAGCAGTAACTTCACCGTAGAGGAGAATAGGTCCACAGGACTAGCTGTACCAGGGTGGAGTTAATTCATGATTTTTGTCAGGTTATGGCCAAAACCTGAAGAAAAAGCCTGTTCCGCTGACAGGATTGAAACTAACTTGGAGACAGTGATGGTTCCTTAACTCAGTGATACAAAAATGACTCTGTTAGGAAGAATTCCATGGAAAAATTGCACAGTGGCTCAGTAGCAGCCTGCTCAGCTCTCGGGGAGCACAAGGCATCGCCCCTCCAGCTGCCCTGCCTTCAGCTCTGGTGCTCCTTTTCTGGCATAGGGTGTCCTATCTGCTCTAAGAAAACAGAGATAAAAAGCACCTCACGTGTCACTCATGATGCACAGGAGCTCAAGAATGTCCACAATAACTCAGAAATTTCATCAGCAAGTACAGAGGAACAAGGTAGTTTTAATGCAACTTGAGAACTATTAAGTCCTTTATCAGTACACAGGCTGTTTCTACCACAGGGCAGATAAAGCTAAGAAAACAAAAATATGATAATGTAAAAAATACCCCAAAACCCCCTTATTTTACTGCCAAGAATTTTTCTGCACATGAATGTTTTGTGTGTGTGTATTTCAGACAGATGTAGATTTAACCACATAAGATACCGAGGAGGTATGAAACAAGAGGTTAATTCCTATCTCTAGTCATCAAGAAAAAAAAGTTTAAAAGAAGAGCCCAGACTTCTTTTTAGTTCTTGTTGTTATTTTTAAGGTTTTTTAGCATACCTCCTAAGCTATAACTATTTAAGGTTTTATCTCACAGAGTGCATTGCCCAACAAACTCCAGACTGCTAAACAGTTGCACCAAGGTGACTATGTATGTACTGCTGGAGAACTTCTATAGTCCTAAGAGGACTCAGTCAGTACAGGTCCAGCAGCTCAGCCTTCAGCAGGGTTGCTTCGTCATGGAAAAGCCAGAAAAATACCTCAGTGCATTTTAGAATATCAATTTCCCACCGTGAGGGCTGTGTTCTTATACTCTGCTTATCACATGGGGGGCAGGTGGTATTGAAACAGTTCAAAGTAAAACTTTCCTCCAGCCAAAACTCAGTTTGACTAAAAGTTCTCTGGGGCAGAAGAAAGTGTCTTTCTGTCCTGGTTCTGGGCAGCTTCTAAAACAATGAGGTCAGATATGCAACTGAAAGTCCTACAGCTACTCTCTTGTAAATAACAGAGCCCCAAACCTGTAGTTACACTTGAATAAAAACCTTTCTGGCTACCATCAAAAATGGTCAGTCAGCCTGAAAGACTAATAAAGGTCAAGGATGATCATTTAGAGTGCCAGTTATCACAGTAATTGACAGAGGAATAGCATGACTCTGCAGCTCTTAAACCAGAGACCAGATGCCTAGATCTAGGAAAAGCTTGTTATTGTGAGGCTGCAAGGGAAAGAGGTTTTAAAAACACACTCAAATAGCAACTCTCCTTGAAAACAGCCATGCTTATACTATCCTGTAATAATAAACTATAACATAGGAAAAAAGCAAGCAAGCAAACAAATTGGAATATCTACATAGGGGAAAAAAAAAACCAGCCAAAAAAAGTGGGTGATGTTGAATCTACTCTGAGAATTTCTCAAAAATAAAACTTTCTTCTCATAACAGAAACAATTGGTCCTGACAAACTTACTTCACTATATATGAGGCAGATTTGAGCTCAGGCAGTTACAACAGGATAACTCCAGTCAAAGAACTCCAAGGAAAAAATAATATCGATATCAAGTTTCTGCTTCTTAGATCCCTCAACCCAAAGGCTGATTAGGTTTAAAAAAAATTTTCAACAACAATATGATGAAAAAAGAGGCCATGGCCCTGGCATATGGTATTATAAACACAGGAAAGAGCCAGTATAAACCTTTATCGGGAGACTGGGTTCTTTGTCAAGCCATGCCTTTCTTCCAAAACATCCTTGCTGCCATATGTCTGCATCTCACCAGCTGCAGACCTAATAAGAGGCTTCTTATTCATGCTGTATAATGTTTTACAGGTTTGCCACGGGGGTCGCTCGCTGTGAGTCATTTACGTCACAACCCCAACAGCCTTGGAGCTGACGGGAGCCAAGAAATGAAGCTGGTGGAGGGGAGAGGAGGGAGGGCAAAGCGAAGCAGCACATCAGGCTAGGAGCTCTGTGATTTCATCTCCTCACCAATACGCTGAAAACTGGGCTTTCCAACCTGCCCCTCTGCTCCAAGGGGCTGGGAGACCTTCCTGCTGTTTTTACGCTTAGGAGAAGAGGGGAAATTAAATACACATATTTAGATGAAGACTGCTGAAAGAATGTATTCCCCCTGCTCTTGTTCTGCACCTCATTATTTGCAATAACTCCGCAGCTCTAACAGGCCAGCTATCAGTTTTTGTAACCTATTTGGAATATACTGTGCCTTTATAAAATGCAAATGAAAAGCACACCACACATGAGATGCAGCGAGTGTAGGCATTCATCCGAGCAGAAATGGAGCTGGCTGCCTGATGAAGGCAGTTTTTTAAAAGAAAAACTGCTACCCCACCCTCACAATTTATCACTTTGATCTGGCTCTCTACAGTGTTTTTGTTTTGAACCAGTATCCACTAATTGAAGGGAAAATGGCTTTTCAAATCTCTGTGTTATTATGGTGCTGGGACCACGAAGAAGAGAGGTACATTCACTACAGTGAAATCTAAAAAGACGAAGGACTGAATCTGAAGCTGTGACTGGAGTGACCAGAGCTTCTCTTCCAACTGTCTGCAATCCTGGAGGCAGGGAAATATTTGCCTTTCCTTCTCACTCCCATTCACATAAACAGAGAATGACAGAGATGGGTGGAAAAATGAGGGCAAGGTAAAAATTTGCTCTTTTTGCTACTGGAATAATTTGCTCATTTAATGGCCAGCGAACTGAGTCTTGAACAATTTGGTCCTGCACACCCAATTCAGAGCCATGCCAACAAATTCATGCACTGTATGCAGCAAAGCTGCCATGTAATTGCCCAATAAATGATGAAAAAAAAGTCACAGTTTTTAATTGTTCATTTCCAGTCAAGTTGATATTTCAAGGATTTCTGTTTTTAAGTGCAGGTGTCCTGTGTCAAACGGAAAGGGGAGGGGATACTCCTGAAACATTTTCAATTCTTGCTCCACTTTGGGGAACTAGGGGCTTTTGTTTTCCTTGCTGTCTGTCTCAGGGGATAGGAAGCTTTTTACTTCAGTATTATCCCATCCTCTTAAAGACTTCAAACACAGCATAAGTGTGAAGTCCACAGAAAGACAAGACTTGCTCACTCAGATGTTCATCTTTTACTTTTTTTGGGTTTTTTTGTTTGGTTTTTTTAAGAGCTAGCAAGTACCTCAAAAGGCAGGACGTTTTATTTAGTAAGGAAACAGCTGCAATGGAAAGTGACTTGGAAAATATGAGGCAGGTATTTCCATGGAAAGTTAAATAGCTACAAAAGTTACTTTGCTAAAATTTTAAAAGCTTAAACATTTCTGGTGTTAGTTTTGGTTTGGTTTTTTTTGGGTTTTTTTTCAGATGAAAGACAACAGATGTCTATGTCCCTGTCTCTTACCTGATTCCTATACAGTCATGATTTGAAAATGCACATTAGAATACAGTCTGTTTTAACAGCTCTGAGCCTTGGCATCACAGCCACAGGAGAACTGCACTTCACACTTTTAAAATCCTGGCCTTCCAGACTGAGTCCAGCACACCAAATAACACTTAGAAAAACACCAAGGACAGTAGAAAACATCAAGAAACAAAAGCAATAACCAAAGAATTAAAGATTCTACCTATTTTTAGATATTCTTTGTTCAAAATTATATACATCTAAAAGTTGCATCACTAGCACTTGCAGGCTATAAATGCATCACCTGCATAAGCACAACAAACTCCAGTGCATCCCCTCCATCCACAGCTTCTGTAGGAAAGGGAGAGAGGTGAAGGAGCAAAGCACTCTGGGCAAATCCAGAGAAACCTTTATGAATTCAAGAAAGCCTCTCAGTGGAGAAATATAGATCTTTCAGGTCAGTAATCCCTAATCAAGGCTGAAAATAGCACTTCAGAGCCGTGACGCACTTTATAAGCGGCACATTAAAATTAGTATTATGAGCGCTGAAACTACAGCAGCTCTGCTGGGAGTCCTGTTAATGAATGCACAGGAAGTGTAGTACTGAAATCCTGTGGCACAGACACGCGCACACGCTCCTGTCAACCAACCTATAAACATTATGTGCACTAAAGCCAAAGTCACGGGCCTGGGATATTTTTTACCATTCTTCCCGTAAGAGAAACTAAAAATAGGCCCATGAGAACCATGCATGGGACTTTACTCTTCACATGTTTAACTCTTGCAGCAAAAACTGCCCAGCACTGTTTTTGAAGAGACTCTTGCAAGAATTTCACAAATATGTAGGTGAAGGATATATTTATATATATATATACAAGGACACATACATAAATGTGTCCTTTGAATTGTGGGTACACACTTCTGCTTATTTACATATCTCTACAAAGTTTCTTTATATATTATTTATCAAGGTAAAAATTAAGACATGGAGAAAAGAGGGCTGTGACATCACAGAGGTCTGAAGTTCTACTCAGAAGTATGGAGGAGGACAAACAAAAAGCCAAGCAAAACCCTCAACTTTTTCGAATAATTGCTGCTGTGTAGCCAAGCAAGGTTACACAGCTGGGTGTCAAAGAATCTCTGTGATACACTGGAAAAAGAAGAGCTGTTGAATTTAAAATGAAAGACACGCCAGTAAGAAAAAACAAGAATCACCTTGCTTATGCAGCACCTGCTGACTCTGCTACAGGGCCTTTTCCACACGGGAGGCAAGGCAGCCAAGCTGCAGGAAGGTTACCCTCAAACACTGCGAGTGCCAAACAGGCATACAAGTATGCTAAAACCAGCAAACCTCCACCTTCCTCCCTGCTCCTCCAGAGAAATGCTTCCCTGGTATGGGGACAGCTACCTTTCCTGTTGCTGTTGGGAAGGGCAGCCAGCTCAGGGGAGCAGATGGCACCGCACACAGGTTCTGCATCTTCCAGCGAGCAAAACAAATGTTGGGAGACACCAAACTGAGGCTGAATTGACTACCTCAAAGCCTCTGCTGTTCATTTTCAGGGGCCAACACTTCAAAGAAAATAACTGCTAGATTTCTGCAGTGATGCTCAGCACTAAAATGGCTTGAAAGGCTCCCCAAACCTTGGAGGAAAATTGCCTGAGCGTTTGCCTTGAACTACCATCACCAACTCCAGTTTTATCTCATTTCATTTATTAACAGTGGTGCTTTGTGCTTACAGACTGCTGAACTGCTTCTTCACAGATTTTTAAATACTTTTCAGAAGGAGACTAAACAGCCTTATCTCCTTGGTAAAATAAGGAAACAGAGGGGTAAAAAGCCCCATTGTCTTTTGCTGTGAAAGCTGAGAGTTGCCGCCAAGAAAAAAGCCTGAGTGGCTCAGCTCCAGAGTCATGCTGCATCCACCCCAAGTGACTGCAGAGTGATAAGGTCATGAGGAACTGGAGGGGAGACGGGACACTCCTGGGAAGAAACCTGCAATAACAATGAAAGGGGCACTGGCGGGTTAGGGAGTCATGGTAAGACTTTGCAAGAAGAGAATCATAGAATCATAGGATCACAGAATGGCCTGGGTTGGAAGGGACCTTAAAGATCATCCGGTTCAAGCCCCCCCGCCATGGACAGGGACACCTTCCACTAGACCAGGTAGCTCAAAGCTTCATCCAACCTGACTTTAAACACAAGAATGGGGCATCCACAACTTCTCTGGGCAACCTATTCCAGTGACTCACCATCCTTGCAACCAAGATTTTTTCCCTAATATCCAATCTAAACCTGCACTTTTTCATTTTGAAACCATTCCCCCTTGTCCAGGAGACATGGAGCTGAGATCACTCACGAGACAGTGGAGACCAATGGAGCAAAAGAGACGGGGAGCCAGTGTGGTATGACAGGGTGGAGTAGGGCCATGTAGACTGGGTTCTTCAATAGAACACGCCACCAGCGAACACCTTAACAGTAAGAACAGGCTGGGGATCAGGAACAAAGATTAGAAATACGAGCCAGGGAAAAGACTATGAAGACCAGTCAAGAGCAATGAGAGTTGGCAGAAATGTGCCAAAACATCCACCCAACAGAGCATTAGCACAATTCAACTTTGGGCCAAGACACATGACTCTTATGGCCAGGGGCAGCCAGAAAGCCTTTGAACTACTGGTTCACATGAATAATGAAAACCTTAGGAACGAGAAAAATATAAAAGGCTGCAAATATACAAAAATCCACAAAAATAACTCAAAAGTCTAATTTTACTTCACTTTTTTTTTTTTCTTAATTGCACAGCATGGAGCTTAGTGGAGTGGCCACAAAGTATGTTATTGCAGGATCCTATCTCATCTGGCAAACCAAATGGGTGCTGCCTACAAATGCTTTTTAGTATATATAGCACTAAAATTTCTCAGCTCCAAGCTGTGGAAATTCTCCTGTCTGTTCCTTTATTTTCTGGGAGCTTTTAACATTCATCACCATAGTACGTGAAAGCTTCAGAAATACTTATTTGAATAAAATTTCCTTAAGGAAGAGAGACCTAAGACAAAGAGTGTCAGGTCAGATCTATCTACAAATTTGAAAGGTACAGTATGAGAAAACCAAGACCTATTTCTGAGAATTTTTCTTATTATATAATACTTTCCATATTCAAAAGAGTCCCACTGATCTCTAGAAGCATTCAGTAAATAAGATAAGGAATCAAGCAGTCATAAAAACAGGAACTCACTTATAAGAATCTGGATTTTAAACAAATTGCCTAGTACTGCACAAAAAAACATCACTCTAGGGCATCATTCACCTATCTTAACCTGAAATTTTTCCTTCTGCAATCTCCTGACTCATTCTCTAAACATATTCTGGCACCCTCAAAAATGAAATCTAAGAAAACACTGCTTCCCTCAGTGGGGAGCACAGATTTACACCCAGCCCAGATTTGTTCTGTGCAATGACTGAATGAAGGAACCTATGGGAAAATAAATATGCAGAGGTGTGTAGATGTGTATTACTTCGAAGGCTTAGGACATGAGGTGAACATGAAGGGCATAATGGGATTTAGGCTAGTTAAGTGCATGCAGGCTACCAGAGTTTTAGCCTTCTCCTTATTTCTGAAAGCTCAATAAATCTTTTCACAATGTTTTTCCGTGGATTTTATGAGGTATACAGTCAGAAATGTGAGACCTGCTTTCATTTCTGTTTCAAGTTTCATGAATATTTAAAAGATGCAGCAAGTGAAATCATCCAGCGTGAACAGGCTCCAAAACTGTGTCTCGTTAAAGTATAATCAAAAAATCATTTTAGGTTCAGATTTATTTATTTTTTTCAGTTACACAAGACAAGTTCCATTTACCTTATTCAGTCGAAACATTAGTCTCTAGCTGAAAAAACAAAGCAACCCTTCAATCATAAGTTTGGGTAACCACAAGCTGTCTTGATGAAGAAAAGAAAAAAATGTTAAACACCTCTCCTAGTTTCTAATTCTTCATTTAAGACCAATATTGCTTTGCTAACAATCTATTTTCCCAGGACCTTGTTCTTTGTCCTAACAATTAGCAAACTTGAGCTTTCCACAGTGTTCTTTCAGATGGGGTTTTTTGACACACACTGTTATTTAGTTATTGGTACATCTGTGCAATTTACTTCATTTTGGAAAAAAGAAATAAACTGTGCAGCCTGGGTAAGGATGAATGGGCACTTGCATTTTAGGCTGCTGCTTTCTCAGATGTCTGATTTAATGGAGGATGTTGATGTTTGTGCTCAGGTTGGGGTCAAAGCCAGAGAGAATGAATATTTAAGTGCAACTAGTACAGAAGCAATTGACTGAGTTCATAGGGACTGTAAAAACAAGAGAGGTCTCTTAAGTCAATTTGCTTTCTAAGCCCTCAGACAAGTGAATTTCCATCTCCCCCACCTCCATTCAGAGTTCTTTTTTTTTTCCTCCTTTTCCTCTAGCAAACAAGTTTGTAAGGCTGAATACTTATATATTCCGAGTTCCAAGAAAGAAAGCTGCAAAATATCAAAGTAGCTAATTACAAAGAGGATCTTTATATTGAAATATAAAACCTTTCTGCAACAGCCCTAACTGCTTACAGTAGCTCTAGTGACCTGGTCAACATGAAAAAATCCACTTTATTGAAATATTAACATTTTTATATCCCATATAAGATTTTTATTTTTAAACCATAAAAATCTACTGGAGTTGAGTTCAAACCAGCTTTTACTTTGTACTGGGTGTCTGTGGGAGAGGACTAACCGTATATAGAACTGCACATTTAGCTTACTATAGGCTTGTTTCAAAAAAAACTGGGCTTCTTCAAAAACATGCACATTTTTGCTAACACATGCTCCAGTGAACAGAATTTCCTATGCCTAAAAATTTAAATTCTATCAAAAAATTAAGCTGTTTCCCCCCCCACCCCCCACTAACTCTTCTCACTTCAAAACCAGTTAAAATAAACTCCCTATAGGTTTGCTGTCTTACTCAAAACTAAATTCCCTCCTGAGCTGCTTAAGCCCTCAGCTCCCTGGTGAAATCAGGGGGTGATAGAGCCATGGCATTCAGGTCTACCAATGTTGGCAGGTCTCAAAAACTATCAGGGGAGGACCAAACTTTCAAGTTTTGACAAAAAGAGGTCAGATCTAAGAACTGGGAAACAAATACGAGAAAAACAAGTGTCACAATGAGAGTAATGATTGCTTTTTGGACCAGAAGGAAATATATCAAACATAGTTACTATAGTGACAACCACACACATGATCACCTTGCATCACAAATATCTGACTAAGAAAGACTTAGAAAGTCCAAGACACAATCGGTTTTTTATGCATAAAGGGGACCCATGTTCACATTCAAAGTTGTGTCCTCACTCTTTCTCCCAGAAGAATAAGAAAAAACACCGAAGCTGGAGAAGGGACAGAGAGGTCCACACAAGGAGCCTGGGGAACAGGCAGCACCTCTTCCTGAGTTCAGGAGGTCCTTTGGTGGCTCTTTGATGCAGCCCCAGATGGGCCTACAAGTACGAGGAGGAAAGTGACTCACCTCATCTGAGCTGCAGCTCTTCATGGTGGATAGAGAAAAATTGCCATGAAGGGAGGGAAGCAACTCTGCTTTTCAGCCAAGGAGCTGACGGATGGCAAGTCAAGCTAACCACTCAGTCCTCACTGCTGCCCTCAGCTCTCCTCTCACAGCTGAAGTCAGGAAAGAAGTCCCTGTGCCTCTTCTTGAAAGGTGAGGAGAAGCAGCAGAGAGACCAGGCAGAAACCTGCCCTGTCTGTCCCTCCTCCATTCCCACTTGGACCAAATTCAAGCAAGAAGCAGGGAATGGGGACAGTGAATGAATAGCTCACCTTCCATTACAACATTATTTAAGGCTCCAGCTTTCTTTCCACTCCAAAGAGCTTGAAGTAGTAAAAATAAATTAAGCAGTAACTTTTGACTAGTCATGGGCAGGGTGATGGCACAGAAGTCACATCTGGGTCACCATGGTAAGCCTGCACATTTCAGTGCAAGCTGGAGTAAAATCTAAAATCTAAATCTAAAATGTGAAAAACCTGCTCATTGCTTAGGAGGGGCCACCCAGAATTATTTCCTTATGTGGGGCAATGCCAAGACTCTGTGAAAGATTCAAAGGTCTTGACTTATAATAACTATAAATTCACTGGAGAAACATGGAAATCCTTAAAAGTAGGACAACCTCTTCATGCTGAAGACATGTCACATTTATTTTCCTGCATCAGACCCAAAGGAGAGCCTGCAGTATGGAGGTAAGTACTGCAGAGCTTCTACCGAAGTACAGTCATGTTCTACAGGCTGTTTTAAGGTTATTCCAATGAATTGCCTTGTGCTGGTGGGGGGGAAAAAAAAGACCCACAAAAACCCCAGAAAAGAATCCAAAGCAGCCAACCACACATCAGTACCTCTCCTGTGCAGAGAGGTCGTACTTTCCAAAGTCAACATTTTTCTTCCCTCTCTGGTTTGGGGGGAGGGGTGCAAAAAAGAATTTATCAAGAGTTTACAAACCAAACCGAGATAAAGTTGAATGTTTTTTACTTTCATCTACACAGTGACAAAGAGGGGCTACAAGAAGTCCTTAATTTCTTCTGTCCAGACCTGAATTTGGCCGAGAGTGAGATCTGAAAGACACCATTTCCACATTTTTTTTGTTACATCACTGCATATGACACAACAAGCAAAGGAGCCTACATGATGCAAGCTAAATCTCTTTGGAGAGGAAGACTGTTTCTTTTGGACTTACTTACAAGTTTCAGAGGCCAATGACACAGTTGAAATTCAAGTATCTGAAAACCCAAACATGGCATTTTCTTCATCAAATGCTCTATCTAGAACCATTCCCCTCAAGGAGCAGAAAAAAGGCACAGTCTTCCCATCTCTCTCTCATTTTCCATTTTTCATTCCTTTCTCTGTTTCCCCGCACCTCCATAAAAGAACAGGAAAAGCCTCCTCCCTTTCCTTCCCTCCTTTTTATGGGCAGCGATTGGGAAATCAGAACCTGACGCAGCTTCCCAGCCCATTCTAAGCAAGTGGGCAGTCTGTTCACTTCTCCAGCTCTGGCTGGCTCCTTTCCGTGGTGAGCTCAGAAAACACAGAGCAATCCCCAAATATTACAGGCCCCAGACTGTTCTGCTTCTGCAGACTCCATCAGTGAAAATGATGAAGCAAGACAGGAAAATATCCCTCCTTCCCCTACCTTTCATTTATAATTGACCTCTTTGATCCTCTCCCTGGAAGGGTCTGAACTTTTCCTTGAGGTAGGCCAGCCTAATGACAGGAAAAAGAAAAACTTAATATTCACTTCAAGAAATGTCAGGCTTAAAAGAATGAAGTCCCTGAGAGAAAAATGGAAAGGAAACTTGGGAGTGGCAAGACTACCAAGCTCATGAAAGAGAATAAACCCCTGACAACGTTGTCTTTCTTGCAAGCAAGCAAATATGTCTGCACATTTCTAGGTTACTCAAGCAGCGCTTTTAAAAACTACTTACTAGGGAAACAAGAACCCAAAAAAAAGAAAAAAGAACTCCCAAAGTAGTTCAGTATTTTTAAATTATTAAATATAACTTCTAATTTTTCTTTTTCAAAATGAACAACATCAGAAATCTCTGAGAAAAAACCCTGGGAGTACATAATGGAACCTGAGAGACAAGTAAGTAGTAAAAAAAATAGAATTATTCTTCCTAGCTTCTCAGGGCCTAAGAAAGTTCATACATTTGCCTAATATATTTTATCTATGTTATTGCAACAAGAGGCATCCCGGAGAGAAACAGAGCTGCTCCCTTGCCACGTTGGCCTTCTTCACCACTAGAAAAAAAATGTGCGGACACAAAGGTGCATAGGTCCATCTAGATACAAATTTGGGGTTACCATGAGTGAGGATGAAGGTCAGAAGAGAAGCTGGCACATCTCTGTCACAGATCAACACAGAGAACGTGCACCTCCAACAACACAGGATTTGGTCACAGACTGAAGCCAAAGCCCAAACCTGCACCATTCATGCTTTTACCGTCTCACTACCTGCAAACTTTTATTTTCCATGAATGCAAAGAAAACCCTTGAATTCCAGTGAATGGGAAGAAGTCACCAAGCTTAGAATGCCCACAGTTTTTTAAGAAACCAGTGAAATTACAATATTATGGGCAAATCTCAGTATTGATTAAGAGGTTATAAAACTCTAATTGAGAACCCACTTAAACACAGGGTTTTTTGACTCATGAATAATTTCGATTGAAAAGGACCTCTCAAGGTCCTCTAGTCCAAGTGCCTGCTCAAAGCAGTTCTTGTATCAAGGTTAACTCAGGGGGTTGCTTGAGGTGAGCTTTCCATCCTCAGGCTACACATGCCACAGCCTCTCTGGGCAGCGTTCTGGTGTTTAACTACCCTTGCTGTGAAAAATTCTTCTTTTAAGCTGACTTTCTCTTGCTATGTTGATTGCTGCTGGATGTTACTATATCCATCTTTGAGAAAAACCTGGCTCCACCTTCCCTATGATCCCCTTTTAGGTAGTCTCAAGACAACAAAGAGATGACAGCCGACTCCTCTCAGCCTCAGTGAGAGTAAATCACACACAGCAAGTCACAGGATGTCTTAGGATTCCCTGGTAGGAGGGGAAAGATCGCTTCCACCAGCTGGCCAGCTACACTCTCACAAGGGCAGCGGATTCCTGGTGAGCCCCCATGGCAGGCTGGGCACAGTCATGACTCAGGGTCTGGCCTGACTCCTTGCTGACTCATTTCCCTGGAACCTTTGGAGTTAATCAGTCAAGAGTGCTAATGGACTGCTGAAAAGGGTAAGTTGCTGCTTTGCCCTCACTATTGCATCATGATTCACAGTATTCTGCCTACTGGAAATAGCAGTGCTTTGAGTGCACCAGAACTGATTGATACCATATTTGTGACCACTGTCAAACAGATAATTTTCTCGGAAAAAAACGAACAAGGTGTCAGTATCTAACTTAACTATGTCACCTACACAACAAAAAAGACTTTGCATGGAAGAATAGGTAGCTGTAAGGCTGACAGCTGTTAAATGGCTATCAGACTAAGGCCTGAATCCTGTGAAAAATCTATCATTTGAAATGAAAGAGTTTTTAAGGGCTACAAAGCAAAATATATCCAGTAATCCAATAATTTTCTCCTACTCCCAATATGCAACAAAACAAGAAAACCACTGCAGCTCCTCTTTCCAGCATGTAGCCCTCAACTCTGCACTCAATCAGTTTTGGACTTGTCGTACCAGGAATCAGGAGGAAACACTTTAATTTGAAAAGCAAATATAATTACACCAAAGAAAGAAGGCAAGTGTTCAATCTGCTGGCATCATAGCTCCATCTACCTTCCCAGCTCCCAGAGTATGCACAGCTGGCAGAGCAAACTGTAATGCATTTGTGCTCCCAGGTGTTTCTCCAGAGAACAGAGCCACACTGCTTCAGTGACACCCAAGCAAGTATCTGTTTGTGCCATGGAGAGAACCTGTATCCAAGGCTTCTCAATCTCCCCAAAAATGCCTCTCTTACACCAGGTACAGTAAAACACTATCTTAATTGTTTAAGACTTTCCCTCTGGCATGCCAAAAATCTTTTGAGGTTCTGCCAAGAATATTTAACTAAGTCCTCCCTTAGAAAGGCAGTAAAGGGGGGAAATAATCTAATGCGGTTAAGGAGATGGTCTTTCTTTTTTCCTATCTGATAATTGTACAGAATATGTTTCAGCCTGTTAGTGGCAAAAAAGGTCACATATAAGAAGAGAAGTGCTGGTTTGTTCAGTGTTTGAGGGGCTTTTTACAGCAAAGGCTTCAGGCTACAGTCTAATGCTTTTGTCTTTTTCCATACAGTGTTCCAAGCAGTGTTGATGAAGATGACCCACTGTTTCCACATTGATACAATACAGGTGAAGTTTCCTTTGCATGTGTTATGTTACTATTCTAGATATTTTCCATTGAAAAATATCTATTCCAGTTCCATTTCATCCTTTTTTTTTTTTTACTCGCACTTTACCTGAGATCAACTATGAACAATACATGTTTCAAATCCCACCTCCCAAAACAAAAAATTCTCCTATGTCTCTGGATCTCTCCCTTGCAAAGTCCAAGTCAAGGCACTATCGTGGCTTTCTTGGTATCGACTGCTTTACAAGCCTCAATGAGATACAGACCATTTAACAGCCAATAAAATCACTGGCCAGGCATCAACTGTAAAAAGTTGAAATGATATTTTGCAGACAGATACAAGCCATTTTTCTCATGCCTCAAGGCAAAAGACATTTTCTTTAAGTGTAATGTCAAATTCATGTAAAAGATTGGCTTAAATTGGTATTCTTCATACTAAAATGAACTGGGAGCTGTCTGACACTTTGTGTCTCAGTTGAGGGAAAAATGAGGACCAGTTGACTGGTAGCAACTTTGTAAACTGGTATTGCTGGACAGTGAGCAATGTCCAACATCATGCTATGTCCCAAGCTCAGGAAATCTTCTGAACGCCTCTGGCACCCAATTAGTTTTTGGTCTTCTCAACTGACTAGTAAAGAGAAATGCATGGTGGACACCACTGAGCTGCATGACTGTCATGTAAAGCAGCACCTCAAAATGGTGGAATCCACGTGGGGAAGGACAACTCAATTTTTCATCAGGCACAGTCTGATGTGCAATTGGATTGCTCCTGCAGAAGACAGAGGATGGTGGATACCTGCAAACATGTCAACATTCTTCATCTTATATAGAAAAACACCTGTCAATCTTAAAATGACTAGGTAGCTATTTCCTCAGCCTGCCATGCTCGGATCATGTCACATGGGTGTTCATTTCCTTTATACTTTATCCCTGAACTCATGTTCCACTTACCAGTTTTTTCCACCAGTGCTTTCTTTCTGCATACCAAACAAAACAAACAGGGCTTCTGAAATCATTCATTGAAACCTACATGTTAAGAACCTCAAAAACTAATTACCCACTACCACTGTAGCCTTCAAATACAATGTGTTACACCACAATGATGCACGCACAGTTTTGATACAGACTTTTTTTTTTTTTTAAACATTCCACATGAATCCCAACATCCTGGAAACAACATGGGTGATGCAGTATACTTCCTACTTCAAGCAAAGCACAGAGATCACCACTGGTATGGCCATCCAGAAATTTATTTTACTGTGAGTCTAAATGCCAACAGGAATGTGCTCTCAGCACAGATCCACATTATATTTTTTGCAGCAAGACTCGATAGGCAAACAGTAAATTCCACTCAGATTTTCAGACATTTTAGGTACTCCAAACTCAAATCTATTATTATCTTGGATATCAAAAGCAATCCTCCGATTCAATGCTCCACTGAAAGCCAGTGTAAAGGCAGTAAAAAAGGTCTAACATTTTATGGCACTGCATACTGCTGATGAGGTAAACTATAATTATTTGAATGATTTAAACTTTCTAAAACATAAGATATTCTGTTTTCAAGACTAACTGCATCATTGCAGTGCAGCTGAGAGTTCAGGGAGTAAATAACTGAAACTGAAACCAGATTATGTGACCAGATGTGACCAGAGAAACTTCAAGTTATCCAGAGCTGACATGTCCTTTAGACATGTTTATTGATCAGTAACTCAGGGAGGAGTCAATCTTTACTACCTGTAGGTGTGTACAGTGTAGACGGCCAGATGCAAGATACTTCCTGGGATGATACCTTCGTAAGTCAAATGGAGAGGACCAAGTGTGCTTCCACAACATCTCTAGCAATGAAATGGAGCACGGCACAGAGAAGGTCATAAGACTTTCTTGATAGAAATGCCTTTTGTCTCCACTGATGATGAAAAACGCCTTGGGGGACAGCTCAAATGCAGTTCACTTTGCCAGACAGATCCCATCTTTACACTGTATTCCAGAACCACAGTTGGAATGCTGTGATTATGGACACGTGCTTGCAATCAAATGGGAAAGTTCCTTATCTATAAAATGTTTTCAAGAGTTTTTCCTTGCCTCCACATAACCTGTGCCGCATTCAACTTTAACACCAACCAGTTACTCCTTTTCCCTCAGCAGATGACACCCAGGATTGGACCAACTCCCTACGCTTTGCATGCTACAATGATCGGCCCAGCCTGCAAGGTGGATGTGTGATTACTTCTGTTCACACAGACAAAATTAGACTCATTTTGCCGGGCTAACTCACCAACCAACCAAAGACGGATGCTGAGGTGTACCAGAAAGGAAACCAATAGTGGCAGGACCACTAGCAGAGTTAGAGCTCTTTAACAACTTCTGTTTTTCGGGGTGGGAAGTGCAGGGGGTTAGAGGTAAACAAGAAGCAGGGAGGCAGTCACTCCTTTGAAGAAAGCTCCGATTTGTTTAGCACATTGCATGGATCACCGCTGCTTTCCCTTTCTGACTGAATCTGAGCATATCACAGAATGGTTTATGTTGGAAAGGACCTTAAAGATCATCTGATTCCGAGCCCTCTGCCATGGGCAGGAACACCACAGGTTGCTCAGTCATATCAATATACTTAACACTGAAGTAATTATGTAGTTATTCTACATTGTTCAATCTATTGTCTGTTTGGAAAGTCAGTCTGTAAGAGGCCAGATAAGGGTTGTCCCATAACTCACCTGCTGCAGATACTAAATATGCAACGACAGACAGATGTATGTGACAGGCAGCAATAAGGACTCAGCATCACTGATTTCCAGTATTGACATGTCCACAAGTACAGCAACTCTTCTAAATGAAATAAGGATGTTATAGAAGTCTAGCCTATAAAAGAAGAAAAGCTAAAAGATTAGTAACTTTCTCATCTCACTGGGTGACACTTTAATACTGGCCTGTGGTGCCAACAAACTGGGTTATCAAAGATTTGTTGGATGAATAAATAGTATTACATCACAAGGAAAATAAAGAAGTGTTTCAATAGAACAGCCCATGAGGATTTTACTGATCCTAGTGCACACAGCTGGATGATCAGAGGGCTTGGTCTGTGTATACACAATCTTGGACAAGCACATATGCACTAGCAGAGACTTAGGAACAGAAAACCACTCATACCTATATATGGCTCTGTTATACAACACTGCAAATCAGTGCAAATACAGTAAAATATATGAAAGGATGTGCATGGTGAGCAAAATAAAAGCACAGACAGATTGGAGCATTTCCCACGAAAATGGAATTCATTCCTGAGGAACTCCATTTCAGTGGAAATATACTTTTGCTCTTACTGAATTTAATAAGGAGATCTGCCAGTTATTACAAATGCAGAAGAAGCAGTTACCCTGAAAGACTGAGCCAGTCAAGAACACTAAATCCTACAAGTCTCAAAAGGTTTGCCACTTTTACTAAAAGGCTCAGACACTGTATTGGTAATCAAATCAATTCATAGTAACTATTACACTGTACATCGAAGAATGTAAAACCTCTGTAATCAGGATATGGAACTTGTCAGCTCACACATATCAGGCCAAATCTGACCCGGATCAGTAGCAGCCAAAACCATTATCTGTGTGATAACTGTTTGGAGGCTTCTGCAAAACAAGTTAGGCAAGTCTGCACCACATAATTACAACACTGTCCAGGGCTATGGGAGCCACCCCAGGTATGGGAAGCTGCCTTGCCACGTCAGTGTGGTGTGGCGTCCAGGCTAATTAGTGCTGCTTGGGGCACGGTCACGCTGCTTCCCAGACCACAGCTGCATCCCGCACGGCACTTCGCTGTCTAGACACACCAGCCCCTTCCAAGCCAGTGCTCCCTGCCAGCCCTGCACAGCTCAGGACAGAAAGGTGTCCAGATCAGTGAAAGCCATCGCTGCACTTCACTGCACACACTGTGGCTGGGAGACCTGAGAGCTGAGGTGCCAAGACAAAGCAGACAGGAAGTCAACATGAGATACTTCCCAAAAATGTTCTCTTCCCAAAAGGCACAAGACAAAGTGCTGAAAATGCAGCTGTACTAACTTGTTCCAACTTCCTCAGTCTCATTGCGAGCAGGTCTGCACTGCTATCTATCCAGCCCTCTGGTTAGAGCACCAAGCCTGGCAGAGCACAAGGAGCATTTGGGTGATACCCTCAGACACATGGTGTGACTCCTGGGGATGGCCCTGCGCAGGGTCAGGAATTGGACTTGATTATCCTTGTGGGTCCCTTCCAACTCAGCATATTCTGTGATGGGCAGACTTCCTAAGTAACACTTACAGGAGGTCTACTGATTTTCATGCCAAAAATTTTAAAGAATAATATTGTTCCACTTTATGCTCTGAAAGACACAAGAGAGTTGGTGATGCTACAGGTACACAGGAGAGCCTCAGACACTTCCAATTAACCCACGTGAAAAAAAAAAAAAACCCTGTCAGATGCTAAATTGGTAAGAAAATGAACACTGTGGTACATAACTGGTAGCAGAGCCTTGGACATCTTTTTGCTCTGGCCAATTTAGTATATGGTGGATTTCAAAGCAAAGAGCAATTTTCTTTCTTGTTTCTCATGGTAAAACAAATGTGGTAATGAATAAATGACCATTTCAGCTAACGAGCCCTAAAAACTGCAGAAGTGCAGAACATCTGCTTGCTCTACTGAGCTATGAAGCAAAGCAACAGATGACAGCCTTATGCCTCAAGTGTCTTTTCCTAATAACAATGATCAAGAAGATACTCAAAGTAAAAGCACATATTTATGTCATTAAAAAAGACTCACATCTGATACTCTCTAAAAACAGTAAAATCCCCAACATCATTACGAATGGTGAGTATAGCAAGCCAAACAGTAACGATGCCTCCTGCTCTAGTAATAGGTGGACATTTCTAAATTAAAGCCTAAAAATCAATACATATTGCAGCAGCATATTAAAGATTGATTAGTACAAAAAAATTTGAAATCATAGCACACTTTTACTTTTTTGTAAAGTATTGAGCTATCATTTTGAACACATACTTATGGCTTCTAGTCTCAATGAAATTACTCACCTTTGCTTTTGCAGTTTCAGAATTCCAGCTAAGTGGAAAGGCATATATAGGCAATGGCCAATGTGACAGAAATAAACAAGCAAATAAGATGCAGAAAAAAGAAAAGAGGGAGACAGAAGCAAGGATCCAGTGGAAGTTTGGGAGGGACTAGTGTTTCAGAAGTTTTTATCAGAAATGCTCTTTATGTTCTCATCTCCCAGTGTTCCTGTAGTATTTTTCTCCCTTTGTTTCTTGATGTCAAACAGTTGCACCTAAATCTTAACCTTGTTGGTTTTGGTTTTTTTGAAAAGCTTGTATCCCTCTTCCCAATTTTTAGCTGCACTGCAGGGAGCGTATTCTACTTCCTCCATCAAGTTCTAATTAAAATGAAAAGGTTCATCTCTGCACTTAGCGCAATTGTTACGACAAACTTCACCCTAAAGCAAACTCTAAAAGGGTCAGACTAGGAATCATTTGCATTGATGTGATCAAAAAGAAAGACAAAATAGAGTAGACTTAGGCATTTGATGAATTGCATGTGTATGTATGAGGGTATTGCTCTCAAATCAGCTTTGATCTGGAGAATGAAATCCCAATATAAAGAATTTCAGACTTTGGTCATCAAAACATCTATGTGTGTAATTATTGAAGGAGACCAAAGTAAGTTCCAAACTGCCAGTAAATGTAGAAGTGGAAAGGAGCAGGCTCATTTCAAGCACAAGGCTGTCATCATTCTTCTCTCAACCACCCCTTCCTGCCCCATATTTCTCCAGGAAAACTTAAGATCCATTTATGCACTGAAAAGAGAAAAAGCAAACTACAAACCCTCATCTGGAACCAGATTCAGTGCTCACAACTGCCAAAAGTTACACTGTTAGACTGGGTCACTGTGAATCAAATCAAGACTGGAAGCAATCTCTGAGTTACTTCAGGTCATACCCCCTGCCTTGAGTCAGGATCACTTACAGTGGTGACATTCCTGACAGGCACCCAGTTGCCCTTGTTTGACAGCACTGCTTCCAGTGCCAGTAATCCTGTTCTCTATTAATTTATACAACAGATGATTAATTCCTCCTTGTGAGAGCCTTTTTAAGATTCTTGTTATTCCTCCAGCTTTTTTTCTGTCAATCTTTCCTCAGAAGTAATTCTTTTTTTTTTACCTCCAATCATTTTAAGTAGTCTCCTCTGGATTGGGGTTTATATCTTTCCTGGACTGTGGGGCACAAAATTAGAAATAGTCCAATCTGAAGCCAAAGAATTTCATAGCAAAGTAGGAAGGTTATATGATTAGTCTTGCTGACACAATAGTTTAGGTATTCATTATGGCACTAACTTTTTTCACAACCACATAACATTGTTTTCCCAAGTGCAGGCTGTGATCCACCGAAAAAACCCAAATCTTTTTCTAAATAGCTGCTTCAAGTAAGTTGTTCCTGATCCTCCTTAGGATTGCCCTGCTAGAGTAGTCTCTGTGAACTGAGCTGCAGTTCATTTCCCACACTGAAACTGCAAACTTTTCATACGAATTTTGGAATTTAAATCTGTCCTGAATGGTAGTGACAGTCTCTTTGAGCTCCATGAGGTCTTCATATTTAGTGAACATTCCCTGAAGTCCATCATTCAGCTTGCTAGTGAAAATACTAAACAACAAAATCAGCTATTTTCTTCCTTTCGTTCTTCTAGGTGCTTAAACATAATTTGGTTACTTTGTTTCAGTGGTTTTTTGAGAATATTTTAAATTCCTCCCTCATATACCTCCCTCTCTTCAAAACCAGATTGGAACTCTAATGCATAGGTCTGTCTCGCATGTGCTCTCAAATATGGCAGCTAGCAGCTCCAAGATGTTAGCCACCAATCCTTTACATGTTCCAACATGGAATTCATCAAGTCAACATTACCCTAAAACATCTGAATGTTCTTTAACCTTCCTCATGTAATGCTATCATCTGTGGTCACATTAATTATGTCAGGCATGTTCCACACACTGACCTTTTCCATAAAGACAGATGCTCAACAGTCAGGAGTAAATTTCAAAAATATTGGTGTCTATCATACACCCTCCTATTTCATGAAGAAGTGGCTTGACTCTTTAGTCCTCTTCTGAGTACCTACATATGATGACTCCATTTTATTTTGTGTGTATCTTGCCAATCTCCTTCTAGTTTTTTGCTTAGTTTTTCTAGTTTTGCCCATGGGTACATCTAGTGCATTTCCTGATTTGTCCTTAGCTCCTAGACTCAGTTCCCATATCCTGTGATCATGCATGTACACATACACACACCATATCTGACATTTTTACTTTACTGTAATTTCTTTTCATTTATGTTGCTTTCCCACCTGGACACACTCAAGCCATTTTTTCCTATTGGAGTCAAATTTGAGAAGTTTCACTTCTAATTTTCTCCATCTCCTGAAAAAAAAAGCCACTTTAACTGCTTGTGTGTCTCCTCATGCACCATGATAAAATGGACTTGGCATTCATCATAATCATATATTCTACAGCCTCTTCTTCTTCAGCTGTCACCCAAGGACTTTGGATAAAGACCCTCCTCATACACATAGGATCTCAGAACAAATAATGGTTATACAAGGATATAGCCATACTCTCTGCTTACCCTTCTTAAGCCAAGTAACCACTTGGCTGATTAATCTTCTGTTAAAATTACTTACTAGGTCAAGTGCCTGTCCCAGGCAATATTGCTTATACTCATCCATGGTTTCTTTTATTGTACCCCATTCATTACATTAACAAATTCATGTGCAAAGCAGGTTTTCCAGTTTTTTCTCCCTCTCATTCCCTCACCCATTTTCTCTTTATTTCTTTAATACTGGAATACACACTTAATTTTTTGTCCAAAAGGGTCAGAGATCTTCTGGGCATTTTGGTTAAACTGATTCCCTTTCCTTATCTTCATGAGAGCTTTATTTTTAATGATTTATTTATTTAATGATATTTATTGTTAATGATGCTTTAGCAACATCAGTGTGAGACACCCAGTTATCACAGCCATTATTTTGAAGTTAGTGAATTGATAAGTAAGTGCCACTGACTGTATGCAGTGAAGAAATGAAATCAGGAGGCTACAGAGAAGGAAGATGAGCAAAGGAAAGAACCTGGCAGAAAAGAAGTCAAACACAGACTAATGCTCATCCCAATGGTGACACTCTCTTTCTATTCCCTATAGCAATGACAAGCAATGACAAGGACAGTATCATCAACAGGATTACAAGCCAAAGGTATAGTTTATTAATTGTAGCAGTTTGAAAGGGGCTGATGGAATGCCTTTGAGATTTCACTGTAAGAGTCTGCTTTTGATAAAGGAAATTTAAGTTGGGAAAGACTGAAGCTTTGGAATTATCCTGTTCCTATTGTTCTCCAAGAAACAATAGGTAAAATGGCATGTGATTTTAAATTGCTGCATAGATATCAATTTAATACCTATAATCTAAAAAACCAATTAGTCAGTCATTCCAAACAGGAAGGCATCATCATTTGCTGTTAAAGTCCACAACATGGATTCATTATACAGCTCTGCTCCAAAGAGATTATATTTGAAACAGTTTCCTTCCTGCATCATAAGTCAGTCAACAGTCCCACACCATCAGAATAATTAGCCACAGCTTTCTGTTCTTCAATGAAGATGTACAGGCTAACAGCTTGATTTTAATTCCCCACTGGAACAAGTAACTAATTACAACTGCATTAAAAGTTAGCTCCAATAATATAACAGGGTAATTTTGGAGATCTAACAGTCCTCTAAATTATGTGTAAATAGATTGTTATGAATGCTTGAGAAATTAGATTATAAATTTAAAAGTCTCTTGCAGAGGAAGATGAAGACCAACTATGCACAGGAGTCCCTTATCAGAGCAATTCCAGAGATCCCCATTGCTGAGTTTAATAATGCTAGCAGTTTCCTGTAGCTTCTGGCCCAAATAAATCATCAGCTATCCAGACTCATATCCAACTTTCCTGAATGAAAAAGGGTCAGTAATCAAAAAAAAAAAGAAAAAAATGTATGAAATTAAATCAAGCTTTTAACGTCTCAGACAATAAAATGGTAATTCTGCATTAGGATCTTTTAAAAGTAGAGGCCTTTATCATCATGGGAGGGACAAGATAAAGAATCCTTAGGTTTTGTCCCAAAAAGCTGATAGCCAGGTAATATAAATACCCAACATGCTGGACTGACTGCACTAAAGCTTCATTAATACTACTCCTCTAAAGAAATAAGGGTTTTCTTTGGTGACCAGTGTATGCTCCCTCCCCACTCTTACAGTGTTAAAGCCTGTTTTCCCAGAAGGCGCATTAAAGCCTGTCTCCCAGAGCAATGAGACTAGTAGGGGGAAAGGAGAGGCCGACTGTCTTACTTCCTATTATTTTAAGAAGTAAAAATGAGAAGGCATTACCTAGAGGATTGTTGAGAGTAAATATATCACCTACACATTTCCTGCTTCAGCAGAAACTCTTAGGTTACAATTACACGATCACACATTGTCATCTTATCAAATTTAATAGAAAGATTAAAATCACTTCAAAATTCAACCTGAAGATGTAACAAGTATTTGTACTCATGCAGCCAAAGTCCACAAGATGCAAAAAAGTGATATTCAAATCAACTGTGCATTCCTAAAAGCCTTTAACACCTCTCCTATCACTTAAATAGCTCTGTGGTAAAAGCATGGCTAAGGCAATGTTGCTGTATTTCCCCTCTAAATTCAACGGAAACCTTACTGTCTTCGCATTCAAAATGCAAAGCAAATCACATTTCCTGAGTTTTAGCACAGAAATATTTTTTTTTCCAAATTATCTCTTGCACCTCTTCAGACCTAGTTTCTCCTTCCTCAGTATTTCAAAGACAATTGTGTGTGCAAAGGCAAATGCATTTGAGAACTCTGGGGTCCCAAAGGCACAACCACCCTGTCAGAGAGCTAAGCAGGGAGCATCCCCTGAGCTCGAGGGGCTCCCCAACTGCCCTACTTGTAGCACTGCTGGTTCTGATGCCAGTGAAAACCAGAACAGTATTTCCCAGTTGCCACCAAAAGGCAAAGGCAAATAATTAAGGCTAAAGAACCTAATTCATGGAACATCATTCTCTAATGAGGTTGGATTAAGGCTACTCATTTCCTAACCCATATCAAATTGACCTCAAAGGGGACCATACCATCCATTCACTGATGGGTGAAGAATACAGTTGAGTTTCAGCCATCCTTCAAAGCCTTTGTCAGGGCCACAGGTCAGTAGTGCCTCAGATGGAGAGACACTAGAGGTGGCTCTTCCCAAAGCTGTCTCCTGTATAATATAACAGGATTATTTGCCAGGCAGACCTAGGGCTAGTTTAGCTCGTTCATATTTGAGCAACAGGCAGTAGAGCTCTCCATAAGGTAAATGCTAAGATAGTAAACACAATAGATTTGAGCTGGGTCTACCTGGAGCTGATCCTGCACCTCTGGAGCCACCAAGACACTGAAGTTCAGCTAACAGGTGTACAAGAGCAGGCTGCAGAACCTGTCCACACCTCCTGTGCTGCATCTGCCTGGCCCTCACCACCTCCCTGGGCAACCCAACAGGCACGTCCAGGTCAGGGTCTTGGTACCAGCCCCATTTCCATAGCCTCCTGCTCCTCAGGCTGCAACACCCCACATTACACTCACCGATGGAGAATTGGCCATCCCCTTCAACCACCATTGGGTACTGGGGTGTCTAATGCATGAACTGCATCAGACAGATGAAATAAATGAAATAAAAGAAAAAATGGAACAATGGTGCTGTTTGCTCCTGCTGGGTTGCTAGGAACTGTCACAAGGCATTGAGGTAAGAGTGTACTCCTGGAAAGGGCTTAAAAAACTTCCAGGTATGTGCAAAATGGCTTTAGATAGCACAAGTCAGGGAAACTGCAACTTAAAAGGACTCCTGACATAGAACAAAGCTAAAAAAAATCTAGAGGGAAGGGGAATTTCTTGTCTTTTATCTTTGGCACACACGAACACTCATTCCTACTGGGGAAAGTACTTGCATAAGCTTATGTAAGGAGAATAAGCTTCAAGTAGGTTATATATCTAAAAAACACCATCTGCTTTCAGACTTTTTTCTCCAGATGTTAAAATGAAATAAACACCTTGCTAGTAGAAACCAGTCTAGTTGCTGTCTTTATCACTGGTCACAGACTTCCTAGAAGGCTACACTTCAGTCACACTAAACCCACTGGACCTACTGGCTCCTCTTATTTGTGCATTCACATGGTACTGCTAGCCACGGTTCTCCTGACACTGCTAAGGAAAAGGGAGAACAGGGCACCTTCACCCAGGGGGTGGTTGGGCATGGGAACAGGCTCCCCAGAGAAGTGATCATAGCACCAAGCTTGGCAGAGCTCAGGTGTTTGGACAATGTTCTCAGGCACATGGTGTGACTCTTGGGGATGTTCTGTGCAGGGTCAGGAGCTGGACTTTGATGATCCTTGTGAGTCGTTTCCAACTCAGAACATTCTATGATACCATGGAAGCCTCGAAATGCAGTTTCTTCTGTAACTGTTTACAAGTTGCATTATTGACCTAAGAATAAGCAATTAGTCCCATTCATCAAAACTATAGTCCCTAGAAACTGTTAAACCTATTATGTGTAGGCCAAGGCCAATTGCTATACATACAATTGAAAACAAGATTTAGATGTTCTTCAGCCTCTTGAAAGGATTTTTTTAATAGCTGCTTAGTTATTTAGATAAAATGGATTTCCAAAAAATTCACCCCAGAGCACCACTCAGAAATCAGTTTTATCTGATAATAATCATAATAATAATAATCTGATAAACTGAATGATAATATTGCCTCAGATTCCTTTCTTGGAGAAACATCCATATCTAATTAAGTGTATAAATTAGACTGATGAAAGAGAATTTTTTTTTCCCTGAAGATACAGCCTACGCTATCAACTTTTACCCAGGAGTTAGCCATGCACTGTTTCATTTCACTTAGCTTTCTCAGTCTGGTTGTTGCTGAATTAGCAAAACATACACTCTACCTATCACAACTTCCTTCACCTCTCTGGGCCAACTCCTTCACTTTTCCAGGACACATGCAGATGCAGATTCTCATATGCAAAAAAATCACCCAGCCTGTTCCTGCTTTCAATTTTTACACTTCAGAGCATCTTTCTGTGCCATGTTCTTGTGTCTTCCGGTTTTAGGATCAGTCCCAGACTGCAGGAAACTCCCTTTCCGCATGGTTTCATCTCATACATACAACAGCTAGAAGTGGCAGAGCTTATTCCCTTCAGGGTTTATAACTCAAGATAGGGTTTGTAATTCAAGTAGTCCCACCAGAATATGCACCATGAATGCATAGAAAGATGTATCTACCCCCACAGTCTTCACAGGAGAGCTGGGAAATCAGTGCTGGCCATGTCAGTTCTTTCCTCTCAAAAAAAGAGCTCAAAGAAAATCACACCACTCAGGAATTTGTCACTAGTTTTGCTCTTATATACTGAAAAGCCATCCTTGCTCTGTTTTGCTGGAATGCAGTTATTCCAGGAGGCTTTGCCTCATCTGCATCTGGGTCAATTTTCATCCCGAACTCACACAGCAAACCCCAAGCAAATTCCATTTAATCAGCTCCTCAAACTTCAGTTACTTTTTGTGTTCTTTTTAATTATTTGATTTAACTTGAGAAAAAAAATCCCTTGGAATGTTTTTTAATATGGGCCTGTAGAGATGCAGCTTCCCCTTCTCTGCCTCTTTCACTCTCACTCACTCCTCAACACTCACTCTGCTCCTCCCACGTGCTGCCCTTGGCATGCTCAAGTGATCCAAGTGAAAGAAGAAAGCTTTCCCTTCAGACATGTGAGAAGTCACTGCATAAAGGATGAAAAAAGGCCCTTGCCCTACAACCGGTAGCACTCAAGAGATAAAGGCATGGCCAGGAAGAATCCGTAATAGTGCAACTGATAAACCAGCTATCTACTACAGTTACCAGATAATGTTTGAATCCAGTCTTTCAGACTCAGAAAAACGTGCAGGCTCTGCTTGCTGAATTTAACACACTCCAGAAATCGATCAGTCTCCTGTTTCTTTACAGATTCTTGAATACTCACCAAGCTTTGGACAATGATTTGTTACCAAAAGGTTATCAGCATGTGCTCCACCCCTGGCTTGCTCTCAAGATGACTATAACATCTCTGCAGGACACAGTAATCCTGAACAAGTTATATGAGGAACGAAGATTCTCCTCAAGGGACAAACCCATCAAATTAACATTTCCACAACAGTATTCCTGAGATCATCATTGCTGTACATCAAATATTGTGTCCAGGTTTGGGTCCCTCACTGCAAGGAGGACACTGAGGTGCTGGAGGGTGACCAGAGGGCAACAGAGGTGGTGAGGGGTCTAGAGAACAAGCCTTTTGAGGAACAGCTGAGGAACACAGCTTCGTGAAAATGACTCAGGGAGGACCTTATCACTCTCTACAACCACCTGAAAGGAGGTTGCAGTAAAGTGAGTGTCAGTCTTTCCTTCCAGGTAACAAATAATAGGACAAGAGAAGATGGCCTCAAGTTGCACCAAGGCTGGTTTAGATTGGATATTAGAAAAATGCCTTCACCAAAAGGGTTGTCAAGCCCTGGAACAGACTGCCCAGGAAAGTGGTTGGTATTTAAAAGACAGGTAGTTGTGGCACTCAGGAACATGGTTTATTGGTGGACTTGGCAATGTTGGGGAACAGTTGGACTTGATGACCTTAGAGGTTTTTTCCTGTCTAAATGATTCCATCATTCTATACAATTCAGCAGGCAAACTCCTTGAAGTAAACCATTTCTAAACAAAATAATCTAATATTTTACCAGACTAGAAATTGTCCCACATAACATCTAATGAAAACACTCTTCATAATAAAGACTTATGAAGAGAATCTTATGATGGGAAGTTTTCTTCACTGAATTAAAATACTGCATCAAGCTTTTGAGGTATTTCAGGAACATACATTCTATTTCATCATTGTCTGTGTGGACTTCAATATCAAGATGTAAGGAAATCCTTTTTTAAATAGGTTTCATTTTGCCTTCTAAAATATCCCTACAAGGAATATTCTTGAAAATGGAATCAATAAAAACAGGCCCATTAAACTGATCCTCTGTCCCCTCAAGTCAGCTCTCTAATTCCCTCACAAACCAAGTTCTCTCACACCCCTCAAAAAGAAATGCACCCAAATTCTGCAAAAAACATGAAGAAAAAAATCCTCAAGCCATAGGAAAATAAGCATTAAGCCCATCTGGTCAGGACTAAATTGCCACTTAAAGCACTATCCTATCAATGGTGCAGAAAGATACTGCCAAGTGTCTCAACAAGACTAACAGACATCTCCAGCTCTAATATAGTTCTCTTTCTTACCCAAGATTACAGGAAATTTACACTGAAGAAAAAAAACCCCACACACTACTCATGAGTTTCAGTAACGGATGTGGTGCTCACTCCCACACTGTGTTCACTTGCTTGAAGACAAACTAAAGGGGATGATCATCAGCTCAGCAATTTGTTAAGCATGAGCCCTAGGACTTAGAAGATTTCCTCCAGAACATTAAGGCAAAGTGTCCATATTCTCAAGCAAGTCTGTGGGCAATTCACAGCTAAACCTTTATAGTGTGGGCCACACATCAATGATCAAGCAGGAAGCAAAAAGCATACCATTGAACCAGGCTGACACCTGCAAGTATCTCACCAGTAAAGGTGGGGGTATTTTATTTGCATTTCCATAACTTGTTCCAGCTATCTTACGATATAACCTCACTTGAAATTACACACACACTCCAGTGTCTCCTGATGTTGCATCTTCAGCCTCTGCTGCAGCCCGATGGCACTGCTAGTATCCTGGCTCCTATCTTATCTCAGAAATTAGATTGGGAAAAAGAAATGGAAAAAGGACAGTCTAGCTCACAAAGCTCCCTCCCATTCCAGCTATCAATGAGCTAAGCCATAGCAATGACAAGTAGCAGGAGATCTGGTGAAAGACTGTTGTGTGTAGAAAGCTGAAGAACAGAAATAGCGTCATGGGAACCCAAGCTCAGGTTGTTTCAAAGGACAGTGAAAGAGATTCACAGAGCAAGGATACAAGCATTTGCACATTTCAAGCCAAGCACATAACCACTTACTGGTGCGAGTCTCTTCATTAACATAAACAAAACCATACATCATGCATACACATATGGAATAGTTTGTGTGTTTAAGATAATTTTGGGTTTCTGTTTCAGGGAATTCAATCATAGTTGACACTTCGGAGCTGCTAGTAGTTGACCTTACATAGCATCTGTGTTGCAATGCCTAAATGTGTTGCTAGGGTGAGCTAAGGATAGGAGCTAAGCCTTGGCTCCACATTTTCTGGCTTTTTTCAGCTCATGTCAGCCCTTATTGTTGTTTCCACACAGGGAGAGGAAGGTGCGATTAAGAGGGAGAATAATGGTGCTTTGCTTGACTGTTTCTTGGCAGTTAGTGGATTTTGCTAAAAACCTTATCAGAATAAACCTCTTTCATGCAGTGGAGGCATTTTGATCTACAGAAAAAGGTATGTTGAAACTGAACTGCTCCCCAGCCTGACATTATGTGCAGCCTCCCTGTCAGCATGGGCTTGATCCTTCTAATCTGCAGGAAAAGAAGACCAAAGTTGAATCTCTTTGAAATAACCTTTTACGTCAAGTCCGAGTACTTGTTGGGAAATAAAACAAACTAGCACACTCGGGCAGACAGATGATTCACTCCCAGGTCTTACCACTACCTCATTTTACCTTTCCTGGAAACACAACCCACCCAATAATTCTTATTTCCCTTCTCCCAGAAGCCCAACTAATACCTATTCAATTCAGATGCCTCTATCCCCCAATAAGAAGCAGGAGGTGTATTATGAACAATTTTAAAGCCTACAAACTATGTTTGTTATTCCTGGTAGACAACAGGAAAGGTTAGCCATTAATCACTGTCTGCTATTTGCACTTAAAAAGTGGCAATTATTGATAAATGTGTTCCCACTTCAAGCACGTTACTGAGAACTGGTGAGAAGTCTGGACCACTACAAAACCTGAAAACATTAACTGGTCAAATAGCTTTTGAGACCAGAGCACAAATACCAGCTTCACTAATTGAAAAGATGACATCACTGGACTGATTTATGAAAGGCACTACTGATGTTTAGATTAGGAAAATTTACTTGAGATGGCCAAAGTAAACTCCATGGCCTTTGTTTTGGATACTTCAGTTTATGAAGCTGTCATTTAAAAGAGCCATTAGAAATAAACAGATACATGGTGATATAACCTATGGAAGAGGCCAGGGCGGGGGGTGGTGATGCTGGCATTGCTGTGTTTTTAAACCCACATACAACTGGCACAGCAGTGTTTCCCCCAGGCTCCCAATTTTGGCCCCTCTCAAAAGTGAAAAGTTTCCAATACAGCTATCTGCCTAAAACACTGTTAATTATAGTAGCATATGCTGTTTATGATATGGGTCCACTCGGTGATCCAATGACTAAAAAGTAGGGAATATTCTATATTCCCAGGAGAAACAGTCTGAATATGTTCTCACTGGGTCACAAATATTTCCTAGGCCAAAATTCAGGTAGTTTCCAAGGCTTCAAGCTGTGGCTGAAATGATTTATAGACAGAGCAGTGAACTAAAACATTTGTCATGCTTAGAATTAGTACGTGTTTATGGAATCTAATTGCGTGTAATTTTCTTTTCTTATAAATTTTATTTTTTTTTTAACTATCTAATGTATTTGACATTGACTGCTTTATCCTGGCTGAAGACCAGGAAACAAGCACATTTTAAGGCACCCTACCCCAAAACTTTGGAGCCTTCCTTGTTTCCTTGTGCGACATCAAAACATGTGCCCTCCCAGACACTGCAAAGCAGACTGCATTGAAACAGGGCCAGGAGTAGAAGCAACCAAGTGGCATCCATCCCCAAAAGAAAGAGCAGAAACTCATCCAAGATCTGCATGCCAGACACTGAGGTAGAGTGAACTCAATTTTTTCCCCTGCATTTACACAAGCTTACTTGTTTAATAAAACACCTGATGTTACTGTGGAAAAGCTGCTTTCCAGCTGAGTGGGGGCTGCTATAATCCACTAGTAATGCCAGTGGGTCCAAAAAAATTATTGTAAAGGGAAGACAAGGTATCAGGCTCAGCTGGTGTATAGGCACTTGGAAAAATTATACCAACTTTTGGGTGAGATTGCAACACAAGCATAAATATCCAGAAGAATACAGGACTAAAAAGAAAAACAGTAAATGTCATAGATGCTTCATAACAAGGGAAAGAATATAAAGGTATAAGGGAATAGATAAGAAAGTTGAAGGAAGACACTGGTTTCAATCATTTCATAGGACAGCAGGAAGAGAAATTATCTAAATGCTCGTTTGGGAGCCAGCAGCTCTTGCATATGGTGGGACCAAAGATCCCATTAGTCATGGTCAGAGTAAAAATGAGATTAATTAGGTACCCAATAAGTATGATATCTAATCACATGATTGGATTTAACTTAGAATAATCAATTAATAGTGAAATGATCAAACCAAAGCAGTGTTCTGAAACAGAACAGTTTTAATTATGTTATACACCGCTCCACTGGCTTCAGGAAAAATGTTGGGTCTACCAATCTCCCTCCCTGCCTAAAATTATTAGATGCTTATTGATTTTAAGTGGTCACTAATAGGAAGAAAACTAGAAAAAAATAAATATGGTATGGTACAGTTTTGTATTTTCTACAATGAGCCTCCAACAGTAGGTTTTGCACTCTTTAAATTATGAGGTACCCTAAAACACTGTTGTTTGCAAGGCATGCTCATGGATACACTGTTGGTCACAACAACATCAAATGTTCTGAAATCATTTAAAAGACATTGCCATTTTGAATTTCCAAAGATATTCCCCTGTCCTTGGTGGGGGTTCTCTTCAGTGAAAGGGGATACTTGTGTAAGGGAAAGTTTCCACCTTGTCATAAATGCAATCAAAAAGCAAGCAGACCTCACAATTCCCAGCTTTTATAACCCCTGGTAGAATTTAAATCACCTCACAAGTAATTTCTGGGAATTTTCGATCAGTTAAGCATTAACTGCTGAGGGGAAAACAGACTTATCCGAAGGGGATTGCTGTGTTTCCTACCCATTAAACCACAGTAGCCCAGATACTGCCCTGTAACACATAAAAGGAATTCCACTTGGCTTCAGTGGTTTACATGGACTTTTAAATCAACATATCTACATTAATCTTTCAGTAAGAAGCTTCTCAAGGCCCAGTACAGTACAAGAAGTTTCACACATGTTAATCCAAATAGCAATTAAAGTGAGAAAGTTTAAACAAAGCCAGACAAAGCAAGCAGAGATCCCACACAACTTCCCAAAAGGACAGTTTAAGGTAGTAAAAAAGCCAACTTCAAAGGTATATATTAAAAAAGGCAAAAAGGCCACAAAAAGCAACATTAACACTTCTCCCTCCAAAAGAAAAAAAAAACACTCAAACAAAAAAATCCAAATTGACAAAAAAAACCCCAACCAACCAATCAAATCCCAAAAAAACCCCAAACAAACAAAAATGCCCCAAACCACAAAAAAAGAACAAAACGAAAAGTCCCAGTGACATATCAGAAGCTTCTCTCAGGACCACAATAAAAGGGAGAGGTTTGTATTCCACCACTAGACCAAGGTGCAGTTAAATTTTCTCTTTCAAAAACACATCTATCAATGAAAACCCCTGTGAGAATGAACAAGGTAAGGAAGCCTAGATTTAGTTCACATTTTTATCTGGTGTGATTTAAAGGAGAACCGAAAACCAAAATCCAATCTCACTTAAACTTTCATCAGACACAAATGTGATAAAAGTCAAAAAAACAAACAAAACCCCAAACTAAAACCAACCAAAAAAAACGCACCACAAAACCACCAAATAGCTGCAGCATTTCCTGAGCTCAAATGAGATTCAAAGCTGCACCTCAAAACACCTGAACAATGGCAGCAAGTTGCTTCCATTAGAAAATTATGAACCTAAACATTTTTAAGGTTGTGCTTGAGCTAGAAAGCCTGAGGTATCACAGGTCGAGCCTAGTAGGGTCCCACTGAGCAAGTAAGACAGGTTCTCTTGTGTTCGGCTTACAAGAGCCTGTTTAGGGTAACCCAAGAGCTTACTGAAGATTGGGCCATGGGACCATTTAAAACACCCTCTCACCCGTCTAACAAGCAGTGAATTCCCAATGTTTCTTCTCCAAACATAATATATACTTCCCTCCTCTACCCCGCCACCCGTATTTTAGAAATTGATAGAAATTTAACACCTTTACCGTTCTTTCCAGGGCAATTAGAACTGTCAAACACAGATTAAAAGACAGGTTTTTGTTTAATTTTGAGTGAGTAAAGGGGAAATAATTGGGCATCTTCATTCAAGGAAAACAGTGCAACGGTATGGTTTTATTTGGAGTGACATTATCTCTACCATTTTTTAAAAAAATTATATATTTAAAACCAGTACATAACATAATTGACATCCATAATTATAACTTATCTTGAAGAAAATATTACTTATCTTGAAGAAAATGTAATCATTTACATTAAGGAAGCAACGTCCCCCAATAGACTCCACCTCCTGATATTTCACCTCAGTTTTGACAGAAGTTGAGTACCAGCAGTGTCTTCCTGATTGTTACTTTTGCAATAAGTCCTTAAGACAAGGTTTTAAAGCTCCAGTATTGCCTATAAAAGATTATGCTGAAATACCTTACCATAAAACCTTTTTTGTATATATTCAATAGTTTATCCCTACAACACGATGACAGAAGGCCTTCTCCAAGCCCACTCAGCAAATCGTCTGCAGAGCCAAGATTAAAATTGTTCCTGACCTAATGCTGTGAATTTAGGAAATCCACTGTTAGAAGGGATAGTTGAAAGGAAAAAAAAAAAAAAGGTCTCCTTCAAAACAGACATGCACACTCATTTCCATCAAAAAAGTGCCAAACAGCATTCCATTAAACTTTCCAACGAAACCTTTTGGAGTGAGAATATGGAAAAATTTCAGCTCTGAATTGCCTGCAAGTTCACAGCTCCTGTTTTCACATACTTCTAACAAAAAAACTTCATTACATAACTGCAATGTTGTTCTTGCCATAGGAAATCTTTCAAATGACTTCCACGTTGCATGTGGCAGGTCATGCCCTCACTGGAACAAACAGAGGCAGCTCCAGGAAAGCCTCTCTTTGGCTGACAGCAAACCATAATCGACTCCCATATCCCTCAGAAGCTTTCTCAGTAACGTCACAGATACGCTGCAGCCGTGCCTGGTCCAGCCTGACAAACTTCAGCTATTTCACAAGATTTTTCTCAGTTTAAATAAAAAAAAAAGAAGAAAGAAATTGTCTCCATTTGATTGACTACACTTGCCCACAACAACCAATACCCTAAATCACAAAGCAATTGGTGTCAATGGACACTGTGGTACAGCTGCACCCATTTAAAAGCACAGCTGCTCAAGAAATAAAAGCACATCCTTTTCAGCCAGCCACAAAACTTTCAGAAACATGAGTGACAAATCTGCCTAAGTGGATATTTATTAGCAACACTAAGGGCTCCTCCTTAGCACCCCAGTGTTTTGTTCCAGGCCCAAATCTTCTCTCAGCATAAAATCACTCATTTTTGTGACTATCCTGGCTTCTCCAAGCAGCTGCTTTTGCCAAACATTAATAATAATTATTTGTCTTGAAATTCATCATACACTAAGTGTTGGCCATACACTTTACAGTGCAATGTGTAAGATCCCCAAAAGCCAGCTGCTCTTCATAGCTGTTCCTATGCCTGCCAATATGGAGCCCAACTCACCAAGGCCTAAGATGCTACAGTGTGAAAGCCCAACTTTAGCACAAGCATCTGGATTTGTGGCAAAGGAGGAGATTTTACTTTTTCTCATGGCCTCTGTGTCATATCCTGTTTCTCAGAATCCTCCCATTCCCCTAAAGATGACTTACCTCTCCAGCACTTCTCTTTCTCAGACTCCAAGCTGACTATCCTGCTGACAGGGGAGCAGCATGGATGCCAGCTTTGCATATAATTAGAGAAAGATTTCAAACCATGCTCCACAGTTTCCTGGCTTTTTGTAATTCTAAGAAATAGAAACTTGAGAATTTGAGGTTTGTGAAGTGTGTTGGAACATAAGATAAAAGTATTATGCAGAAGTACTGTTTATATTTATTTGGTGTAATAGAATTTAGTTCAAATAAACTTTGTAAGTGATGGAAGTAAAAAAGTATTTGTTTGCAAGACTACACTCTAAAATGACTAAAATGTGTTTCCAGATTAAAAGTTACACATGCACAAGCACAAGCCAAGACCAAATTCTGCTGTCCTTAAGCAAGCAAGATGACCCTAAACCTACTACAGGTTTAAGACACTTTACAAGGAAAAGAATCCGGAGCTTTGACATGTCAGTGTATGAAAATGGAACAATGATCACCCCATAGAGAGGGCTCACATATGGGTGTGAGAACAGATGCTCCAACAGACCAGAGCTGGAGTGAGATTTGGGGGGTTTGGTTTGTTACTTTTGGTGGTTCCTTTCCTTCCCTGGCAATAATTCAGGGACAACATATGGAAAATACAATAGAGATTACAGAAAAGGAATGATTGTTCCTGAGAAAAATAATATTCTCAACAGAGCTTAGGAAATGAACAACTGACCCCACTTAGGAAAGATTTTATCAATTAAGAGCTTTTTGGTTTTACAATCAACATTATTGCAGAAAGGTGGAGGAAGGCAATGCAGATTATCATATCTGCTGTATACTTCTCAACTTTACACAAGAGATTTAAAAAACTGCTATCTAAATGCTGGCAATTAGCATGCAAAAGCCTTTTAAGGAGGATCACAGAGCAGGAGTGAGTATCTGCTATGAGGTTCCATCTGCCGAAGTCAGGGGTCCAAGAAGCCTCTGTGTAACCTGAAGTCTTTTCCAAACACATATTTTGCCCTGCTAGCCAAAAAAATAAATACAAGATGTGCTCACATTTGGCCACAAATTAAAGCCTAGAAATTATTAAGAGTTCTAGGGAATAACAGCAAAAAGAATTCTTTTTTTTTTTTTTTTTTTTTTTGGTTAAATAGTTCTTTAAATAGTTCTTCCTCAACCACCTCTCTAGAATGAAGACTAGAGCAAAAATTGTCTCAGTGCTTACCCAGTACCACAGAATATATTGTGTATGAGCCCGCAAAGACTAGGTGATCAAATAGTGCCAGAACAGGGGAACCCAAAAGCACCACTGAGTGAAGTCCTGGACGGGAGAAGATAAGCAGGGGAGGGGAGTACAAGTGAACAAAATCAGGGCTCAATGCCAGGTTTGAGCTCAATTCTGTTCTCAAGTATGTAGGCACACATCATTCCTTTATTAAATGGACTACTGCATTTACACAGCAGAGCAGCAGTAGCCAGCTTCAAGAGATTCACTAATAAATTTGCCAGAACACACATACAAATCTGATGTTATACAGAGCTCTTTCTGGACTCAGAGGTGAAGGGAACAAGTTGTTTTCCACTAAAACACCTATCTCTGAACTGCACTGACAGGACAGAGAATAATGGTTCCATGGTTCCATATTTTCCTGTTCAGAACTGACGGAAGAACGTGTTGGCTACAAACTTAAGGCTCACATTATTGAGCTCCATTCAAATATTCCCCTTGTTTAGACCACAGACCTCAGAAATAGGTCTCTTTGTTTTCCTTTTCCTCCTTTTTGAAAACTTATGGCAATAAGTCAGAAATCAAATGTAAGAACTAGTTAAATTTTTGAATTATATTCATACCACAGGGTACCACTAGAGGTTTTGAAACTGCTTTTCCAAGAGATATGATTATCCACTTTCAGAAGTGTACCATTTCCATAATGTTCCAGATACAGAGAAGGGGGCTGAGGGACACCTTTTTAATTGGATGAGCTGATGTAGTGCAGGTGTTGCATGAAGAAAGAAGCACATGTATAAATCGGGCTGTCTCTAGAACACATCAGCCCTTTTGAGTCCTTAGATTACCGTGGCTACTTCTCCAATCTCTTTGGGATCTCTTTCAAATACACAGACCCACTCTAAATACATTTGTTATCTTTGCTATTTAAATGAACTCCATTTGCCTAATGAAAACCCCAGAACTTACAACTGAAGTGCTGATAACAGAGACGGGATAGATGGATAGCATGTATACTCAACAACAACAGTTATCTAACTTTCTTCTTCAAAAGGGCACATGGCTTGTCCTAGGACAAAAATCCATCTCTCAGTTCAATAGCAATTTTACATGTACTGCTGAAATCACATATTTCAATAGGACTGTGAGGAATGAGAAGCAGTCTAGAATTCTTGAACGAGGATGAAATCCTTTTCATGATGTCAAATACTAAGAAACAATCTTTGTGCGTTGAAGAGAGAACTAGGAAGAACCTAGAACCAGTCAGAACAAGGCAGTTAAGAAATAAACAGCAAAATGTATATTTGCATTCAACTTCATCTCACTCTTTGAGTCAGCGAACAGACACAAACCATTACTGTCACTGGCATATATAAGAAAATTTTTGTCTATCAACTCTAGGCTAAAATCCTCTCTTAAGGACAGTTCACATTTAAGAAAATATTTTTCTAAACTACAGTTCCACATAAGTAGAACTGAATTCAGTCATTCCTAGCAGTATAAAAAGGCTGTGGACCTTTACCATCAGCCCACTTTATCCAACACACATACTGGCAGTATACACAGAACAGGCAGTGGTAGCAATACCCTGATGGTTTAAAATTCCCAGTTCCAATAATATTGCATCAACAGCACATTGGGACCAGTCCACCAGCCATTTGATAGCTTTTAGGGAAGATTTTCAAGCTCTCTTTGTTACATTTACATGGGTCATGGTTTTTTTAAGTTCAGTCTTAAAGGCTTTGGCACTCTGGGGACATGGTGGAGTCTGGCACGGGGTCACTCCTGCTGCAAGGGGCTCCCAGGGGCTTGGCTGGAGAGCCAGAGGGAGAGCACTCTTGTTCCAGTTCATGCATTTCCAGGCCAGCCCAGTCAGCTGCCATTTTTTAGTGTTACATTAGAACAGGACTGATTTTTTAATGGGTTTACCAAAAAGCTTAGTCACATTTGAGACCACCAGTGCCACAATCTGAGACCGTATACTCCATTCTTCCTGCTATTTGATGTTTTCCCTTTGCCCTGAGACATTCTTTCCATTGAATTTGCAACAGAATGAACATAAACCAGACCTTTTTTCAAAAAAAAAGCCATTACTCTGAAATAATAACAAACAGACAAAGCCATACTAATTTCTGTTGGCATAAGACAAATTAGTGGAATTGTCTTATTTGTTATTTTACTTATTTGTTATTTTAATTGTTATTTGTTAATAACAATTGTCTTATTGTTGTTTGTGGCATAGCCTGATGAGTACCTCCCACCAAAGAATTAACCATACACAGATGAAAAGATTAGGACTAACCACTGCCAAATAAAAATTCCTATTGAAGCTAAAAGCAATCAAGTTTCAAGGAAAGCTTCAAGCAAGCATTAAAAGCGTTGCAATGTTAGCAGAGTTCCACACTTTTTCAGTAAGTCAGGAATTACAAACTTGTTTGGTTTATGAATAGGAATGCATAACACGCCTGACCATGATAGGGAAAAATTGGAACAGATCACACCATATGTCCTTTCCAGACCTAAGATTTTAAGATGACTGGATACTGAAAGCAAGATGATCCAGATGGTTATTTGTTAGCCTGTTATCCTGCCCTCATGATTCCCTCTTTCCTTCCCAATTTAGTGCATTTTCTCCCAGATTCCAATGTTCTTTCAATCTCAAGTGAAAAGTGGTCTCAGGAAACAGAACATTATTTCAGAGCTCTAAGTTTATGTAACTTGTTGTTGAAACAGGAAAATATTTTAAGTGATCAATTAATTTGGTTAGCATTCTGAAATGCCCAATTATATGGTGAACATAAGCATGTTGAGAGGTTGAAAGCTGAGATAAATGAGTAATGAAATTCTCTGGCTTGGTTGCTCAGTAAAAATAAAGAAGGGAAGAGGGGGAGCAGAAATCATCTTAGGCCAAGAAACAAACATTTTAAAGTAAACCCAAGAGCAGGTTCATCTTAAAATAACATTCTTTATGTCATTTTTGGTTAGCATGTTTCTTTATTAATCTTTAAAAAATGAAACATAATTTAGCATTTAAGCACAAATGACAAATTCTGCTCTGAAATATGGTCTGACAAATTCTTTAACTGGCTTAGTTTTATATTTCTCAAGTTTATCTTACTGTCATCTTTAATTATTTGGCCAAAACTGTTTTAATCATGTTACTCTTCCTTTTCTTGAGTATTTGCTCCACATTAAGGGAGTGGTAATGGTGTGACAGGGTGACAGAAGGGACATGCTACTCCACTAGCCATACTTTTCTTTGCACAGGTCAGCAAATGCTACTAAGATGACACAGGAACCTTAAAGCCTTCACTCCCACACTGCACACCCTGCTGATGATGCCAATGTACAAAAGCCAGGGGAACACAAGAAGGAAGCTTATCCTGAGTTCCAAAATGACTTCATCCAAAAGTTGCTGCACGGTGAAACTAGAGAGGGAAGCTCAAAAAACCCCACATGAATCTTTCATTAAAATATTGTATAATCATAAAGTAACTTAGGTTGGAAGGGACCTCTGGCATTCATCTCCAACTCCACCCAAAGCACGGTCAACTTAGCAACTTCATGTTTGTCTCAGTTTTTCAAAGAGAAAACAAGAATAAGCATGACCACAACGATTTACAAAGGGATATCAAAAGTCTTTGTGACTTGCATAAAAACATAGAATGCAAATCTACCAAATTAAAGAAAAAAAGGAATAAAATGCAAACCCTCTGAAGTGCTTTCTAAGTTACCTGCTGTTGATTTAACACTGTCCCTTTACAAAACACACTTGAAATCCAAGAGGAGGCATGAGAGAAAACCTAGACAGGAATATGAGATGGAAGATGAATGAAGGCCCCTCAAAATTATTCTTTTAATGTATTGTTTTCTTTCCACTCAGGCTCAAACTACAGACATTTAACACCACTCTTTGGCACTGACAAATTAAACAAAACAAAAAAAAAGAATATCTATAAATACTAAGCTCCTCCATGTTGGGAGCTTCTGGAAGCCACACTTCTGGCACGGGCAAGCCACTGAACAGTTCATTATTGTTTCAGTTCAGTGTCCCTCACCCAGCTGGTATCAGATGTCCAAGAGCTCCCTGACAGGCAGATACCTTCTCTGGGAAGGTCTTTTCCTAAGCCCTAGGAGTTTGGATGGAGTTGTCAAGAATTCTGTACCGTACTCCTTTCCAAGGCTTTTTATTTTTTTAAAATCTCCTTTTTTTTGTTTAAAAAACCCCCTAAACCCTAAACAATATTTTGTCTTGGTAAACTCAGACCACCGTAGATGAGAGAGACCAAGGAGCTCACACATAACACGGTAAATTGATCTGCACATCTTAATGGCAACAAAGGTATAAACAGGCTGAAGTCTGAGATCCACACACCTGGGCTTTTGTCAGCGCACTGTGATTGTGAGCGACCCACAGGAAAATCAGAGTCCTCCAGTGGGACCTTTTAAACAAATCTCAAGTGGGAGTCTTTCATACAAGCTGAGCTGACTAAGCATCAGGATTAGATTAAGTCAGACAGACAAGACTGCTATAATCAGGAGACAGGAAACTCCTGAAAGTAATTCACATTAATGTAAAACAAGGAGCGAATTGAGAGGAAAAGAAAGTGGAGGAGAGTAATAGAAGTTTTCTGAATAGGATTTGGGAAAATAGCACACCTAATTTTCCCTGCAGCCTTCTAAGCTCTTTAAAAGCAACATAATAAAAACACGTCTATTGAAGGTATCTTGAGAACAAAGATAATGCAGCCCTTGGGAAATGGTAAGGCTAGAGCTCAAGAATTGTTGTTTCTGAAAAATTCTCCCTACCAGATGAGATATTCTTATATCTTACTGCAAAAAACCAAACAATACTCACTGTGTAATTTCATATTCTGTACAACTTGAAGCTGTATTGTTAAATACTTCTTTTCAGGGTAATTAATCTTAGATATTGGAGGGAAAAAAACCACTGTCTTCGAACATGAATGACAGCAGGGTGCACTTAACGTTATTTCTCCTTTTCAAACATATCTTTACACTTGACTTAAAAATGTAGAATGGGAGCATAATACCTCATTCATTGCTAACAGCACTATGAATGAAAGGCTCTCTGAACATCTGTTCAATGAGATTTAATGCATGGTCTAATAAGCATTGGCATTTCCCGCTCACAGATTTGTACGAATTACATATGGGCTACAATTCTGTTGACAGATCCTTGCTCTTCTGGAAAGACTGCCCAGTCCTCAAGGCTTTAGTTTAATTCCTTATGGGCAATACCATATGCTTGCAACTCTGGCTAGTTGCACTAAGCCAGGTCTGATCATGGCATTGGATACACATTGTCTAAATACCATAGGGCATCAAAAGCCACTTCCCAAATTAGCTGTTGCTAGGAGAGAAAGGAATGACAGGAAAACACAGGAAACAGAAACACTGGTGGGGGGGAGGGTGCACAGAATTGGCATTTGTGAGGCATTATCACAGTTTACATAGTCATGTCCACAGTCTCTCCACAACTCTTTAACTTACAGTGGAGTTAAAGCAACTATCACAGAAAACAGCAAGGACACTCAGAAACAAGGACACTTTCTTTCTTATACAAAGAACCATAAAAAACACCTTGATTTTTTTTTTTTTCAGTTCTGTACTTGGGAATGCAAAGCACATAAGTGAATTTTGATTGGTACATGAAAGTGTACTCACTCCCTATTGAATCTTTTAAAGTCCATTAGGAAACATTATTTAAGTTTTACTTCAGGGTAGTGGAAGGACAAGGAACAGTGAAAGTTTCAAAGCTCATTCCTTGCATTTGAGCATGCAAGGAGATGAAAAGATCTGAAATTTTGCAATATTAGTCACACTGAAGAGGTCCAACACAATGACAGTGCAAGAGCTAACACAACATCTGCGTGGAAAGAAACCTGACCCAGGATAAGTAATATCCTTCTTGGTTTGTAAAGCTCCCAGTGGACTTCATCCAACATACTTTGTAGATCTGCTCTCTTTCTATTCCCCCACTGCAAACTTGCACTCATCTCAAGCTGGCTGCCTTCTCAGCTTTCTGCACAACATTGGCACTTCTGCTACAAAAGCCAACTCCTCTGCAGTTCTTGCTGTCTGGAGTCAGCTGCCTGCATATCTACACCTGCACAGCTCTTCTCCTCCCTCATCCTCCCCTCTCCACGTATTCCACTTCATGAATGGCCTCACACGGTATGACCCAGCACATATGGCTGTATGTAGAAATGGATGAACAGGAAAAATATAAGGATGAAAGCAAGAGTGCATGTAACTTTCAGCATGAGACAAGGCTGAGAAATGGGTCAGCTACGAGTCCTTACCAGACACAGAGGCTGCTGCATTAATCTGTACTGCTCAGTGCTTGTTATCCTGCTGGACCCTGCATTTCTCTTCAAGAAAAGACTCTCAGAAACTTTCACTAGATAAACACAGCATTTAAATATCAGCAACTATTTTCTATACTTAATACAGGTAATTTTTTGGACAGTGACTGGATGCTTGAATAAGGCAATCTTGCTTCTTGCTCCAATTTGCAAATGAGATGACTGTCACCCTACACACGTGCCATCCCTATTTGCTGCCCACTGACCAAATCTGGTTATCTACTCAAATGCAGACAAATTGTTGAGGAACCACATGAGTAATGAAGAGCACCCTACCTTCCTAAGGGAGCCAGCATTCCTGGAGAACATGATACAATGCACCAAAATATGGTGATCTGACAGTGGGGACGAAGATGCAAAAGTGAGAGGCACACAGGCAACTCAGCAAAGACCTGACAAACCCAGCTGAGGTACCAGATCCCATATAGGTACTGATGTTGAACATGGCAAAGGGAAAAGTGATGGGAAATGTTGACAAATGTCCCTCCAGTTCTGCCTACAGAAAAAATCTGTATTTCTCTGCTAGATGCTTTTCACTAGACAGCAATATAGTTAAAAAATAATGTGCTCTCCAGAAAACATCTACACTATGAAACATTTTAGGCAGCCAACCCTGGTAAGAACCGTGGATTTTTACAAATTAGCTTTGAAGACACAAAATTCATGCCAATGATTTAAATTGTACCGTTTGGTTTATTCCAAGCCACCAGGTATGAAAAGTATGGTAGAAACCTTAAATATTTGGTCCCTGGGCCCTGCACATTTTGTAAACAGCAGGCATTTCCATAAGCCTATTAACGTCTTGACACAAAGGATCATTTATGGCATGTAGGAAGCCTTTGCAATCCATAGGGGTTTTTTTTCTTTCAAATTAACTTTAAAAACAACTCACAAAACAAAAGAAGGTGATATGGCAGTCTTTTCCCTCTGCACTTGATATTCATCTGGTTATCAGGACACATTAAACAGTGTTTTGCTCCACAGAGATTGAGCAACTGGATGCCTTACAAGGACAAGGAAAATATCAAGTCATTCACATCTAAAAGGCCAAAATAAATTCCACAGTTGCAACAGTAAAATCTGAGAAATTGAAAAATACAAACACTCACTGAATATTTCAAGCAAAGAAGATGAGAGGAAAAGAATAAAAGTAAAATATAGTCTGAAAAGCAAATGGTAATGACAACAATCCAAATATCTTGATGAAATATTTTAACATTATTCAGTGTATTCCAATTGCTGCTACTATATTTAAGCATGTTTTTTAGACAATGTAAAACTTCACCGCAGCTAAAATGAAGTGAAATGAATTCCCTCACTCAGCACTGCAGCAGACATCTCACCAGACTCTCATCTGCCCTGCGGCACAAACGCACCACCAGGACCTTGATCTTGCAAGAACCTACAAACATCCTAAAGCCATAAGCTTAAGCAAATGTTCTCATGACAACTTGGAGAACTGAAGCGAACTCAATAAAGCAAATATGCTGCCCTTGCTAGTTGGGTAGTTGGGAGCTGCTTGTGTCATTGCAATTCATGTGACTTTCCTCTACCAAAAAAAAAAGAAATTGTCTTGCTCATGTCAAGATCCAAAGTTTCAGGCAAAAGAGAGAGAAGTCACAGTCTTCCTAAAGCCAAAGTCTTCATGCTGTGAAAAAGGCAAGAGCAACTCAGAAGTCAAGGCAAAAATACCAGATCAATAAGGAATGCAATATGAACAGGACTGAATATGTATCAGTCAGATTTAAACACTATTTACATTATTAGAAAATTGTAGAAAGGAGTGGTATGAAAAGATTTTATGCTCTCAGATAAATAAGACTGAAAATCTCTTTCACTGTTCCTATTAGAGACATGAATGGTCACCCCAAAACATGTAGCCCTTCAGAGAAGCAGAGTGGCACCTGGGAAATGGGATGACTAAACCAGCCCATGACACTTCTAATGTGTGCCTGAGATTTGCTAAATCACCTCAACATGATCATCATCAGCTCTTCCATAAATTCTGCCACATATAAAAAGGAAAGGCAGGAAGCAGGGCATAAAGTCATGGCTACTATTAAAAAAATGTGAACAGAACGAACGCTGGATGTAAAATGGAAAAAAAAAAAAAAGCAAAACCAACAGTACTTTTCATTAAAAAGTGTATTTTTCAAAAAAAGAGAAACACAAAAGCAATGCCCACACACCAAAACCTTTAACACGAACAACAAAGAGATTCAGCATTCATTTAAAGGCCTTACCTTCAACCATCTGTGACTTAACTCTTATTATTTTACAGTCATATATCACGTATTGCTACATGCTGTGAGGAGTAGGGGAGGAGGGCTGGGGGAAAGACATTTAATGACAGTAAGCAGAGTACTTACTAATTTAAATAACTCCCAGAAATGTTCTTATCTACTGAACAAACATTCCAGTGTTTTAATTAAGTCAAGAGATCAAATGACCATGTATATAGCAACTTATGAGTAACACTCAGCAGTGTAAGATGCACTTTTGTTCCTGGGACCAAGCTAGCTTTTGAGTCTTTTTCCCTCCTTTAAGTTACAATACGTAGGGAAAATCATTCAGGAAAATAAGTCACATCAAGGTTTCTTAAGCTACTTTATTACTTCTAAAAGTAAATGTTTTCAACACCTAGCTGAGTAGATAAATCACTCATTTAAAATAAACAAAAAAACGCTGCTAGGGAGGCAGACCATTCAGTAGTGCACATTTCAAAGATTTAGCCAGAATTACCAACAACTGCTCAGAAGGAAGGGTTAACACACAGGAATCAGTGCCTACGTACATAGCTTTGCTCCATTAGTGCCGGAAGCTGGAGACCAGGCTGAGCTGCAGTGGCCTCCCCGACACAGATCTGCACAACCACAAATTTCACAATGCCTTTGAACACACATCATCAGGCTTTTGTAGGAAGAGGAATGGCACTGATTTGTTTCCTCAGCATCTGTCACTGCTCCAAATCCAACGCGAGAATCACATACGGGTGCAGAATGCAAGGCTCAGATGGGTGACCAAACAGCTTTCCTGGTGTGACTACACAGGAGGGGAGGAAGAAAGAGGACCATGTCACAGTTAATACCTTCTTCCTTACTGAACTTCTGTGCTTAATGAAAGATAAAGCAATTTGGATACAAGGATAGTATGGGCTAAAGAAAAAGTAAGGCTCACAGGCATGACCATGCAGTTGCTGGATGGTTTGTTACTTGATTAGAATAGAACAGAGAGGGGAAGAATATCTGTTACTGAGATGCGAGGAACAAGAAATTATTTAGATCTCGTAGACTTCACCCCCAACTTTACTTCTGCCTTATGTGCAAGACACCTAAAATCTATTAAAGATAATCCACAAATAAATGCAGCAGCCCTTGAATGCTTGAGTATTCCTAACCCTTTTCGATCTTCCACATGATTTTCTTTGAAGATATCATTCCTATTGATTTTTCTTTTTTTTTTTTTTTTTGGGAAAAGGTTTATCTTCAGAAAGCACAAGTGGAGTAACATATCATGGGTGACAACCTCTCAGGATACCTTGAGTCTCAAGTCAAACTGAGTCAACAAACAACGCATTACAAAAGATAAATATGGGCGAGTGTATCTTAAAACAAATATTTCTCCATATTATGGAAAAACAAACTAACAGGCCTTCTGAAACATGAGCAAAGAGTTGAAGGTGCAAAGAGGTTGCAGTAAGATCATAGTTATGCGAGAATGGAGCAGTGCTCTTAAATGACTGAATAAGGAAATGATAGAACAAGTCTAGGTATAGAAATATTTTTTTAAAGTAGCTTTCCAAGTGATCTGCTCTTCATAATGTAGAGGAACAGAAGAATTTTCCATTCCAGAAGAATCTACGAACATACTTCAGAAATTGACTTCAGCAAGAAACCAGGAGAGAATTTTTTCCATTATTTGACAGCATAGTTCTTTCCCCTTCAAAGCAGCAAAGACAGTTTTGCAAAACTGCTCCATTACATCACAAAACTGTTATGGAATACTCTCCTTCTTAGATATATGTCCGTTTTCCCACATTGCCATGATAATTTAGGTTGAAACCAATGCAGGCAACCTTTAATCAGCAAATTGATGTCTTATAGCTGTCTTTACCTTATCACCAATCACAGAAATAACTGGGGCCTTTATTTCAAAACAGATTTGAAATACTTCAACTAATCAATCAAAAATGTATAAGAAAATGCTCACTATATATAGACCAGCTTAAAACTGACAGTTCTACACAAATTTCACTGTGAATATTTAAAAAGCATCAAAAATACTTTTGATCAGTTGTAGCTGTAGTAGAACCAGTTGTCTGTATACATCCAAAGAAGAGGATAAAAATAAGCCCAACAAATTACAGAGTTATCTGGAAAATGGAGACTGGTGACTCATGAAGATAATTCATGTTTAGGGTTGACATTAAGAAGTCCAGAATAAGGACCCAAACTGTTTTCGTTAAAGTTTAGGAATATATAAAGGATTCAGGAGAGGGGTATAGGACCCCAGCAACAAAGAAAACACACTTGGATGCTGAACAGTTTTCCCTGAGTCTGTGAACTGAAGTTAACATCCAAAAGGGCTGTTCAATACTCACTCCTTTTGGTGTTGACTCTCATTTTGTATTGGCCTTTCACTGAAATTCATCTGCCCCCTTTTTAACCTCCTAAACTCATGTGCTTATACATACTCAGGAACTCAAGAGAAAAAGGCAACTATGAATATAATTACGAAAATCCCCCAGAAGTTACACATAAAAATTATCATGCAAGAGACACATGCCATGATCTTCTAAAGTTTGTTTCACTCCCATTCCTCACAAGTATTCAGAAGTCTAAAACTAGCAGTATTTCTTAAATAATGTTTAACTAAATAGGTATTAGGCAAATTAAATGGGAGAAAATGAGTATTTTAAATCTTCACATGTAGAAAATTGATATACATAATTCCTATAATGGCTTTTGCGTTTTGACTAAATAACATGTCCCATTTCTCTGCAATTCTACCCTTCATCTCTCAGTCATCATCATTACAAGACATGTTGCTATTGGGGAAAGAGACTAATAGATTATATACCTCAATAGGACCATTGCAGTGGAAAAGACAAATCAGCAACCATGTAAGATAAGCATTGAAGAGGGCATGGAGATAACCCTGTGAGGGGAAAAATTTCAGAGAGTCAGCAAGAGGCAAAAGGAAAAGAGTAGAAACGTCTCTTGGTAGAAAGGAAGCACAGTTTTTACTGGGTAAGAAAAAGACAGAATATGGAAAGTGAGGATTTTGAAGATAAGTGATTAAAACTTAATCACACAAAGCCAGGAAGGAGCTACATGAGAGAACAGGAGTAAGCAGTGACAAAGCTCTGTCAAACTGTCCAGCACAGCAAGGCAAGAGCTAAAGCCTAAGTCATAAAACAACTTCAGGGAGATCAGCAGGTTCTAGTCTCTCACATGCAAAGCAGGCATTTATGATGGGGAATAGACTTAACTGTGGGGACAAGAAAAAGGTCACAAAAATTATGACAGTGCTCATGTTTCAGTGCGGAAGATAGAGAGATCACTAAACAGAAAGGAAGTTAGAAAGATCCTGGGAAGCTGCTTGGAACACAGCAAGGAAAAAAAAAAAAACACATTTTAAGGGTAACAGGGCCTTCAGGCAAAAAAAAACCCAGACATCTTCAGACAACAGAGACACCCAAGGCACACTAAGAACAAAACCTCCGTGGTAGCCCTGTAATGTCTGTAGAGCTACCTACAAAGCACTTCAGCACCGCTGGGAATCTCGTCCTGGACATCTTGCCCACTGCCACACCAAAGTCTTGCCAGGGCTGAAAAAACACAGACCTGCCCAGTCCAAGTTGTGTTCTCCAGAAACTAAAAGTGAAGACACATGCATGTGTTCCTTAAAAATTTTCTCCCTCTCCATTTTGTGCCTAGAAGGCTTTTTTATATTTTTCTCCATGAAAGTAAAAGAACTACTGCTCTTATGAGACAGATGTAAGAAAAAGGAAGGAAAGGCTTTGCTATTTTTGTAAAGGTAGTGTATTACATGAAAACAAGTGCAAATATTACACTGCACTGCAAGCTTGCAAACCTGCCATAACATTCCTATTACCTCAGCCTTGATAGAGAGGAAGCACGGTCTCTCCAGGGGACAGAATTACCCAGTCCCAGCCAAATCAAACCTTCAGGAGCCAAAAGTTCCCAATTCATATTCCAAATTATATGTAAAGATTTTACAGTGTGAACTCTCGGGGTCAGAGCAGAAGCTGAAACACTTCATTTTAGAATCCCAAAGAGCATATAACTGTATTTCCCCTGCCACCTCCAACACACACCTATTTTTGATTACTTCTATGAATCTTCTTTTCCAAATACACCCCAGAGAACCATCCTAGGCACAAATGTCTCCTGTTGTGCTTCAACAGATTCTGTTCACAGTACCTAAAGTTCTTCATTGATTCAAATTCCACTAGCTGGTAATTTCTTTTAAGATTTGTTAAATGAGTGCTAAATCTACAGTTTATTCAAATAACTGCATTGCAGCAACACACAGCTACAGTCCACTGATCCTATTCAGGAATCCTATCCTCACAACTTTTTTTCCAAGGAGTTAGAAATGCAATGGGCATGAGCTGGCAGTGCCCCGGCAGCTGGGATGGCCAGCAGCCTCCTGGGATGTGCCAACAGGGACATGGACAATTCATGGGGACAGAGGGACCATCACCCCTGTCCAGCACTTGTTGGAGCACACCTGGTATGCCGTCCATGTGCCCACTGTCAGATCCCCAGTACAAGAAAGCCATGGACAAGCTGGCACAGGTTCAGTGGAGGGGCCACCACAGTAGGGCAGGGCTGGAGCCCATGCCCTGTGGGAGAGGCTGAGAGCTTGGAGAACAGATGGTTTTAGGGGTCCCAACAGCACCTGCTCAGCTCTGTAAGATGAAAGGTATCAAGGAAGTGGAGGCAAGCTTTCCAAGGTGGAGCATAGGCAGAGGTTGAGAGACAATAGACATGAGTGAAAACCAGAGAGATTCAAACTGGAATCTCTTCCATCTCTTCTGAAATTTTGTTCATCAAATATGGGAATTTCCATGATGAGAGGAAATAGCATCCTTTCTATGAGGAGGAGGTGACTTACTAACTCACCTTTAGAGAAGAGAGTGTACAGGACCTAAACAAACTGCCTGTTCACTGCAAATGGCTTTGAAAGGAGATGAAAATGCACTATAATTTCTGTAAGAGCTTTCAAGATAAGCACCTTAGCTTTGGACCTGGCTTTGAACTTCCTCAAAAAGTTCCAGTCAACTAAATCAATTCCTGATTGCCAAGAGGAGAAAGCAATGAATTTTGTTTGGTTTTATGGTGTAGGAGTGTTTTGGTCTCTGTTTTTACTAAGCTAAATATGTATGTCAGTGACATGACTCTGTGCTTTCCAAATTTAATTCCTCTGTTAGCAGCTGTTTTGATGTAAGATGGATCACTCAATGTATGTAGCACTTCACTCATTTCTCCTCTGATGAACAAGTCAGTTGGCATCAGCCTATTCAGCAAAGATATCACTTATTAAAGCCAACACACAACAATACCAGTTCTCAAAAGTCAAAAATGAGAGCTTACTGATTGGTTCTGACTAGGGGGAACTTAAAAAAAAAATAGAGGGAAAAAAAAAGGCAAGGCAGCAACAGCAACAACAACTCATCCTTCATATCAATCCCCCATGGAACAGGCAATTTTCAGAGGAAATTGTTTGCCAACAGCTACAAGGATGGGAAAACCAAGCCCATCCTGGCCCTCTGACATCCAGGTTGATGTTTGCTAGGAGCAGTGTGCAGGCAGTTTTCAAAAGTTGCATTGCATAACAGTGTAGGGCTCAGCACAGGACAAAAGGGTGGGACTGGGAGCTCACAAGGAGTATTTGGACATAACTTGAGAAAGCAGATTTTCAAATGGGCCTTTTATTAAAGAGGCCTCCCAACTTTATCAGCCCCTGGAGCAGTTGTTGTTTTATCCAGTCTAAACCAGAACAACTTACTGATTGCATTTTTTTTTTTTTCCCTGGGAAGCAAATAAATCAGTCTGGCACACTGATTCATGGTGTTACTACACTGGCTTTCCTCAGCTGGAACATTCCTCCTGTATCCCATGAAGGGCTATTAAAATAAGCAAATCACAACAACCATCTGTCTTCTGCAGAGAGGAGGGAATGGGAGGCTGCAGTGGGCTTCCTTCTTGCTGCTCAGTGTTGACCTCTTCCTGCTGTGAGACCAGCCTATGCTATGCTGAGAACTACGTCCAATATACACCAATTTGTCTCTTCAGTTAAACTTTCAGTTGTACAGGAAGAGGGACTAGACCTGGGGCCACATGGGACAAAAGACGACATAACAATACACTCTGAGAAAGGAACATCATCTTGCTCTTCCCTTCCCAACAAAACCTTTATCAGTTGAGGATTTTTTATCTTACACTACCTTCATCCTTTAGGCTAAAAGCTACTACATGCTACTGAATATATATATATTTTAAAAATATAAAAGAGAAGTTGTTTTTTCCATGAAAATTCACTCCTTACAACAGTGCCTGCTTTCAATTTTTCATTGAAATAGCATTGTACTGAATTTTCATTCACACCAGTAGAATATTTGTCTGCCCTCTGAGCAAAGCAATTTACTCCTCCTCTGGCATCAAAGCAAAGGAAGGGTAGGATGCAATTAAATACACAGAGAGGTGATGTGATATACACGCTTATATAAATGTGAATGAAAAGGGAAAAAACAGGCACTTTTAAAAATATCTTTTTAAGAGCACTATGTTTTTGCTTTGAGATAGGCTTCTAATCCTCTGTGCCTCATCAGGAGGAAACCCTACTTGCCATCATAGGAAGTTGTTGTTCCCAGTTAATTAATGACTGTAGCATGCCTTGGGATCTTGGAATGTAACATATCATTGCTATTACACAATGCTGAGGTCTTTTCAATCAGTTAAGTATTTCTATTAATGTGGATAACCCAAGAGTGTTGCACTGTTTTCTTTGAGCATATCTTTTCTAAGCAATTTCACAATCTTCCTCCAATCCTGCAAAATATGGTTTGCAAAATCTGCAAACAGCTATAAAAATATCAATCCTTATTGATCCTTGAATAAAAGATCCACATTCTTCAAATGTTTTCAAAATGCCACTGCTTACTCCAGCCATTCCTGTGAAAGGTGGGATTATCCAAAAGGACAAAATTCACAGCGCTCCAGCACTTGGCAGACAGAAAATTCTTTTGTGATCCCCTCTCCTAAATGCTGTTGTGGTGAAACTGCAGAGATGCAGGCATGAATTTCCTTTCCAAGTGCTGCTCCTGCAGCAACCACTGCACATGGACACCCTCTCCTTACTGGAAACTCTTCCTGACATAGTGGAGCGATGTGCTGCATGGAAGCATTAACAGTCTTTGTAACTGGAGACCTGAAGGGGTCCCAATCATTAAGACTGACACGATTAATTCCCTTCTATATCAAAAGACATCCAAACAAGATACACATTTTTTACTTATCAAAGGTCATCACAGAAGATGGTCATACCATCTTTTCTGTTAGGAATGTGGACATCACAGGAAAAGAGTACATATTACACACTGCAACCCTTTCCTAATACACATACAACCTTTACCTCATCGACCTCTTTGCAGTTTCCCATTTTCTTTGATAATCATCCTTTCGTACCTCAGGGTTTGCAAGTAGGTTTTATAACTTCTCTTTCAAGAAAAAAGGGAGCTTAAACCAAAATAAAACCATGTTTGTCATTGCTAAGTGGTGCTAGACACAAAGAAATAATACTTATGGCAACCAAAAAGATAAACTGAATCAACATATATACACAGAGGGCATATTTGAATCATTCAAGTTTGGAGTTACGGAAGAATCATCCCTAAAGTTTCAGAAATAAAGGAAGACAACATATTTCTGTTCACATACCCAGAAAATTTCTGTTATGCCTTATGCATTTGCCAACAGAACAAATTGAAACTTGATTGCTAGAACCACACGGCAATAAAGAGCGCCCCAGTCAGAACTGGCATAAAACCACAAATAAAAGGCAGTCCAGTCTGCCAAAGGCTGCCTGAAACCAAGAGGAGGCTAAACCGCTTCATTCAGCAAAGACGAAAAAGGAAAAGTTCTGATGTGGTTGTCTGAGAGGAGCACGTTTCACAGCCATGGAGCTGTGGAAGCACAGGGCTGCCCTCCCAGGGCTTCCCAGACCCACAGAAACAGGCTCGGCTCCTCACCACAGCCCTGCCCAGCTTTAAGGTCAGAACAAGAACTCTGATGCCAAAGAAACACCGCAAGGCGGAAGAACATGAAGGAATGGTACTGAGGAAAAGTTGCTCTCCATTCCACATCTCATGGTTGCAGAATACAAAAGTTACCAAGGTGGATGGGGGCTAAAAGTTAAGTTTAGAAATCTTCAAAGTAGCAAGATGATATTTCTCTTTGGGCCTGACAGACCCAACCACTTGAGGCTTTCAGACTGTGAATCTTGATTCTGCGAAATCAGGAGGAACAATGAGCAAACTTGGGCTGCTGACTACTAAGACTCACCATTTGGATCCTGAACATAGAAACCTGTAGCTGGTCACCTTGCCCATTAGCTTAATTTGCAAAGGACTGACCTCACAACAAGTGCTTTGTCTACTACACAAGTCACAGGGGATCTGTCGGGATCTCTTCATCCAGGCTGGGAAAGCACTCACCAAACCACACTTGCACCTCTCACCAGGGCGCATAGTCTGACAATGCACACTGCCAAAAAAGGGCAGCAGATAGCATTGTGAGCTGATACGTGGCTTCTTCAGCTTTTTGCATCTAGGGGAAAGAGTGTACAAACAGCAACATTAGGGTAACAAAAAGGCCTCCGCAGCCCTTCTGCAATCTCACTGGGAAAGGGCACAAACTGGTGAGAGGTATCACCATGAACCACCAAGGTTTATGTGCTGTTCTGAACATCCCCTGTAACAAAAGCACATTTATTTACACAAACCAATTAAAAAGTCAGTAATGAGGTAACCAGAATAACAATGTCAAAAAGCAGTGTAAGAGACATGTAACATGGTGTTTTTACCAAACCCTTACTGTCACTACATAAGAAAGCACATTTTAAATACACAATCTAAACATTTTGCCTTCTTGCAATTAGATGTTTTGTTTTGTCTCTATCCATACCATTTAAATCCTTATGTTTCTTAAGGATACAACCAGTGATAGCTATTTATGCCTGTACTTTACAGATGTGGTATCAATATTCTGTCTGTATTTTAGTATTAGCAGAGTACTGAAGATTTGGTATTGAAAGAGCCATTCTGTTCACTTTGACAAAGAAAGCTTTGGTCAAAAGCTTTGGAAAGCTTATATAAACCAACTCGCTTTCTGCTTATTGGCATGAAAACTGATTTCTTTTAAATATCTGCCCTAAGACAAAAATTACTGCCAAAATATAAGAAAGCAGTAATGACTTTAAAATGTTCTTCAAAAAAAATCTAGTTGAATTAAGATCTCCAAAGTACCCTCTAGCTATACAGTAGACATTTCTTATGTACAGGTTTTCCCTCAGGTGAACTATTAGTCACAAGCTTTCTTAGTTATCAGGCATTGATGTAGAAGACATCCCATTGTTTATAGTAGAGGCATAAAATGTAGAACAGTACTTCTGACTGGTAGGGAATCATATTTTAACCAGAGGAGTCAGTCTAAAGATAAAACAGTGATGTGTTGATGTTTACTTTCATAAAAATAGCTTTTTTATGAGTCTCTTTTAATACAGAATTCTTAAAAATAACATCACATGGCCAAAAGAACATTAGACTGTAATGTGATATTATTTTCTGATATAGCACTGGCTGTGACTTGAGAATATGAATATGCCACTTAATGGCTACTGATGCGGATCTTCACAAAAATCAGACCCACTCACTTATCTAAATGCTGACCTGATCTATTTCCACACAATAGTGCTTAAGAGCATAAACTTCTTTTTCATATTTTTGTTAATGCATTAGGATTATCTGCCATTCTGGGCCAAAGAAGGCCTAGAATATTACAATTCAGTAACTCACAGCCTAGCAGGAAAATAGAACAGATTCCAGGAAAAACCTGCATTTCTTGGTCTTCTTTTTGTTATAACAATCACAAAGAACAAAATTATAGTTGATTTAGGATACACTACATAGCGGAATTTGGGATATTTCTTTTAAACAAACACTTTCATCAAGTCACAGCTTAAAGCAATTAGAGATTCTTGTCCACTGGTAAACGTAAAGCTGGCAGAGTCAGATAAAATTTCAGCTGCAGTAAATGTCCAGTTAATCCCAAGCCAAAATATGCTCAAATTTTGGCTTCCTGTGTGCTGTTGCTACTACACCAGTAAGAAATACACCTGAATAAAATACAAACACAGACACTACATCAGGTTGTGGCAGCTCCCTGCTATCAAGATTCTTCCAGGCAAACCAGAACTCACCTCAAATTTTCAAGCTTGGCTCTCTTGACCAAATAAAATCCTACTTCTATTTCTGTATATGAAGATAGATAACAGAACTAATATAATTTTAGGAATTCATAAACAGACAGGGTCTATTTAATGTAGCTGACACTGTCTTCCAACAGCATCATGTAAACAGCTCTTGTAGTTTTCAGCCACACTAGTTGCCTCTCCTGGATGTCTTCCCCTGGAACTCAACTCATATAAGTAGTAGCTACGAACAGGAGACTATGTTCACTCTCTGAGGAATATTTACCACTTACCTATCGTAGAAAGGGGCTTTTTTGGTTTTGGGTTTTTTTTTTTTCTATAAGCTCTATCCTTCCAGAGCAGAACAGAAAGTAAATCTGCTCATGACTAAGAAAATTTAGTAATGAATCAGGACATGTTTACCTGGTTTCAAAGAACAAAAGTACTGAAATTAAGAATCAGGAAGTTCCTCCCTATTTGGCCCTACTTGCCAAAGACAAGCTATCAAGTTTCATTGTTTTGAGCAAAATATTCAGTAATTGACATAAATTAATTATGTAAATATCTATCAATACATTTTTATTAATACTGTATTCCATGACCAAATTTCTCCTGTAACGACAAGTGAATAAAGACTACATATTTGAAACTACTATCTTGAGAAGGCATGAAATACTGAAATGTTATGGACACCTAAGTAATGGAACTTTTCCCTGCTTTGAGGTAACTCATGTTATCCCTTGGAGCAAGGCATGGAAAAGAATCTGGGTGATATGGATCAGAGTAAAATAAAGCCTTTTTCTTCCATTATCTACAACAAAGCTCATTTCATTGCCATTAAGTTAAAAGCAACCAAAGTCAAAGTGAGGTCGCACATGCATGTTGTGGCTTTTTCTGAACACAGAAAACAAAGCTCCTCTACACAGGAGCTGGCAAGGGGAGACTCAAGTCTACATCTTGGTTTTTATCTGCCTTTTCCTTCAGGACTCAACCACATCTGGATTAGATCTCAGTAACCCAGAGGTTGGAAAGATTTTAGAGTAAAGCATCATCGTTTGTGGGTCCTACCTGTGAAGGCGGGCAAAACCACCTGCTCCACTGCACAAGCTGAGGGACAGCCATTGAAGCCCTACCCCTTGTTTAGTTAGGAAGCCTGTCTTTACATTTTCAGGGAGAAATAAAAATCCACTTCTTCTGGTAGGATGGCTTCAGATGCAGAGATACCTGTAGACAAAAAACCAGGCAAAACTATTTTCCTTGTCCTTTATGGTTTTCTTCATGTGGACACTGTGGCAGGAGCTCTATGAGAGTTGAGTAAGTGTCACAAGTGGCTGACATGACAGGGCTTCAGTTACTCTTCTAGTTACCCTTTTGGCTTGTCAGAGGTCTCTCCCTTACCAAACTGCAGCCTGGGAGCACATGGCTCTCCCCAGGAGTCCAGCCGAAACGACGCTCCCTGGGAAGGGTCATGCTGGCTGCAGCAGGAGCACAGGTTCCCACCTTTTACACTTAATTATAAATACTCCGTACTATTCATGAACTGGACCAACAAAAGTTCATCTTCCAGTGGCCACCCACTTCTAAATACAGCAGTGACATCTAGATGACTCGCTGGGTCTTGCTAAAATAGAAACAAACAGAACAGTCTCCTGCAATCACCGAGCCAAGTTCCAGGGCAGTAATTGAGTCATGACACGGCAAATTAGTCTTGAATGCATCAATGCTCAAGTGCTCTCTTTAGGACAGTCACCAGGGAGACAAGACCCCTATCCCTCCTCACAATGTTTAATGCTCGTTTTCTCATGCACTTTCTTAGGTTCTCTGTTGACTTTCTAGACTTCTTCGAAAGTCCAAGATCAAGTCTTTGCAACTCCCTGTCAAGTGTCATGATTACAAGGGGTACATACAACAGACAAATGAGAAAAATGAAAAGAATTCCAGGCTTGATTGAGCAACAACTTAGACCAGTGATTCTAACCATGCTTTTCCACGCTGGTCCTGTCCCCACGTTGCTACTTCAATTTCAAAGATTTCACAGAGCAGAATTTTTACTCTTAATAGCCTGAAACTGCAGGTTCATGAAAGATTAAAAGAATCACTCCAGCATGGTGAAGATGCGGTAGGCATGAAAATCCAAACGTAAGGCTCTATGTGACATTACTTCAAGAGGAAATTCTGCAGGGTACAGGATACAGGAGTGAAGAACAAATAAAAATACAGCCACTAGGTCCTCAATAGCACCATGAGCACACCAACAGTGTGGTGTGCATTTTTGACCATGGAAAACCCCCATTCATTTAGGGAATGAATAACCTCAGGACTCAGTTCCTCTCACTGCAGTCTATCAGCTTGCCTTTCTGCTCTGCCCACACACAACTCCTCTCAGAGCCACCAAAGCCATTAAGATGATCTAGATGAAAAATAACTCTTGGAAAGAATTTTCAGATTCATCTCAACTTCAAGGCATTACCTAAAAGCCAAGGCAGAAACAAGACGTATAGCTAATCAATATAAGGGCCAAAGGGGAAAGTCAGTGGTCTATCACTAAACACTTTGATGTTGCCTATGGATCAACAGGCAGAGCCTGCTGATACACTGGAATGATAAAATATGCCCGGATGAATACATGTGCTGTGTTGTGAGTATATAAATCCAATTAAATTTCAGGGTGGTGACAAAGATTAAACCAATCAACGAATGAAAAAAAAAGCAGAAAACAAACCCTGCCCCTCCCCCCCCCCATTTTCAGCAGGTTCATATCCTGACAGTTTACTATGGAACTGATTTAATAGCAGTGCTTGTATAAAACAGAGAAAAAATTATTAAGCAATCAAAAGCCACCTGACCTTAACAAGATTAACTCAAAGTAACTATGAAACCACAGCCAGTTAAGCAGTATAGTTTCAGAAATTCACTTTCCAGTTATTTTGTCCAAGAGAGTTGTACTGTGACTGGGGAGGGAAAAAGCAAGCCCAGAACAAACCAAAAACAAACAAACCAAACCAACCAAACAAAAACACCAAACACTACCACAAACTAGCAAAGCAAATTATCTTCATTTTGGAAAGAAATATACTTTTCACTATTTTGCTACAAAGTCTCACATTTCTGTTTAAAAGCAGTATCAGCTTCAAAGTTCATTCCATTTCCCTTCACTGAAGCACTTTACCTAATAACCCATGCAGCTTTCACATTTATTTTCACCCTTCAAAATAAAAGGAAGTCATGCAACTTCTCCATTGCCTGGAAAAAAAATCAGAACGTGATTGAGTAACAAATAAATTCCTGTTTACAAGAAAAACTGGCTTGCCTGTATTACAATGAGGACACAATAATTTATGGACAAGTTAAGGTGAATCTCTGTTTAACATACTCTCCAAACTGCATCACTTTTTTGTTAATGCACTCAAAGCATTAGAAAAGAGTATAGTTGAACATCTGGAAAATGGATTCTGTGATTGTAAAATCTGGTTTGCAAGCAGAAAAAAAAAATCCCTCTTCTGTGAGAGAAAATAAAAGGGACAGCCAGTGTGATTCCAAAGGAGGAAGATGATGGGATTTTTCTTGCCTTCAAACTCAAAATGGATGAATATAAATGGTTAAATAATCCTCCCTTCCAGCATGCATCACAAGAAAACCAGTAAAACCCCAGGACCAGGACTGGAGGGTGAAGATGAAGTCAATTTGCCTTCTTGTGTTCCTAACAACAAAGGTTTTTTCTAGATGGAGAGGGGTACATCCAAAGATCGAGAATTAAAATAAGTCCCTAAATCAAACACGGCTACCCTTGGTGTTGACACTCAAGAGGAAGAACAAAACATCAGCAGTCATTTCTACAAGACAGGAGCTGCTTGTTTTGGTTTCACGGGAGTGGCTGAATCTCCCAGGTGTTCTAACTCCAGCTGGCACAGAGCAGTTCCATCAACAAAATGCATGGCTCATCTTTTACCACAGCTAGAATTGCCTGCACATGCAAACTCTCCAAAATGCATTCAAATCATCCCTTAATGTGAAAATTGCCCAGTCCATCAAAGCCATCTGGAAAACACCACAAATTATGCAATAAGGTCCAGACATCTGCATTGGTCATATATTTGGATGTCTGTATTAAAAAAGGCAGTATCATACCACTCTCATAACAAACCTAAGAAGCTTTGTACTAAATAGCTTAAGTATTGCTAAAAGAACTAACATTTAAAGCCACAGAGATAAGATTAAAACAAAATAAAGAAAGTTGCAGCTTCAGAATCTCTGGAAATGCCACCAGTCTTCAAGTCTATGCAAGTACAGTTAAAAAAGGAACGAATTTGACTTGTAGATCTACTGAGGAAGATGGAAAGCCAAGGATCAGATAACTTTCCAATATACCAAAATGTATCTGCAGAAACTGGCTTCTCACAGAAGCCAATATGAGTGCTTGGTTTGCAGGCACGAGGCTGTCCAAGTGAAGTAGCTGTAGCATCACAGGAAGAGGACAAAAAATGCATCAGTTGTTGGTATGAGAAAAATCACAGGAACTACCCAAGACAGACTGACTTGTGGTTTCCTTTGGGTTAGCAGAAATCATAGGAGTACTTTCCTGATTGCCTTAGAGTAAGTATTTGCCAGCAAATTACCACAATGGTTTCCTCTGAAGGATAATGTGTGTGCTCAGATCATGACCTTACATCACTAATATAGGGAAGTTCTGCTATTGATTTTGATGGCTGTTAGAAAAAAAATACAGACCAAATCCTTTGCATCTGATCTTTTACGGAGCAAAACTCTGCCAGAAATTAAAAGGCAGAGAAGGCTTTGCAGCACCAAGCTGAAGGAAGCGCAGCGTGGTAACTTTTGGCAAGTGCTATCATTATAAACAGTGACCATGGTAACGAACAGGATTTTTTTTCATCTAGACCCTGGGGAGGAAAAAAAAACCATGGACATTTCTCTGTGTGTACATATATTAGTCCTTGTACGTCATTACAATATTTGTGTGTCAAGACCTTGCTTTAGAACAGCTGCTCGTTTACTTAGGCTAATGTATATTCCCATTGATTTCCTGCTAAAAAAGGAAACAAGACACACAACTATTCCTTCTTCTCTCCACTGGTTGCCCCAAATGGCACACCTCTAAAAGGGGGCCTGGAAAAGTTTTAAAATGACAAATGAGGGGCAAGAAAGAAAAGAGGATTCTACCTAACACACACATGACAAAATGGTAACTGTCTTTTGATGTGTTATTTCTGGCCAGGTTTTTTTCCAAGTACATCTGTTTAAAACCCACAATTAAATTACTTTACCCTGTAGCTAGCATGGGGGTGGTAATAAAAAAAAAAAATAAAAATAAATCAGCTACTAAAAATGCTGATAGCTAAAAATGATTTCTTTGGGAAAATGAAAGTCAACTTTTTTAAAAACAAAATTATGAGGCTAGAAGTACTTACCAAGTTATAAATCACTTTTCAAGTGTACTATGGCACAAGAAAATCTTCTGTGATGGAAACTAGTGTCTAGATCGGGTACCAAAACAACACTTGTCATGCAGAACTGATGCCTTTGAAATCATGCCACTACTTCAATCACTGCTCAGCAGATGCAGCAGAACAGCCTGAACTAACTCACTGGTGAAAACCAGCTCCTGGTTATCTCCCCTAGAGATGTGGACCACACGATTAAGATTTCCAGCTTTTAGTCTTTGATCATAGACTTTTGCATCACTGTGCTTTGTCCATAAGTGCTTAAGGTACACATAGTGCTCTCACCCTGTTTGGGCATCTCTAGGCTGCCTATACAAAACCATCACGGAATAAGTTTGACTGGCATGGACCCCCACCGCTCATGCAGTCCAACCCCCCGCTCTAAGAAGAATCAGATATCAATGGGAAATACAGGAAAAAGCAGTCACATTGAAACAACTTCATTATGAAGTACTCATACAAAAAGAGGTCTTGGAGTGATTCTCTCAGTTGGAGAAATGCCAGCTGACTACTAGAAACCTGATTATTTCTGCTGGATATAGAGCAGCCAATGCACAGGAAGGGCCAGGAAAAGACAGCTCTGTTTCTCCAGTCAGTAAGGAGACCCAGAAGAATACAACTGGCAGATACCCAGTTCTCAGCCATCCCAGTTCTCAGCCACCAAAAAGTCCCATCAGCTACTCCAGAGTCATATGAGCATACTTGTGTTCTGATTGTATGAAATAAAAGCTAATATCATGATTTCCTCATGAAAACCCCCTTTGAAGACAACCCTACCATACACTCATTGCTCTTGTGTAATACCTGCCACACCCTTCAACAGAACTTCCCAAGAACAACCACAGGACCAATATAATTAAAAAGCCCATTCAAACTCACCATCATCTATCTGTGAGTCACTCCTAAGAGTATACATATTTTTACTGGAATTAGGATACCTCACAATTCTGAAAAAAACTTATATTTTCATTCTTTTGTACCCCACTGCCATTCTGGAATGAGGTACTGCTTTCAGATGCAAAAAATCCTGCTTTCTTGAGCATTGGCACAGTGTTTAATAAAAAAGCATGTGTGGAAAGCTTTGTGACCTAGAAAGGACATGTACTGTATGAATGATGCACCAAGCCCCGAGACTAAGACGTCATTATACTATTTATATCTATAGGCAGAGAAAAAATGAGTCCAGTAAAAGATTAAATACTTCACATACTGCAAGAATTTTCATTTTTATGAATGGATTTTTAAAAAATCATGAAGACTAGCATCCCTGTGGTACAAAGAATAAATGATCAAATTTATGATGATCAAATCTCATAGTCCTGGCCAATTTGCTCTCCTGTGCATTTAGTTTGCCACATCTCCAGTTGTCCAACATGAAACAGCAATATTTCAAATCTGTGGTTTACAAGTGTGCTATCAAGCCAATTAAAAAATTGTGTTCAACTGTTTCTAGTAGTCTCACCAAATATTTTGAAATACAGCTTTTTTAATTCAGATTTTCTTCAAGGAAAATGTTCTTTCTTCTCTTGAAATGCCATATGAACCAGAGACACGAGTATGGATGAGAGCCATCAGACCAAAACACCACCTGGACAGTTTGTGGCACAGCTTTCAGACTTTACAGAATACAATGCAGTTTTCACATCTCTGATTTTATTTCAATTCAGATTAGATAAAGTGCAAGAAGGAAGGAAAGGATAACCCAACACTCTCAGGAAACCATGATGCAGGACAGTTTTAGTGTCCACAAATCCTCCTGTAATCTCTTGGGTGCTTTTCCTGTTATATTCCCCTTATGTTGTATAATCAAACAGCATCAACACTGAGCAGAGGTAAAGCTCCCTGAGTTTATTACTTGACATCACTGGAGTCCACTTGTAAGAAGTAATTGTTAGGATAACAAGAATCTCTCTCTCACCTCTGCTCTTCATTTAAAACTTAATTCACGCAATTGCCTCTTCCATTTTCATAATGTTCTGCCAAATCACTGGGAAGCACAGAAGAGCTTAGAGACCCACTTAAACACACTTAACCTACATACAAAGAGCTAAGGGAGCTATTTCAGCTCTGCCTTCCAAAAAAAAAAAAAATATCACCACAAAACCAAAACCAAAAACAACCCACACACATGCACAATCAATTACCAGTTCTGCCTTTTTGAGCCTCTGGATCTAAGAGATGTACCTTACAGACTCCCTCATATCACATGTTTAGATGACACTGCTTGTGCATATTTGAGTCATGGAAAAAACAAAACTGTTGATTGCCATTTCAGTTGTCAACAAAACAACTAGAACCTTGTCTTCTCCCATTCCACATTTCCTTCTTTGTATTCACCACTGACTTGTAGTGTGCTCTAGAAGATACTCCCTCAAACTACCTTTTCTAGGGGATTTCTGATTTAAAACAAACCAAGAAGCTGCAGTGGTTTTCAGAAGGCAGTTTTTTGACATAGACACCTGCAACACTTCCCCCTGTATCACTCTTCTAAGTAAGACAAGCACGTTCTCTTGGCAGGCTAAAGCTGACACAACTGGTGAGTAGGTCTAAGTTCTGGAGGGAAGAGATCTACCAGTGGCCTACTGAAACATAACAAACTAGTCACAAAGGAGTAACACTCGCAGTGTAGAGGCACCAACACAGAAGCTACACACCTTTCCAGTGTGTCACTATAATGAAAATGCCAGTAAACAGTCCTATTTACCCTTTTTAGCAAAAGACAGTCTTACTGCTTGCAAAGGTTCTTTAGCTTCAAATACAAGCACTTAATGGCACATAGAATCACAGAATAATTCAGGTTGGAAGGGAACTCAGGAGGGTATCTTGTCCAACCTCCTAATATTTAGTTATTATAAGCACCAGGCCAATTCTACAGCAGTTGATTCCAATCCTAAATTCATTCGTGTAATCAACATCAACTCCCTACAACCAAATGAAGGAACAGAAGCCTGAACAAAGGAGTTAAACACCCAATTTCACAAGCTTCCAACGGCAACAAAATCTGTTCTTCATTGATTTTTCTCACCTTTGGTTTGCCTGCGTTTTTCAGTGGAAACTATTGTTTGCTTTGCATGCCAGCAGAGTCCCAGCTCGAGGCTGCCAGCTCTGCACCCAGCCATGTGTTGTGTTCGGCGTGTTGAAAAATGTTTGGTACAGTCAGACCGAAGAGTGCCAACTGTGGCTGTGGAAAAATACCAAACGGTTACTGAGGAGAAAGCTTAGATAAATTGCCAGTTGTTCACTCAGTGTTTAAGTCTTCTCTCCCCTCTTTCACTGAGTACCTCTGTCTTCTCTTACAAAACTGTAGCTTTAGAGTTAGGACACTTTGTACTTTCTCCCCCATATTACTAATTACTGTCACTAAGCCATGAAGAACTACCCCATACTAAGTAATTTTTCCTTTTTTTCCATCATTAAATTCTTTGGTTGGCTAAAGTACTTTATTGAAAAAGAGGTAATTAAGTTATAATTGTTTCTTATATCTGGTTTACGTACATACAAAATCACAGCAGACATCATGCTGTTCATGACAGGTTTAGTTTATTCAAGCAATGAAGTTAGCAAGCCCAACTTTATTATTTTGTTTTTCTTTTCAATTCACCAGGTTTTAAAGCCAAACAAGTTCCTTTACTGAGAAGAATCTTAGGACTACATGTAAACAGTGGCATGAAAATAGGTCAGATTTTGACAAGTCTCTGAGTTACCTCACAGAAAGTTTGTGAGGAAATTGGAGATTTTCTGGGAAACCTACCACATCATGTTTCCATTACTGAACAAATAATAAAATTATGAAAACAGGAAGGAGGTTTTTCACTGTAGCCTACTGTATTTGTTTCTTTGTGTCCCATTAAATTTCAAATCCTCTGGATACTTGTGAATCCATTTATTTCTGGAATAAGAAACGTGATTTTTATTAGCTTATATGCTCAGTGTTACAAATCATATGCTATTAGAACAAACCAACAGACAATGAAAATGTAAGTTGTTTTGTGGGTTTTCTTTTTCAATGAGCCAATGAGTACACGTTATGGCAACATAATTTATTTTTCAAGGAGGCAAAAGTGGTGAAATCTAAATGTTCAGCCTCTGGTGTTTTTGAACTGAGAAAGCAATACCCTACTAGATGGACATGTTAGAAAATACCTTGCTCAACTTCACCCTTTGTGGAACCCCACAGGAGCACAACCAGAAACAAGTCCCCTGTGTGCAAAAACCAAAGTGTTTCACCATTTCCAAGACTGGTTCATTCAAGCTAGGACATGGGGACAAAGCAAGAAGTCCTTTAGGATATGCAAAACAGAGTAGACCAACATCAGAAATGTACACAGAGCCAAGAGTTGAGGTGGGGCTTGCAATTTTTCATCCTACACCTTCATGGGCTCTACCCAAGAAGGGCCACATTCCACAAAGCCATGCAAACAGGTGCTCAAACATCAGCAAGGAAACAAACCTTAATGAAATCACTGCAGGTCTCCAATTTCTCTGCTGGGCTCAACACCCACAGTTTAGAGCTCTGAAGAGCTCATCTGGTTCAAGGCCAAAGCATCCAGTGCTTTACTCAATCACATCCATAAAATGGATTATCAATGACTCGCATAAAAGACTCTTTTGCAGTGCTTCCATCCCTCTGACTGCTCACCTACCTGTGTGGAAGATAACCTTTTTTACAATATATGCAAGTTAATGATTCTCACTAGTGTACAAGGTGTACACCATGTGCTTGGCAGAGATAAAGACCTGGTGCGCCCCATAAAGCTTACTATCAAAGCAGCCAGTTACAAGGAAAAAAAAAAGGTAATAGGGGAAATATGGAAAATTGAATTAGCAATTTTCTGAGCCCCACCTTAACAAAAAACTTGAAAACCTCAGCAGAAATATAAAGAAAATCTGTTATATTTGTTTCGTACTGACAATATTACAAAAATCCAGAATAAAAGCAAGCAAGACCAGAACCCCATTATTCCAACCAAACTTCATTATAGCAGATTGGGAACGGAACTCAACTGAACACTCTGTGATCTCCAGAAGAACATCATACATGCACTTTTGTATGACCTTCACAGAGACTGCCGTAGACTCTACACCTTCAAAAATTCAACCAGTGCTTAGACAGAGATGTCAGTCTTCACTTCTGTTGTGGTTGTTTCATAATGGGGGACTTTTAATTTGCTTCAGATTTTTTTAGGCTTCCCTCACGTTTAAGAACCTTGTACAGTTTGAATGAAGCAGGATGCATTTGTTTTAAACCCCTCCGTTTCTTGATTTGCTGCCATTTGAAATGGTGCACCCTTCATTTTGTATGGAATGAATAAAAACAAGTCTCTTGAAGACCTGCTCCATTTTCTGAACAACCATCAAGCCAATGAAACTCAGGTCTGCAACTCCTTGGCCCCAAAGAGCAACCTGAGATCAGGCAGAAAATTTTTTATTTCACTCCACTTTCAGTGCTTGCAAGTCTGTAACAATTTTTACATTAGCTGAGGTTCTCTCTCAAAAATATGCATCAGTGGCAATCTCAGAACTACATCAAGACCTTCCCTTTTGCTTGGAGGAAAAACCATAAACTAAAGCAAGCCCACTAGTCCCCAGCCCTGTGAGGGACATGTGGGAAGAGAGCTTGAAACAGACAAACTCTGAAGATCTTTTGTTTTGTGGTTTGGTTTTTTTTTTTTTTTTTTGTTGGGTTTTTTTTGTTTGTTTGTTTTTTTTTAATAGGCACACTCAGGTAAAATCAGAGAATCACAGAATACTCTGAGTTGGAAGGGACCCACAAGACAGCCCCAAGAGTCACACCATGTGCCTAAGAGCACTGTCCAAACACTTCTTGAACTCCTTTCAAGCTTAGTGCTGTGACCCCTTCTCTGGAGAGGCTGTTCCAGTGCCCAATCACCCTCTGGGTGAAGAACCTTTTCCTAATAATTTCAGAACATTTATTATCATGATTTTCAAATTCCTCTCCAAGCTTTAAGATGTGACATTTGCCTAGAGTTTCTTGGCTTTTACCATTGTAGTTTTGTAGATTTGAGTTCTGATACATCAAGGTTGTATGTGACTACTCGTGCATAAAAGTGAAATTAATCTCAGCTGCTCCAATTAGAAGCTGTAATTCCAGAAGAGGGAGCAGTAATTAAGTCCCAGATTCAAGGGCATCCCTTCGAAGAAGTTCCATAAACTTTAACTGCAGGGGCAATAAACACATAGTGACAGCTCACATTAACTCAAATAATAAAACAGTGAGGTCATTCCTCTATAATGCTTATCAAAATTTTATCTCAAGTAAATGATTTATAGTACCAGATTCTGTCAGGGCTTCCCCTCTGTCTTCCCTACATAGTCAGATATTCTCTTAAGGAGAGAGACCTTTCAAAAAGAAGCAGGGACAATCTTTCGCCAGTTTGTCAATCAATAGTTTTCAATAGGATAGGATAAGATAATGTTGCAAACAGATGCTGACTTTTGAAAGGTCTGTTTTCCCTCCCAAATGCAGATACAAAATAAATGAAGTTCCTGATGATACTTCATTAGCTCTACCACTTTACATGATGGCGTATATAAACCTTTTCAGTGCTGTGCAGGTGCCAGGGCTTTATTGGGTAACAAATCCCCTGAATTTGCACTTGAAACCAAATGAGTCTTTGGAGTATAATCTACTCCATATTTATTTGTCACTCCCACTCTTTCCTACATTGAGGGGTTTAAAGGATGCAATGTGGTCCTCTTTAGCTCCATGGGCAAACAGACTTCACCAAAGAAAAGTGACAAAGACAGGGGTGAAGATACAAAACTAAAGATCTCTCATTGTACATTGGATTTGGTTTCCTGACAGAAGAGACCAAACTAAACTTCAGCTCCTCTCCACCACTACCTTTCTAATTCCAACACGTGACAGTGGCAGCTCCACCTTTGTGTGCTACTGATCTGAAAACACGCAAGACATGCGTGAGACTAATTCCATGTTTATGAGCAAGTTGCAGAGGTCACCATTTTTACACTTAGGGATTCAGTGCATGTGCACATCTACAGGGAAAGAACACTTTTTTTACCTTCTCCAATGGTCTAGCCATACTGAAATCAGAGGCCACAGCCTGCTCATCTTCTCCTGTGCACCTCCAGCACTACTACAGGCTCTTTGAGAATTGTTTCATTCAACCCAGAGACGATGGCTTTCCAGGCAGAGAAAGAAATCAAGTACGGGCACTCTATAGAATACCTCACGAACTGAATACTGGATTCTGAAGAACCTTAAGGTACTCGTCATCACACTGAAATGAGCTGGGCCGCTGACTTTGACTGCAACACTGAACTGGAGATCGCAGAGCACAGGACTGCATCTCCACAATTTGTGCAATGCTCGACACTCCAGATTGTTTTGACAGGAACACTGGGTGACCCAGGAATGCTCATCCTCAATAGCTGTTATGTAAATTTACCAGGCGTTAATCTTTGCTTGCCTAGGATGAAGTGTGTCTTATGATATTGCCACCAAAGCTACTTCTCCAAAGCAAACCGTGCAATTTGCGCAACCTGTCTAACAGATAGCCCGTTTATTTATATTTTTCTTTAATGACTTCTGCATCTAAGATTCTCTCGGCAAAGGAATAAAAAACCCCAAACAAAAACAACAACTCCACAAACCCTGAATTGCACTTCCTTATCCTCTCCTAGCCTACCCACTGCACTTTACCATGAGGAAAAAAGAGAGCTCTATTTCAGATCAGGAGGGGAACAGAGAGGTTGAGAGATACACCCAGGTCGTGCAGAGTCATTGCAGAAAGCAGCGTGAGAACCTGGATGTGAATCTGCCTCCGCCACTAATTAAAACATTCAAATGCCCACACATTTCTTTTCCTTCTGATGTTCTTCATTATTGACACTATATGTGAAGCTGCATTGAATAACCCTTGTGGGTGGGCATAGGTCATTCTCTGCTTCTGCATATTCTGTTTTCCCCAGGAGAGGCTTATGCAATATCCTGATATTCAAACAATAATGGAGTCATGGAAAATGTGCTCTTGCATGAAAACGTAAGGAGAGGGATGGGAGGAGATGAAGAGTTGTCCCATTATCCTCAAAATTTACAATTTAAACCAGCTGTACAATAAATAGCTTCTTGTACTTTGCCACAAAGACACTGAAAGTATACTCTCTGAAAACAAATATTTTTGTGTCGTGTGTCTATCCACTATAATGATAACACTGTGAGTCCTTTCTGCTGTCTTAGCAACAGCCACATGACATTCGGCACAACTTCACCATTTTCAAATGCTGTTCTACTTCACAACCAGGACCTGGTATTCTGTCTCTCATAACATTTCAGCCTGAGCAAGTAGTTCCCCTCAACGCTAAGAGAGAGTGTTTCCCCAAGGAAACTTGTCTGCAACAGTTTGTATCTGTCCTGTGCCAACAGGAAAGCCCAAGCCTGACTCCATGACCATGGTACACGTACGTTCCCGCCCCACACGGCTGTTCTCATGTGAAATTCAGGATGAGGTCATCTTAGGTTTTTCCCTTCAGTTGTGAAACGGAGGGGAATTGAGTCCCTTTCTCTGTCCTTCACCCAGGCACCTTTCCACATAACTTGTAGGATATTGATTCCTTTCACCTCTATATTCTCAGAGAACTCTGTCTGCAAATAACCAGTGGGCTCAAAGTCTTAAAGGACGTGGAAAAACACATTCTTAGGCAAACAAGAATTTATGTAGAATTTGTATCCATTTTCAGATCATATGAATAGTTAAGGATAACTACTACACATTTCTATTTTACTAGATAATGCAAAGCATGGTTTGGGTTCTTTATTTCTGCCACTGGAATTATGATGGGACTGGAACCACTTCAAGTGTGATGAGCTGTCACAGTCCTATGTCAAACCCTGAGTATTTCTTATTTTCCTCTAGAAGTTTTGATGCCTACTGCAAGGTAACAATGGCAAAATACCTGTTTTCATTTTAAAGTAAAGTTTTCAGTGACAAAAGGTTATGAAAAACTTCAGAAACATACCAAAAAACCCCAAACGCACAATAAAACAAAACACCAAAACCAAAACTCACTCACAAGGCAAGTAAAAAATAATATATACACACTGTTTGATATTAACAGGTATATACACCCTAACATAAAGCTTTCTGTCCATGTTTTTGTAACTTGGGAATGACATGGCTCATTCACATGGCTGTCACGATATTTTATAATGTATTTGGCTGGAAGAGTGGAGCCATATTTCTTTGCTATAAAACTCTTTTGTGTTTGTTTTGAAATTTGCTTCCAATTTTTCCAGCTGAGGCAGCTGGAAACCAAGCCTGATCAAACAACCATGCAAAATATGCATTGGATACCTAACCAGAATCTATCTATCAAGTCGTTGGGGCTTCAACAACTTCACCTACAACAGACTGACTTATTCTCCTCAAAATCCCTTGTTACCACTGTAGGGTTTTATAAGACCTTTACATAGAGCATCAATGCAAAAGACGAGTGGATCAAATATTTTCTAGCTCCTGTGATAGCAGGATGATGCACTGCTAGAAGACATTAGGCATTTATGACCTCTAATGACCCAAAATAGCTGTGCAAGGCCTGCACTTCAGAGGCCATGTTCCCTCTGGACTTCTTACATTGATCCACAAGAGCATGGCAATTTTTTCCTGATGTGGGTAGCTCAGCTGTTCAAGACATCACAGTGAAGAAATGTACCATTAAATTACTTTTCCATGTACAGATTATAGGTGCTGGTAACACATGCTGGGCTAGAAAAAATGGGATTCTTCCTTATGAGCTTTGTGCACACAGCTTGTGTGAGTGTCAGGCAGACACCATACAGGCTATGGAGACAGCAAGGATGTTGAAATAAAAGCATCACTCCTTACCTGCTGTCACATGCTGTGTGGCCGTGGGACTTCATCACATAGTAAGTGTATATCTAAATAGAGAGGTTTTTAAACCCATTGCTCATCATTTTTATCTTATGGAATTCATATGGGGGGAAAAAAAGAGATTATTTTCTTTTTCATGCTAAATGTCTGTACTGATTATCACCTTATCCTCCTTTGAAATTCAGCATTTACAGTATTTTCCTAAAGGAGCAGGTTACTAGACACCCTGCTATGATCCTGCTACACATGTCAGATGCCTTTTGATGTTTAGGGTTTTTTTAAAATAGTCTCCACAAGTAGAAAGTACGACCAGTGGCTGCTACAAAACTTGTTAGCACAAAAACTAAATGATCTCCACAGTACAAGCCTTTCAGTAACCTCACAGATGTCAACCTCTGCCCTCTTGCTCAGCTTCTGTCCTCCAAAGCCACCATCAATACCCCCCCTGCAATCTTTTGCTCCATTGATTTTCCGGCATTCAACCTCTCTCAACATTATCATAATGAGAAGATCTATTGGACACTTTCCCACCTAATTCATTAATAATGATAACCCATCAGTTGCTAAGGTGATTTGAAACAGCAAACTAAAAAAACATCTTTCACATTTTTTTTATCAGTTATCTTAGCATTCCATTTTGGGTTTATTCTCCTCTACAAAGAGCATTTATCTTTTATGTTTAGTCAGGGACAATAAATAAAGAAGAAGAATAAGGCTCGTGCCAGCACTGCCAAAGATGTGGGCAACAAAGCCACAGAAGTCCTGGGGTCTGACTGCTTCGGTGGAATGAGATCCAGGCTCCCAAAGCCCTACAAACTGGTTCCTCTCTGAGGAGATTCAGTGTACCAGCACTTACAGTCCCCTGACAGGGGTTTAGCATGATTATTTAGAACAAACCAGAGCCATCTCTGGGCACTTGCCAAGGCTTGCCTCTGCCTTAGCCCAGCCCCTCCTGGCCTCTCCCAGCACCTGAGCCTCTCTCATTGTGGGTCCATGCACAAGTACCTTTCCACTGGCTTTCCTCTGCAGTCTGTTTTTCCCATACGAGGGGAATTTCCTACCAGTGAGGACATTAAAACATTAACATTGACTTAGCCTGATGAAATCCCGATGGAAGTACAAGGATAAACAGACATAAAATATCAGCATAAAAACGGTGCTTTTCATTCCTGTTTGATAAAGTTGGCAAATCAACATATCAAACGCTCAGCAGAGCAAATATCTGCACACAACCAGGAGCAGGAACACACCTGGCTTTTTGCAGAATTTACCTTAGAGCGTTGCAACAGAACTCACGTATAGGACAGTAAACCCTCCAAGACTGGATATAACAAATCACATATCAAACGCGTTGAAAATAAAACCACAGCAAGGAGTTAATCTAACAAATTTAACATTCTCTTCACATTTTTTCTTCCCCCCCTCCCCGTGGAATCTCCCCACATTTTTCCTCATTCATGTTTATAAACCTCACCTTTAAAAACAGGTCTGAATGTATTTTTTACCTTCTCCTGTGCTGAAACTGAAGGCTGTGGTAAAGTGGAAATAAGTGGTGATTATTAATTCACTGCCCCACACACAGTAGGATCAATGAGCATCTTTGGATAAAAAGACATATTGCAATGTGTGTGTGTATATGAACATACACACATATATGGTAACAACTGGTTTTTCACTTTTAAAACTATTTGCTTTGAGACTGGAACATTCTGATCCTGGCAAAATGACGCAACTAATTAGTGGCAAGAAGTGAGTCAGTGCCTTGCACTATTTTAGAAAGCCAGATGAGACGACCGCTAACTCTGCTACTTCAAATTCACACACACTTCCAAATTCAAACTTTATTATGGAAAAAAGGCAAAAAAATAGAAGTACAATGGAAAAAACCTTCAAAATAGGACAAAGAACACTACAGAGCTTTCAACTTGCGCTTCATAAAATGACCAGGAATGAGAAAACACAAACACCTGATCAATTATATATTTTAATTAACTCTCCTTTTAAAAACAGAACACAAAACGTCAAAAAGAACACATAGAGTTTACCAAAAAAATCTCAAGGTTTTCTTCATCCACAGCTCTTCTAATAAGCCAATGTAACCCAACCGTACATCCATATTTCATACCCACAGTCATTTCCCTCTGCCAGACTCCCCATCTGAGCACTAACTCTAGAACACAGCAAGGGGGAAAGAGGTATCCTGAAAGGCAGCAGCTGCATCTGAAAACTGTGCTGCATCACTGGCAGGGCACACTCTATATCAGGACTAAAAGAATATCCCAAAGGCTACTGTGGATTTTCAAAAGTAACAATGGGAAGCTTTGCCCATTCTTCAGTTCACTTTACTGTCAATCCTATTTCTCCATACCCATGAAAGTCTGGTTAAGCAAATCTTCAGAGGAAGCACTTTACATATTTTATGCATATATGAAAAATACAGACAAATTTATACACGAAGGCTGTGGGATACAGTGGCCACAGCATTATAGAGAGCTAGAAGACTCAGCTTCCATTCTGAGCAACATTTACAGACACTGAAGTGTAAATTAACTCCCCTTTCAGTTGGCGCATCCCCAAAGTGGAACTCCTCATACCCACTCACATTTAAAATAAGGCTTGAAAAGTGCTGAGAAAGCACTTTTCTGGATCTGACATTCCAAGTATACAAGCCAAGCCTTCTAATGTAGCTCCCAGGCATGAGAAGGTGGTTTTGCTCTCACAGTTTATGACCAGTTTATGCACTGAAACAGGCTATGGTAAATGCAAGTAGTTTTAGCTTAACAGCTGTACATACACAGAGGATTGCAGTCATTAATAAAGGAGAAAACAAATTTTCATCCCTAAACTCTGAAAACTTGGGGTGCAGATTTAGCCTATGAGCTATTATTGTTTACAAAAAAAACCCAACCCAACCAAACAAAAAGGAAGGGCTTAACTTTTGACATTTATTGGAGAATACAATAGTGTCATACTATGTTTGTGTCACACTAAATCTCTCTGCCCTTATGCACATCATCAGTGCTGAGATGCAGGCATAACACCCAGAGAGATAGGAGACTCCTTTCCACATGAACCTTTGTAGCAATAATTGAAAAATTCAAATAAGAATTTCTCTGACAGCTATTTCCAAAATTGCCATTTTTATGCAGATTTTAGAATCAAATATAGATGATTTGAGTTTTGATGCCACTTTTATGTGGATTTTATAATCCACTATAGATGGTTTGTGTTTTGAGGCCAGAGTAGACTACACAATCCTGTAATTTCATGTAGTTGTTTCTGAGTTCACAGTTATGTCAATGTCATATGCAAACTGTACTACACCAAAACTGCTAGAAATCATGTTTGGTAACTGTTTATGAAAGAAGAGAAACCAAAGTGTACCTAGAGAGCAGGAAAAATTAAGGGTAGGATGATTAAGTCAGAGATGGAAAAAAAGAAACCCAAGCCCAAGGCTTGGGAAAAAAAAAAATGGAGAGGATTATTGTCTTGCTTAAGTAATCTTCTGTACTGGAAGGAGATTGCAATCAGAAATCTGCCACTTATCCAACAAATTAGGCTGACTTTCAAAGGCATCCTTTAGCAGATGTGTGCCTTGGAGTAATCAGTGCACCCATTACATGGAAAGCCATTTATCGCAGGAAGCAGGATTAGACTGAATCAAGGAAACAAAACCAACTCTCCCTCAAAAAAAAGCCTAATTAAAATCAGGCAATGTATTATTTCAGATGATAATATTTTCAACCTGAAGCATCATCAGGTATGAAATGTTGAGATTAACTGAAAGACTAGAATTCGGGGATCTTTACATCAATTTTTTTCCCAGTTTAAGCCCAAAGGTTTGTGAGTAATCTGACACGCTCCCTAGAAGAGACAAGGAGCATGCTTTCTGTCCTCTTCAGTATCAGCCTCCTACTTCAGGGCTCTGGCATAAACACACAAATTCATTACATGATGTAAAAACTTGGTTTCTCAGCAACCAGTGAGGATGAGGGGTTTACTCTCCAGATCTGCAATCGGCTTTGGCACATCACACCCCTTCTGCCTCTCACATCTCCCCAGGGATGGTCATGGGCTGAGGGCTGCCTGGGTCCTACAAATGTGCCTGATGAGCCACACATTCACGTACACACCCCACAACAAAATCGAACAGCAGCAGGGAAATGCAGCCACAGGCTCTCTAAGTTGAGGACCATATCCTGCCCATCAGCCACAAATTCTTTACTCTAGCTTTGCTGGACTACAACCACCAGCAAAGCTTTCCACAACATTCCACTATAGGAAAGGCTTTCACTTCATGCTCTGAAGCACTTTGGGCCAACACAGTGGTGTCCAGGACTGGTCTGCCCTCTGCCACCTTATCCCCTTCCATTACCCACCTCTCCTGTCCAGTCCAGCAGCGCAACTTGTCTTCAGCTCCCTAAACTGATCCAGGGACTAACAAGTGACAGGCTAGGAATGCAAAAGCACTCATCAACACAGGCAGAGCTAAACACAAACAAAACTATCAGGGACACACTTTTGACTGTAGTGTCTCATTCCACAGCTAGTCATCATCAGCTTAATGGTAAAACAGATGAATGGAAAATACCCCTCTCTCCCATTCCAAATTGCAGCACTGATTCACTGCATGACTCTGATCAGGTCTTTTAACCTCTCCCTTTGTTGTAATTAGCTGTAATGGGAGGATAAAGATTACATCCCTTGAGGTCTGAAGAAGTTTCTTCAAAATCAGAAGGTGCTTTGAACAATAAGTAAACAACAGAAACAACACAAAGCACAAATGCATAGTAGTGAATCAGCTACTATAGAACAAAATATTTCTCTTTAAGAACAAAACAAAGAGAAGATTTGAAGATCAGATTTCTAAGAGGCAGCAAAAGAAATGGACTCAGATTTTACTACCTCCTATTATATTGCTGTAGTGTGCTGAAAATTCAGTTCACTAAACAGCATACGAACAAAAACACTGTTCCAAAATGGCAAAGTTTTATAAAGGATGTACATTCATAACAGTGTTCAAATCTTCCAGAGTCACTAAGGTTTAAATTCTAGTTTCTCTAATATATAGGCACTTTTTGTCTTTCCTTCTAATTCTTTGTGATTATTTGCTCAAGCATTAAGCAATGGCATAACTGAACATGGGAACCCCTGTCCTGCATGTCAAATATGTCCTAAAAATCCTAAACAGTTTAGCACAGACAGATATGTAAGAGAATGTAATATGAGCTTTTGTACATTTGACCCAATTTGGAAACGATCACCTCTTTTCCAGCTGGTTTCTGTTCTTTCCCTTTACATGGTGAATGCCCTTCCTTCCCAGGTTTTAGTTTCTCTAGTTAAAGAACAAATACCAGTCATTCTCTGCTTCAGAAACCTATGCACCCACCTTTTTATTTAGCAATACAGTGGAACGGAAGGATGAGTGTCACTAGACAAATGTCTCATCTATGCCACAGTGTAATTTTGGTGCTTCTCAAAACATGAAAGAAGAGACCCATGATCTTAGCAGTTACTGTATGGATAGTCTTTTCATGACTGGCACAAAAAGATGAAATGCATCCATAATCAATATGCTTTATCCTTTGCATTGCTGCCATTTTCTTGTGAATTCACAATGCTGGTCATGCAACTGTTGGCCACAGGCATTCCCAGAACATCCAGCATCTGAAATGAAGTACAGAGCAGCTCTGTTTACCTTAAACTCCATTAAATCTATTACACTAAACAAGACTGGAAGAAAGGGAAAGCCTGTAGAAATACAGGTATCAGCACTTTATTGTCAATTCAGAGATTAATTAATTCAAAAATTCATAAATCTGGAGTGCACCCCTGTAATCAACTCCCCCCTGCATGTGTGAGACACTGTACTCACCCCAAAGCCTTTCTCCAGAGCACTTTGCTTATTCATTAACACAGTGCACCGGGACCCCTTGCCTTTAAAGTATACACATTGCAGTCTGACCTCTTGCCAACAGTGAATTGTTCACATTACACTGGTTGAGTCTACATTTTCAGGAGTTCAGGCTCCCAGTCCCAGTTAAAAGGGGAATTTCATTGTCTCAAGTGTATTCTTTCACTGGCCTCTGCAAACCAGTGTCTAAATTATCATCTTAAAATTAGGACACTCCAACCCCTTTTCCTAACTTCTTTCCTAACAATGAAGCAGCAATAGGTCTGGACAAGAACCTATCTAATTTGCTACCACAAAGTCTCATGTCAGGAAAAAAGTGCCTTTTTTTTTTTATTATTTATTTATGCTCACTCCCTTAATGGCTGTCATTAATTGCCAGGGTCCACCTTTCAAGTGAGCAGCTCTGGTGTTTAACAACATGCACAATTAGCTGGCCCTGTTACTGTTTATCTGGGAGGCAGGCACGGAAATTTCCAAGTGCATGGTGTCTGCCGTACCCATTAGAAGGAAGAGCGAGGACATTAGTCTTTGTGACATATGGTATTCAGATGCACCCCACTGACACAGAACATAAATGGCTTAGGGGCACTGATGGCAAACACGTAACTCCTGAAGCCATCATGGTCCAACTGTCCACCAATTTATCATTGTCTTACAAAAGCCATGTGTATTCACTCACTTCTGCTAACTATCATTTCAAAGGGGGCTGGCATGTCACTACAAAAGGGACAGTCAATAAAACTGTCAGTGCACTCCAAAGCTTTTTCCGTGCTGAGCACTTTGTTGCACACTGAGTTTTCTCCTTAGGTGAAAATCAGCAGAAGAAATTCTGCCTCTCTCTTCCCACACTCAAATGTACATCTGGGAGCAAACATTAAAAAACTTAATTGGAGGCCATGAAAAATGAAAGCCAAGTGAAATTCTCACCTTGCATTTGCTTTCATGCTTTGCAAATCCTCTCAAACTCCTTGTAATAACATAAATGAAAATAGATGCAAATGCAAGCAGAGGAACTAATCGACTGTCTGATTACCGTTGTCTGCTCTGATGCAACGTTCATTTGATAATTATGAGGAACTGCAAACAAGCCGTGTAGCTCTATGAATGCATTTAAAAATCAACACATTTGGAGGTGGGGGGAATACACTGGATCACATTTTCTACACCATTGTCCCTTTTAACTGTCTCTCTTATTGTGAGCTTGTTACATCTATTGCTTCACTTATTTTGAGCTTAATAGAGACCCTCAAATCAGAGATGGATATTTTGGCCTTTGCATTTAAAAAACATGAAAATCTTGCTGTAAGATCCTAGCATGGATTCTATTTCTTGCTTATCTTAATCTATATCTTCACAAGACCGATTTCCTTTCAGCTATGTACAAGTAGTGTGGTTGACGGGAAGATGACACATGTCCGGCTGCAAAACTAAAAGATGCATTTAGTATTGCCCTAAACCCAAACAATCTCCCTTGTTACTGACAGTGACAGAGAGCAGAAAAGAAAAATGAAAGAATGAAAATAATAGATGAATACAGTAGACAGTGAAAGTTGAAAAGTAGAAGGTGAAGTCACCCAAACATACAAATATTCTTTCCTTTCTCTGGGAAGGCCCTCTGCATTTGTTTTTCTAAGTCTCTTTCACTGAAGTCAACAGAAATTAAATAAGAGGGCATAAGGTCCTTCATGCAGGTGACCACTTGCAACACCAAGAAAAGGTGTGCCTGTATCTCTAGACCTGTTGGCCCTGACCCTCTAAGGGTCAAAGCAGTTGAAGAGGGGTTCCCATGAGCTACTTTTTGAATACAGTTAGGTATTTTTTATATTAGTTTGTAAGCACACGAAAAAACTACATTAATACGAATATAGAATAGAATAAGACTATTTTTTAAATCCCCTTAGGCCAATAAAGGACTGTAGCAAAATAATTAAAAAAAAAATTTCAGTTGAAATGTCTTTCCTCCCATGCTTGGTGCTTATGTAAGATGTAGTACATTAATAATTCAAAAACTAGAGTAGTTATGATTCCTGTCTGTTTCTTTCCAGCTATCCCAAAACCCAGTCTCACACAGGCAGGTAAAAATTCATAAATTATTCCATAATGAAGCCATTTTGTTAGAGAGGCTGAAAGGCTGAGAATCCTAAGTTTTAAGTGGTCAAAGAGCAAGTATGGCAATAAAAAGCAATGCTACTTACTTCTGTGACAGTATTTTAATATTTTACATCAGGTAAAAAGAATGAAGTGGAACCCTGAGGTCTTGACCATGAGTTTGTCCAAGAAAGAAAAAGCAAACAAACAAACAAAACAATCTGAAAGTTAAATACCAAACATTGAAAGTAATGGAAAAAACAAGTTTAGCTGCAGTTCACATAAAAAAACAAACAAACAAACAAACAAACAAAAAAAAAACAGAGAAAAAGAAAAGTTATTTTGAAAACATCCATAAACAGATTTAGATTTAGAAAACAGGGCATTTTAGCATGCACATTCTCTCTGCCTCTGTTAGACTGAACCTGAAGAGCGGTTGAGTATTGAAATGCCTGGATTTGGAAAAATACCATACAAGATGCAAGCACACAAGTGTTCATTTGTGCTGGCTAATGCAACTGCTTGAATTTCCAAGTGGAAGATATAACAGCCAGAACTAAGACCGATTGCTTTTGCTGCAAGTTGTAAAGACTCTCCCAAATTCCCACTGCAATTAGCACTGGCACACCCTTGGTGATGAAAACATATCAACACAACAGAGCTAACATTACTTTGAGTGTATGTGAGATGTACACTGTGCTCAGCTGCCATGTATGAGGCTGAACTAAAAGTATACACCAGGTAAATAAAATACCTTTGCAGACTGGTTTGATTATTTCTAGTACTTCATTGCTAACTCTCCTCCACTCAGCACCCCAACCTACAACTGAACAGAAGCACTAACAGTTTTTAACCACTAAGAAAAGACTTCACTGCCCTCTTCTTTCCTAGATTTCTTTTCAAGGAGGTGAATCTGTGTGGCAGTCTTCTTCCCTCTCCCAAACCTTCCTCTTTGGTACCAAATGTATAAACCTGAAACTGATTCTCTTGACATGCCATGAAATCAAATCTGGGTGTCAGTGCTGTTCTCCAAATTTGGGATCACGGGAGCACAGACACAGAGAACTGGGATGCTTGAAGTCAGGTCTCCTCATAGGCCCACAGCAAAGCAGAAATAAAACCAAAATACCTCCCAGAAAACTGGAGGCTGCAATGACAGTTTCTACAGCACTTTGCTTTTCAGCTGTTGTCATCTCTCCTAGAGGATGACTCCTTACAAGCAGCTGAAGTTCTTTAACAGTGTGCATCACAATTGTCTAATTACCATGTCAAAGCAGTACCTGACCACAACCAAAGGTAACACTGCTGACAATCATCCCTACATTCAACAGTCTAATGAATATAGGTTGTGGTGATGTTCAAAGCCAGAGGAAGATTCTTCCCCTTCCTTGGAATTTACATAAATAATTTAATTGTACTTCCCATTTACAGATGTCATTCAGACAGAGTAGTGAACTTGTCAAAGGAGGAAGCAAAAGGTAACAAACTATTCTTCAGTACACAACCAACATTTATTTAAACCCCATAAAATTAACAGAGATTTTGTTATATCTTTAAAACTCCTAATGTCTTAGAAAACAAAAAATTAAAAAAAAATCTTTTTACACTTGTTTAAAGCAAGTCTGACCTTCAAGCTTGGAAACATGTCTTCTACACATCTGGCCTCATCTTGTCCAACAAGTGACTCAGCGGACCAGATTATAGTGTTATAATCTGGATGTAGATCAAACAGTTTCACAACTAGTGGACAAACCTTGATTTGTTCAAGTCCTTAATCACACATCTGAAAACACTTTGGAAGAGCATTTCAAGTTACTTAGAAGACAATGCCTTATCTTCACAAAACAGATAAATTACTTACCAACTCAAAATAGCTTTTAAAAGCCAGAGATGTCCCTCAAGACCAATGGCAGATTCTGACAGCAGTCCATCATTTGTACATCCCTAGAGATGAAGTTTAAAGCTGCACGTAATGGGATTGTGACTGACACAGGGACAACCTGCTCTTCATGAAGAAATGGAAAGCACATGTGTCAGGACTCCACATTCAGTCACATTTAACAACTCCAGCTGCAAAAGCACAACTGCAAGCAGTTTGCCTGCTGATGAATTGGTACGAAAGCCCTGGAAAATCCTACAAATAGTGGCAAGGACTATTTGTGCTAAATAATATGTCTGTGGCAGAGAAGAATCCAGTTCAAGGGTGATTAGAGGCAGGAAGTAATAAAGAAGGAGAGTCAGCATCAGCCTCAGTAGAAAGTCTTTAACACCCAATTATCATAACTATAAACAGCAGGAAAAAGTTTTAAAATTTATTGAAATCAGCCTAGCCCTGCATGCATCACATCTAGGTATTGCTTTCTATGAAAATCCCTAGAATATCAATCATCTTTAAGAAATTACTAATAAATTTTAATATTGCTTTTGAAGTTCCTATTAAAGCATTTTACAGTAGGAACTATAAGGCTTGGTATTGATTTGCCATAATAAAGATAATGAGTATTCATTACTTTACTAATTTGAAGACAGCAGAATGATGGAAAACAAATATTATAAGGCATCATTCATAAATACTCAGTATATATCATATTTTGAAGCTCCACCTTCTCTTCATGAAAGGAGGGTGTCTTAAAATTTTAAGTCAGAACTCCATTCCTAACTTCACTTGCCATGATGGTTACAACTGGGTCAAGTAGGAAGGAACATTCTCTTGTCACTTTAAATGAAACATTAGTATAAAAATTACATTAAAAGACAAGACTTGTGACCATATGCCCATACAGCAGTGCATTAAGCCGAGACAACATCTAACAAAATGAGGAACTGCGAAATTCAGAGAGCCTTTTTGTATCAGCCTGAGGAAATTGCATTTACAGGGAGGGGATCCCATAGACAAAATCTCATGATGCTTTAGGACAGAAGCATAACTATTAGCGTGGGTAGGTCATTGGTGGCCTGCCCAGTAACATTTAGATAACTGAAAAACTCCTGAATACTTCTGTGGATCTTCCTCAAAAGGTACCATTATAAAGCACTTGAATTTCCCCAGCCTCCAGCCATAAAACCCAAGACATAAATCCAGTTTCCAGCAAAGGAGTCAACAAGCATCTTTATTACCAATAAAATTGTTAGTAGCAAACATATGAACATATTTCTAAATTATTTCCTTAAGTCAAGTGCTGTAAACTAGTTAGTTTGATGTTAATTATTCAATCTTAAAATCCATGTTTCCTTTAGCTGAAAAAACAAAGCTGGAGTTAAAAAAAAAATCTTAAATCCCAGCCTTGCAATAAATGTGGATTTATTTTCTATTATAGTGTGTAGGATTTGCTGATACAAGTACCACCAGAAGAAAAGGCCTTGACTCCAGTCTGTGCTGGACTCACAGGCAACTGCAGCACAGGCAGGGCTAGTAGCATCAACTTCAAAGTGGCCCAACACTTTCCATACAGCTCATTTTAAGTTGCATCTGCAACATTTGATTCTTCAGTATGTGGCCTGAGAGTATGTTGGAGGCTGAATGCTCACTGTGCAGGGTGACTGAGAAACACATTATTCTACCCATGTGGAAAACAAAATCTGTTTCCTTGTAAGTCTTATTTCACATCGTGAATTTGAATTTGAGAGGTTGGAGGGGGCTACGGTATCACAGATGTGTCATTTGCTGTCCCTCTCACAAGGTCCCCCAAAAAGGCCAGGTTGTAAGACAATGAAAGCAAAGTTCTTCAGGATTACTATTGGAGAGATCCATTAAACACACAGCACTGCTGCTAAGATCTCAACCATGCCTGACTTGCTCCAGATCACAGGATGTGAGGTACCTCAGAAGATTAACATTTTGGTGGGCAAGGTAAATCTTAGACTACACATTAAAACAGAGTTTACTTCTCTCTCTATCCTGAGCATTTACCACAGTCATATATGGAAAGCACAGAAAAGTACGACCACTTTCTTTATCAGAGAGAAAAGGGTGGGAAAACTCTAAAGAGAAGGACAGGTAATCAAAGACAGGAGAATCACTGAAAGGCAAAAGAGGGATGGACACTGGTATTATGAGGTATGATAGAGGAAGAGGAACAGGGCTGAGAACACAGGAAACAAGAAATAGAAGAAATGAGGAGAGAGCACAGACATGGTGGGGAGCTGTGGCATCATTCAGGAGGAACACAAAGGCCAGAGACAGAACACCAAATTCCTGACCCCACTTGCTCAGGGTGAGGGAATAGAAAAGAGAGGCGGTGGAGACTGTCAGTGTGGTAGGGACGGATGGAACTCGTGTGAAACATGAGAGCAGAGAAGATCCTGAGCAGACCCTTGGATGCCTTAAGCCCTGAACTCCTGCCCTCGCACAAAATTCCCTGTTGCCAGGGCTGGGGCACACAGAAAGCAACAACCAGCTGGAACGACTTCACTAGTTCACCTGGAAGAAGTTTGTATTCACTTGATGCCTGAAGAAAGCTCTAGTCTCATTTTAGTTCTGCACCAAACCTGCAAAATCTATCTTTAATAAACACTTATGAAATTCAGTTCAGACCAAACAAGCAAACAAATCCACAGCTTTGGGATGGCCACACAAATCAATTTAGAAGTTAGTCAAGAAGGCAGGTTGTGATTCAAGACATGAGAATGTCCAAACTCTCTCTTCTTGCTGCATGGCCTCAGACAAGTAATGCTGCTCTCAATACCTGTTTTCTTACTATTTTCTCCCGTGAAAGGAGAGCACAAGGATACTGAATGAGATCTCACCATTCAGTTTGATACCAAAATGCATGTGAAAAAGGGATTCGCACGAGAAAGGAAGAGAGTCAACGTTCTTAAGGTTGAAGTCACCAGCTAAAAATGAATCTTGTTTAAAATGGGGCAGTAACATATTTGATAAGATACAGACACCAACTACTGCACGTCAGAATTCCTTTGAGCATCAGAAAATTTACAGCCCTACATCTTTTCCTTTGCGTAGCTGATTATTTCTTCTGACATTCGCACAGTTCTATTTTCCTTTTGCGCTGAAGAAGAGGCACCTGTGTTTCTCCAGTCATTTATAATATTCAGATTCTGCTTTTGAACTTTCCTTTGCCCCACTTTCTTGTCATCACTGCTTAGTTATCAGCATGGGGAAGCGAGCAAGTAGCTTTCTCTCTTCCCTCAGGCAATACCATTGCTGTGCACTTTGATTTGCGTCACAGAGACAAAAAAAGTAGAACAGCTGCAGCCCTTAATTGCAGAAACCACGTATGCGAAGCGAAGCTGCAGTTTCGCTGTTGCTCTTTCAGCTAGAAAAATTAAAGGCCCAGTCCTGCTTGCCCAAAAACACATTTTCCAGGCCGTACACTAGAGCAGTATACAACTTTCAGACAGTGAAATATGGTAAAAAAAAAAAAAAGAAAAAAATCAATGGTTTTAAGTACAATAAAAGCAAGTTTCAGAAACACTGAATTCTATAGCAGGTACATCACCTGAGGGTTTCCCACAAGAGAGGATGGATGGGCACAGGCAAGGTGTTCTAAGGGGGGTACTGTCGTGGGAAGGGTCGAGTGCCTTGGCTGTTGATTATGTGTAGGGAACACATTTATGTTGATAAATACAAGATCAAAGATTCACATCTGGCTTTGGAAGCGAAGCAAAGACCAGCAGGTTTGGCTACATATCTCAAGTTCCTGGGGATATCTTTCCCCAGATTTGAGCCATAACTCTTTCACACATACATACTCCTCTTTCCACATCCATGGGTGCAATCCCACAACAAAACGAAGACTGGTTTTCATTAGAGAGGTATGCGACAGAGGAGCTTGACTTGGCAATTCCCAAACAGTGAAAGCTGTCACTGAGATCCAGCCCTGGACAGGAAAGCAATGGCTATGGCCAGGCCAATACTGATTCGTAATAGGAAATACACACACAAGTTTATCACCTTCAGCATATAATATTTTTTCCCTAATGAAACATTTTCTTGCAGATATATAATCCCACTGGTTTTGAATGGCTGTGTCTGAGGTTTTCATGAAGATGTTGATCTGTTTGCTTACTGTCCAAGTTACCAGAAGGTCCCACAAAGTATTTTAAGATGTAATTTGTTTACTATGTTTGTTATGAATTTTATATTGAGAAGTATCATCATATAATGATGATGACCTTTTGCTTTTAAAGAAAAGAAAAAATCAATTCTGAAAAGGATAACAGGGGTGTGGGAGGTGATTTTTCTTTATACAAGCAAAAGTGAGGTGTAAAAAACACACAACACACTGAGAGGACCATTAACTAGAATCCTGAACAATGCAATAGTTTATATGAGGAAGAAAGCTTCCAATACCTCAAGCCCTCAGCAAATCACTGAACTCGGTCTGCATCTGCATTTGTGTAGACTGTGTGCTCAGAAGTTACACCTGCAGTGGCCATGTGGTGCTGATGCAACAGCTGGATAAACCTACTCTCCCACCCAACCTCCACCAGCTGACTCAGGAACTGCAAAGAGCATGAGAAATTTTTCATTATACTGTAATCATATGCATGTTACTGATGGTTACACAGCCCTGCTTTCATGAGAAGAAAAAAAAGGTATAAAGTAAAAATGTCCCAACTTAAAAAAGAGTGCCCTGTTCGAGTGGTATTTATAGTGCTGCAGAAGTGTCAGGTTTCGATTACTAAGGTGGATTATTCACCACCAAATTCCCAGGAAAATGCAAGTTGTAAAAAGTGGTGCTTGCTTCAACTTCTTAAGCAAAAGGCAAAACTCTTCTAGACAACTTTGCAATCTTGTTTAAAAATGTCTTGATGAGATTTGTCATTTTACAAAAAATGCACTTACTACTTTAAAAAAAAAATCATTGTGATGCACCGTTTCACTGGTTCAAAGAACAAAAAAAAATAAATAAAAAAACCCCAACCAAACAAAACCAACAACAACCCAAAAGGCACTAAGACATATTTTTGCTGGAATTTCCATAATTATATTGCCTACATTATTTGCTCGTACTGGATGAATATACTGCAGGTTCTCATCTTCACTGTCTCCTTAACATATCCAGCTCTCTTTTTGGGAGAGCTCAAATCTGCCATTAGTACACAGTGGTCCATCAGGAATACAGTTGTATTCAAGGGCGTTGCTTAATCATACCAAATAGCTCTGGTTTAAAGACCAGAGCTGTCCATTTCTATGAGTACTCATTTCTGTGCCTCACGACTGAGCTGTTTGCTCTAGGCAGTTCCGATGACTTCTGCTCATGAGCATACTTTGTTTCTCAATCTCCTTCCAGAAAATAGGAAGCAACAGCCTGACAACAGAAGTGGAAAGAAGATGGCACAAACCTCTGTATAGGAGTTATTCTCACATATTTGCTGCCAGGTCTAGGTGTACTTTTGGGCTTACAGTTGCTTATTCTAATCAGGTTTGTCCTGGGAAATTTTGACAGACATGGAGAATAACAATGTTTTTCACCTACAGTGAAATGTTCTGAAAGGCATGAAGCCTGGTTGTTAATTTTCTCCTTTTGGTAAATATGCTTATAGCCAGTCCTGTTTTCGACTTGGGTGATATTTGAAGTATTTTTAGAGGCAACCACTGGCTAGACCAAATATTCTCCCTTTCCTGAAATAGTAGCTCTATGGTCTCTGAAGCATCCTTTTCTGCAATTCAGTTCTGCTGACCTGCTTGATCAGATCTCTGCCCCACACCTTCAGGGATGCTCACAACTCTATGCAGCCCATCTCAGCCTTTGACTACCAAAGCAATATTTCAGTGATTAATAACACACAGACACTTCACCTTCTGTTCTTATCTGGACAGAAGAGAAAGCAATATGATGGTATATGTCTACTCATCACAGATTTCTAGACAAGAGATATGGTCCCAGAAAAATAGACCTGTTCTCAAACACAACCAGCATGAAAAGATATGTAACAGGACAAGTTCATTCCTCCATGGGCAGCAAAAATCTTGCACCAAGGATGAACCTGACTATGAAGAGCGCTGGCTGAATTCTGTGTCTGTCTTTCAGATGAGTACCTAATGTACCTTGATTTCATTCAAGTTTAACAAAAGCATCACAGAAGGACAAGGTGTGCATGCTGGAAAGGCACCAAATGGTGACATTTGTACTGCTGTTTGGCTAGAACAATACAGCATTTATCAAAAGTTAAACATTTACTCAAAACAGGGCTTTTGAACGCTTTCTGTCACAGTGTAAATTGCTGTAATACAGCATGAAGTTCCATACAGAGGAGCACACACAATGGAAGAGGTAAAACAATTCTGCTACCTTGACCCAGCCCTTTTCTCTTTTCTTTTTTACTAAGCATGGGAAGAGTAGGACTATTCTATGCTTGTCTTAAAGAACATAATAAATTGCAACAACATCTTTTCCTGTTGGATTTTACCTTGAATTAACTTAGTTAAGGAGAAAAAAATAATAAAGATGGTGGTGCAACAGTGAAAGCAATTGACTTAGGCTTTGTTAACCCTGTGGCCTTGTTCCAGATTCAGCTTTTGTGTCTAACTGCCTAAACAGAAGGAAGAGGCAGAAAAAAACAAATTGCACAGTCAAAGCAATTGTTTGTATAGCATGTATCAGTACATCTTCAAACAAATTATCCTGCTTCTGGATGGCAAGGAATTTGCCCTAGGTTAGCCTACTGTGACTTGGGCACCAGAAGTTTAAGGTCCTGGGATAAAGAAATCCCTCTACTGCCATTTCTCAGTTTAGAAGGGCAACAGCCTGTCCCAAGAGGGGTCATAAGGAAGCTCTGCCATGCAAAATCAGACTGGTGCTTTTTTTAATAGCATGCAAACTTTAAGACTAGTATTGCTTTAACATTGTATTGTCAGTTGAGTGATGCTGATTTTTAAGAGTGCTATAGCAAGCACTCAAGGAATTTAGTCTTTGCTTCACTTGAGCCAATTCTTGCAGCACATATGTTTCCAGCCTCCAGAGGCAAGGGCTTGGCCTGAAATCTCAGAAAAAAAATGGGCTGTAACTTGCATACTCATTCTTACCACCACTGCTCCCATGTTTATGTATTTATATACAAAAACAATATACATGGACAAGTCATCTTAGACTTGTACAGCAAGAAAAATGACATGAAAGCCTCCCCTATGCCCCAAATGATCCAAACCTGGCAGAGGGACAACACTAACTGCGAGGAGCATACAGTTGAAGAGCTTTTCCAAATGTACTGGCTGTCCTGCCCTACTGCCAGTGGTGTGTTTTTGCCTTTGTATTGTCATCATATAGCCATCAGACTAGAAGGAATGAGTCCATCCACAGAACTCAAACAGCACAGAAACGTGTTTAACAGGCGCCACAGAGGCATTTACATAATTACCTAACGTGCAAGGTCACAATGTGCTGTACTCAATCTTCCATGTATTGTAAACAGGCAATTTCTGCAGGACAAAAGCACAGGCAACATTGCTTTGCTCACCTACTACAGTGGCCTCACGAACAGCATCATTACAGGAACAGGATATGTGATTAAAGAGGAAAATAATACAAATTTTGTCCTCCCCTGGCATAATGGGAGGCATGGTGGTAGCCCTGATTTTCATTACATTTGAAAGATCTGTGATGGTTTTGGTCAGAGTTTCTGTCACAATGAACTGCCTTTAGAAAATGCTAACAATTTTACACACGCACCAGCACCCTCCATCCTTTGTGGCACAATTTAGGAAGCCAGGTTTTTGCTGCCCTTCAGCCGTCCATTCCTCCTCACAGGCCATCAGCTCTCCATCCCTCAACCCGTCTCACAGCAAGCACCGTGGATTCATTTACACAGGGCTCATGTTTCTGCCATCTGCCCCCCATATTGGTGGTAAGGTTTGAAAAAGGACTGAACAAAGCAGAGCTTGTCTCTCTCCACCAGCCAATACGAAGCCTGTACTGGCACCCAGCAGGCAGTCTCTACATCAACAACTAGTCAGTAGTCTGTGAAGGCTAAAAACAGCAAAAGATCTTGTTTCTAAGGAATAAATTAAACAGAGTTGAGGCTATATCAAGAGCTGGAAAAGGGCCTTTTGAAAAAGTGAGGCCGGTGGGGAAGTGGGAAAGAAAAAAGACCCCATCAAGTGGATGTACGATAAACCCAAGGCAGCACAAAAATCCAGCTGACATGCAGGAAACAATGATTTATCCACACCCCTTCTTGCAGAGCTCCTTGACTTACAGCTGCTTCAAGAAGCCTCTCTTAATTCCAGGTATTGACTGGCTGTGCTGGCACCCCCCCTCGAAGCAGACGATAATAAACTTACTGGTGGCCATATATCTGAATATGCTGCACATATTGCTACAGCCAGCCCTGATGTCCAGAGAACAGCTTCCAGTTTCCAACCATGTCACTGTGGCTGCTGGAGCAGCGAGGCTCTTCAGCCTTATCCTTGGGAAGGCACAGCCCACACAATCTATGGTACCCAGGTACCCAGGGCTTTAATAAATGTGCTGTCCGATTGACTGCTTGTGCTTGACTGGTGCAGTTGCATCACACTGCATTGTTTACTACATACTGTTTACTACATGCATATGTTATGATTGCATGGCATTGCAATGGCATTGCAGTAGAAGTTTTGTCACAGTCATACTTTCCTGCTACAGCAGTCAAGAAGAACAGATAGCTACTGGGAAGAAAACATCATTAAAAAGCAAATGTGTTTCTGTGAAATGAGTTAGCACGGACAAATGTTACGTAAGAGGAGGATGCAGAACTCCAGTATGGTCAAACGTTTATCCAGAAATGGAAATTCTTCACTGGGAACTCAGGAGAGGCACTCAGACAATGCATTCAGTTTGAGACTGAGCAAACAGTTAGGACTGAAGACACCAGTTTCAGTCAGTGAAATCAGTTGTTTCACATTAAAATGTGATACAGCATTGATAACAAGTGATGCCTATGGCATTAGGGTAAAATAAAAAGTTTGAACATACTGAAAGGAAATCTCTAAAACCAGACTTTATGTCAAGGAAAAACAAAAATACCACAGGGTGCTCCATCAGCTTGGAGCATACCTTCTCTTTCCAGCAAGAAGAGCCATGAAACAGGAAAACCCCCAAAACTGGATCCTAGAGAACAGAGCATTTCTGAATAGGTGCTGACAATCTGGAGATGAGTTCCAGTTGGATGCTCAGTAAACAGCTGCTGGCATAAAAGTACTGAGTGACACAAACCAACCAGAATACATGCATTGATCTTGCCATCTCAAGGGGATTCACAGTCTACTGCATGACACAGCCTCTTTATCAGTTATCCAATATAGAAAAAGGAGGTGTGGCTGCAGATTGGAAAAGCCTAGTTAAAAAAAAAAAAAAAGGGCAAATAAGATGTATTAAAAGAAGCAATAAAACGGAGAACTGAATCAAATGTTGTAATTTTCAGATCAAAATAAATTAACATGGTCTGAAAATTAAAAACATCCCAGATTAAGACTCAGTCAGCCACACCATTAGTACATTCCTCCCAGACCGAGTGGCCGGAGGAATTTATACATTTGGCATCGTATAAAATGTGCTATTCCTGGCAGGACTTTGAAACAGGGGAAGTGAAAAGGCCAGGAAGACAGGCAGAGCAACTGGGCCCTACTCAAAGGAGGTAGGGGAAGGCGCTGTAGGGCTGCCCTGCCAGAATTTAATCACGGGCTGGCCTTTGTCTTTCACCACCAAGACTAAATAAAAGCACATAATAATTACGCTTAAATGTTTCACCTCTCCCAGTCAGCTCCCTTACTCTCATCTCCTACCTAAAATGCTACTGAGCTCTCAGTCATTTTTAGCGTGTTCATTGAGGACTCCATGGCAGGATCCTCAGGAGCACAGGTGCTGATGAAGCACCTGCGGCCCCGAGCCCTGCAGCCCAGTCCTGGCTGCAATGGCCATTTCACCCGGCTGCTCTTGGGCCACTGGGCCCACAGTGCTGAAGATTTCTGAGCACCACTATGCGCTATTTGCTGGCATTTTGTCCCAAACCCAGAGCAGGAAAGAGGGGTTAACAAGATGTGCTTATCAGCCTGCCCTCTGATTAACCCACAGCTCTGATACATGTTGTGACTTGTAGGAAATCCACAGCAAGTTTAGCCATGTAATATTTATGGGTAACAACATATAGGGGTTTTTTTTCCCTTTAATTAAAAGTACAAAAAGCCATGAGCAGACAGAGACATCCTTTTTATGAGGTTTAATACAGAGCAGTTCTGAACTACAAATGACTAAATCTTTTTCCGTGCTAAGGCAACACGTCTGAAAGCAAAAAAACCTAACCAGAAACCAAAAGCAAAACCAATGGAAATTTTTTTCCCACAAGAAAAAGCAGCTTTATGCACAAGATTATCTTCTACCAGCTATGCAGGTAGTCCTCCTCAAGGGGATGGAACAACTTGGGAGGCACCTGTTACACACAGCAGAAAAAAGGTAGAGGGCAAAGAAAAAATGAAAGACACAAAACCCCACAGAAACTGCCAAACTACTGGGAGAGTTTGGACAGAAATCACCATGTTTTACCACAAGAACAGCATCTGCATAGGAAACAAAGCATTTCTCAGGCAGGCTTGATTTTTTGATGTTCTGAGCATTCATTGCAAAATGTTGCTTCTGATTCTTAGGAAGAACGCCCACATATTAGAAAACAAAGCAACTCACTGCAAGTACACAAAAGAAGTCCTTTACAGAATTCCTGGGTGAAAGCAAATGAAGGACTGTAAAGTTTCTGGTATCTGCTCAAACAACCAGTATGGCAGGGCATATTAAATCTACCAACTCCATCACAAAACTCCAGTTCACTGCCACAGATCCATCTCCATCAACCCAAGTGCTTGAGCCGGCATTCAGGAGTTACTTTTAGACATTGATCTGTGTCTTTGTGACAGAAGATTGTTCTGCCTGTCACTCATTAAGGACTGGAGAAGTGAAAGTTTGACTGCACAGCACTCACTATAACAAAAGAGGTAGAAATGCTACATTTTAAAAAGTTTGGGAACAGCTTTGTTCTGTTTCTCTACAATTAGCCAAATTGTTGCTCAAGACATCACGGGCCTAAAGACTATTTCTTACTGAAAAACATGTTGTGCCTAAGGTGCTTGTACCTATTCCAAAATGTGTTCAAGAGAGATGAGCCAACTTATGGCAGTGGCTTGTGGCAGTCCTGAGCACCAGGTGGGAGGGAGAGGAGTGTGAGTTACGAACTAAAGAGCAATTCAGCTGCAGAAGTGTGCTCATCAGAAGATATTTTGGAACCCATTCCCCAGCTGTTCCTGGCGCAGACCAAAAAACCCGATTAGAAACATACAAAGCATCTGCCTTTGAAGGCAGACAAGGGAACCTGAACCGCTGCAGCAAGAAACTCCTCCAGTTTCCATCTGCACGTCAGTGCTGCAAACCCTTTGGCATACCTGGCATCATGTCCCAACCCGCTCCCTCACTTACCTGAAGATCATAAGAACAAGCTTGATTTGCAGAATATAGAACATACATAGAATGAAAAGATCCTTTAGGTCTAGAGCCTTGGGAATCTATGCACTTCTCTATCTCTAAAAGCAGGGAAAGGCAGAGGGAACACGATGACTCAGAGGTGCAACACAGATGTAAAAGCAAAGACATTAAGAAAGGAAGCGAATGACAACAACCAAATAATTTCTCCAAACTTCACACATCCTAATGCTGCCCACTTCCTTTGAGCTCCCTTAATTGAATTTTGTCCATCTGAATAAGCGTGTGTAATGGGAACTCAGCTCCAGACTTAGCTCCCATTACTGTATCTTGCATTTAATTGAAATGTGTAATCCCATGGAAGTCCAGGCTTTAACCCATTTGGGTGGGGTGACTATTATTACAAGCTTCACATTTTTTCTGAAGCTCCAGCTGCTGCAACTGTAAGGCTCTGTGAGAATCCAAAGATCTCAGTTGAAAGATTTTTGTTTTGTTTATTTTAAAAGATATCTCAAGTTCTCATGCTTGTGCAGAAATAAAAATAACAAAAAAGAAAAAGTTTGAAAACATGACTTGCAGGTTCTTTAAAGGCTCAGAAACCAGAAAAACAGAAAAAAATACTTCCCATTTTTTAAAAAAAGTCTCATGATTCTTTTAAGCTAGTCTCTCTCCTAACTGCTGCCTACCTAGGGGGTTTTATTCTGCAATACTTTTTCTCCAATGGCAATTTTTTTGCAGAATCAAATTATTCCTCATTAAATTGATCACTCTTTCTATAGTTTTACAGAAGATGATCATTCATTTGATGAATCCAATGTCATTTCTCTTCCATGCATGTAAGAAGATGTAAAACTATTTCCTGGGTTAATTTAGACGACAGTGCCGGAGATGAGAGGGAAGAGATGCAGATCTGCTATAAGACTTTTTAGATAAAATATAAAAAAGGTAACAAAACATTTATGTAGCCTTGGAACAAATGAACTAGGCCACAGTCCATCATCAGGTTTGTATCTATTGCTTAAGCAATGCCAACAATAAATTAATGCCTGGACAAGCAGAAGATTGAGCTACTTGACTTTCCATAGGCACCTCTGTGGGAATTCACCAGAATACCTTATCTGCAATAGCAATGCCAGTAATTTCAATTATAAAAAAAACCCAACGCATTGCCTAAAAAAATTGCTTCATTGCTTTTTAATGGTGATTTCAAATTATTTTCTGACTGTCCTGTAAGTCCCATCACCAGGTTCATGGGGTTTATTTGATTTTGAAACTGGCCTTTATAACTAGGATAGTGGCTTCGTGATGCAATGTGTTTTATGAGGTAGCACTGGATGACCACAGCAGCATTGCACTGCGCAGCATCCCAGCGAGTCAGCCAGCTGTGTCCCCTCCACCAGAAGAGTAAATTAGTCATCAAAACTCATTTAGTTCCTAGTTGTTATGAAAGAAGATACACTTTGTCCAGCTCTGATGTTTTTACGTTTTCATTGAGAAAAAGAAAATATTTTTTTTCGAAACAGTTTCCAGGCTGAGGAGTCTCGAATTACAGAAGTGAAGCCCAATAAGCAGCACAGGATCTAAAGATGAGAGGCAGAGACAGAACAGCATGTAAGCAAGTGAGTGCACGTGTATGGATTGTTATATTAATATTATTATATTAATTGTTATTTGAACTATAAGCACAACTTGACCAAATTAATTCTTCAGTTAAACTCCCATTACTGAAACACAAATTAGATGCAGTTAATTAAAAAATACCTTCTAATGATGGTGGCTGAGTAAAGCATCTTACAGCTATATAACAGTAAGAGAAACATCTGCCAAAATTCACTCAGACCACTGTGCTTGCTAAATAGGTTAACTATGAAAGAGAGCAAGGGGGTATGCTGCCATCTCACTGTTATGCTGCAATACCAGGAAACCTGGCTGGATAAAGAAGATCTACTCAGTTCACAGAACTACTTAACAAAATTTCTATCACTTTCAAATATGCTGCTAGGTTTTTTTCTCCCTTCTCTGTGGCATCAAATGCTACTGACCACAGCTGGAAAAGCTAGACAGAATAGGCTGGAACCCTGAGTTCCAACAGTACAAACTCACTAATGAGAAGTTATTAAAAAAATATCCATTTCACCCACAAAAATGCTTAATGACTTCCCCCAAAAAAATTATTGTCAATGTAGACCTTGGTCTGATTACTAAAGCCACTATCAAGCCCAGTCTTTTCTTCATAGATTGAAATACCACAGCATACTGCAAGCAGCACCTACTCTTGAAACATCCTCAATTTTTTATTATTTTTTTTTAACATTTCTAAGGAATGAACAACCAATTGCTTTCATCTTCAGGGCAGTAGCTTCTCAGGCCAAAGGAAGAAAGGAAGGAATTGTTTCATTTGGCATTTTGTTGTATCAGAACATTTACCAAACAGCTCTTACGTAGAGCTTGTCATGGTGATTCATTTCATTGCATCCAAGCTTCTTGTACTGCCCCAGTAGGTATTCCAACTACAAATGAGACATGAAACCCCTGAATGTGGTGTTGCATAGAGAAGGCTGAATTCTCCATCAAAGGATTTTCAGGGGAAAAAAAATAAAAGGAAAACAAAAAAGTCACCAATACTTGGGGGGGGCTGGAAGAAGAAAAAGAATACATGAATAAATAATGTGGAAGTAAACAAAGTCCTTGCCGTGGTGAGCACAGCTGTTCTACAGCATTTATATAGTCTCTAGTTACAGTTACAGAGTGAGGGCCATTTCCACAAGGAAAGAAAAGCACAATATGGGAACATGCACACATAAGTAATATGCATTGACTTGTTAGCACTGAGGAAAAAAAAAAAGGATTTAAAAAAATCATCCATCTACAACAGTTCTAAGCAAACAACCAACCTGATGCTGTCAGAGGATTTGCACAGAGATGACTGCACTGAAGTCAAGATTCTCACAATGTTGACATTCAACTTACTGTGTCAGACATACACCTATACACAACCAATTCTACTTCTTTAAAGCAGTTTTGTGGATTACAGAATAGACTATTATAAACTGCAGACACTGAGTAAATCATTGCCCCTGCTCAATTCTAAAATAGAGAACAAGCTGTTCTGCTTTGCTCTGGATTTCTCATCCATGTTTTGTGTGCGCACTGACTCTCTGCCTGTGTAATCTCTACCAATTCGCGCACGGAGATGTGAAGACAAAAAGCTAAATAACAATTATTCTGGCATTAAAAGGTGTCCAACAAAGCAAGTATGTAGGAAATGGATGAGGTACAGCATATTGGTGGAGCACAGCCATAACACGTGCATAGGGTTGTTCAGTTTAAACTACATTAAGTCAGAGAGCACAATTTTCCATTGAACTCAGAGCAGTCCATAGGCAGTGTAGCTCTGTTTTCTCAAGGGCAACAATAAACAACCACAACAGCAGCAAACAAAGCAGGAAGTCATGTTTTCCAGCAGGCACGACAGCCTAGATATTTGCAATCATTTTCCCCTCTAAAGATGGGCATATACAAACAGGTAGCTAAAGGCACAATCTTTTAAGACCCGTGAATGTGTCTTCTCAACTTGCTGCACTGCAGTGCAGAGCTTGTTCAAATACCTAAAGCAGTAAAGCTGAAGAGTGAGCCAGGGTTTGCTTTTTCACTCAGAGAAAAGTGTTATTGCTTCTGGTAAGAAAGCCAGCTCAGATTTACCCATGTCACAGGGTGTACGCACATTCTTTGGCACTATATAAGTACCGTAAACAACTATCTTTCTCCTGTGTTAGTTCCTTGGGATTTATTCACATGAGCCATCCCATTTGTTGAAAGACCAGTATTCCTGCCTAATCTTTACAGCTGATCCCAATGTGACAACTTCATTCTGAAAATCAAAAATCCCTGCTTTCCAGTTCAAGAAAGCCAACCATTAGTCAGAGGAATCTCCCAGCAGTAAGAAACCACTGATTGAGTTTTCACTCCACCCATTTCAAAGGTCAGAGAGTAGTTTTCCATCCTACATTACTCTGTACCGTGCAGACCAGGAAGCTGAACCAAGTCTTCCAGATTTGATGCCAGTCCCTTAACTGCCTACCACGCATCTGCACACTCACGTGCACACACTTTCTCTCTGAATTTCTTCAGAACTCTGTTCCCTTTTCCCCTGGAAAAAAAAATACTGAAACTGATGAGTCTTGCAAAATACTCTGGCTTCAAAAACAAAACAAAACAAAAAAAAAACATTTCAACAAAATTCCAAACCCAATTTTTCTGAGCAATGCTCTTGACATCAGTTGTCAAGATAACAAAACCAAAGTGCGCCGACAGAGTAAAATTAATAAAACAAGACCATGAGCTAGTTAGGATGGGAAACAGACTTCTGTGGCATTAAATTTGTATTGCTCAATGACTGTGAGTTTTCAGGTGGAGTTAGATTGATCTGCAGTCCTCGCTGTCACACTGGTATGCGTCTAGAGCAAATGCTATGCATGCATTAAAGTCTCTCTCATATTTTCAGGAATGAGAAGATGAGCTAATAAAAATTAGATTTAAATTTTAACAGTCTATTCTTTTAACATTCAGGAAAAAAAGAAAAAGCATTTTGTTTAGAAAGCCGTTTTACTCCCATTGACTGCGGCGATGGAAAAAGGAAAGAGAAAGGAGAGAAAAAAGACTCAGAAGCCACATTCCAACTCCTCTGCCTTCTTGAATGACTCCATTATGAGGCTGAAAGGAGATTTAATTAAATCAGTTCCACTTACCAACCAAACCCTACCTGTTTCTTTGCCAGAGACACCATTCCTTCTTGTTCCCAAAGGGGTGTTGAGAGGAGGGAGAGAAGAACAGCAAAACTGGATTTTAAGGGCAGGAAAGCAGAGGGGGATTTCACTTTCTGTTACCCAATGAAAAAAAAACAGTGGAAAAAAACCCAAACAGAGATATCAAGGCATTCATTAGTGCCAAGGCACCACTGCTACAACTCTTCTGGTGAGGATGCAGAATACCACATGCAGAACTCTTGGATACTAAAAATAAATAAATATTCTAAAAGGGTTTTCTGCTGAATTGTACTTTCACAGCAGAAGCTGGACAGGGTCCAGGAAGAACCATGAAACTGAGGCTTTCTGTATATTGCAGCCATTAAAATATGCAGTAAGTTAAATGAGTGCAAGGAAACCCTCTGCTGTGGCAGCCCCTGCTAAACCTCATAACCATCTCTTTCTCCTCAAATGTTGTATGAGAGGAGAAAAATTATTACCCACTGAAAATTAAGAATCAACTTCTTTAAACAGATGAGTCAGCAGATGTAAACTTCAGCAAAGCTAATTCCCCAAGCTGCTGACATCACCACACACATACAGAGACCACCTAGGAATTACTGCAAGCATGCTACCATCCTGAAAAACATCGAATAAAGCAGAGTGAGCTCTGTGATTGTTTTGATGTGATTACTCAGGGTAACAGAGCTTCTGATTACCTCAAATAGTCTGAGTGCTACACATTTTGTTCTTCAAAAGTTTTCACGTAGTGTCACCTCACACCTAGTTGTTTTTGACAACATACTTGGCCTCACTCCTGTTTCCTGAGCAGACAAAACAGGTTCCAGCACTGTCTGGGGCTCCACAGTAGCTGCTGAGAGCAAAGGGGAATCCACTTCTGCAGAGGCCCAGGTCACCCCTACCACAGCCTGGCCGTACTGCTGCTCCACAGAGCCACTCTGTCGGCAAAACCTTCACCCACTGCTTTGAGGTGGCTCCTGTATCACCAGCAACCAGCAGCTGGGGAGCCCCAACTGCCAAGTTATATCACCCACAACTGGGATTTTTGCACTGAACTGAAGCAGCACTGTAGTCAGCTGACTGAATAAGGAAAAGAAGAAAAACACAATACTGTCAATATGCTTGCTGCAGATAATACCAAAAACATGCAACTGCGTCATTCTCCACACTGCAAAAGAAAAAGGTCATTATTAAAATCATTTGCTGATAAAACACCTGTGGTATTAGTTGGGCTTCACCAGAGACACTCAGGTCCACGGCCAGGTCCAGACACAGCCGTGAGGCCATCCACATGTTGGACCATGCCAGACCCCCTGCTCAGCTCCGAGCAGAACCCAGCTATGACACAGCCCCTCCAGCCTGGCTCTAACCCAAATCTCACTTCTACAGGAGGAGAGGGAAACCCAAGGTCACGTATCCCAGAACCTCTGTGGGCTGCCTGAGCTTCACAAAGCACAGCAGTTGCCCAGTTCGACAATAAATCACACTGCCGTCTCTGCCCTGACATTACAATGCAGGTTCACATTCACCACTGGACACACACCATGCTACTGCAGGATGCCAATTCCCACGAACAAAAGATCCAGCTAGTTAAACAGCAAAATAAATCTCAGTTGCTAGTAGGAAAGAAGGGAAATTTCAGTCCAAATAGCTGCAACATTTCTTAGGATTTATTTTTTTTTAAGGTTGGAATAATTCAGACATAGAAGAGTTCTGCTATGCCAAGCATAGTAAGTTAAATCCACAGCCACATTCAAAATAAGTATCTGGCTTACTAATAAAAGACCTGACATTTTGCATTTTACCTGAATGTCAGTATAGAGGAAATTTTCACCATGATAATGCCCACACAAATTCCTTTTACTGCAAAAACTTAATACCACCTTATAGACACAGAAAACAGTGTTTGTAATATGGACAATATGGATGAACTCAGAACAGATCTCAGTAAATTGTATTTTATTTTGTCTGTTTTATTTTATTTTGTCTGTTTCTTTAAACAAAGAGGAGGAAAAGTAGATGAAAGAGCTGTTCGCTATCTGTTTTTTGATTAAGGTGATGCTGACAAATGAAGAGTCAATTTGCCAAAAATTCAAAGAATTCACTTTGTAAAAGGAAACAGAGATACTGAACTTATTACAGCTTGTCTCAGGCTTTATTACAAAAAGCACTGTGCTTAATCATTAGAATCAGAAAGCCAAGCTGAATTAGATCAATCTGCATTTCACTGTAAGCAAATGCAGAATTTACTGCACTGTAAGCAGTAAACAGGAGAAAAGGGTTTGGGTTAGTTTGTTGTTTTTTTTTCCAAAGTAAAACCAGACAAAAAGCAACTTTTCCCACCTGCTATCAAACTATCTGCCTTTTGATATTTGTGTCTTTTAGGGCAAATACACTACTCATCACTTTCCTAGTAAGCATTCAGTGCCTCCCCAATAATTGTGTAGCCAGTTTATATATAAAGTGCCTTTGCAACACATGCATTACCTTCCTGAGAAAACAACTCATCCCTAGTCAAACAGAGCACAAATTACAGTTTGACTATGTAACTACATAAAGAAATCATCAGAAGATTAAGCATAGATGATTATACATTCTTAAGGCTTTAAAACCATTTCAAACTCCAAGGTGTTTTAGGTTAGGACACTGATCTTCATGATATGGGATACTCTTCATGGGAATCTGCAAACAAAATACAAACAAGAAGACAGTATGCAGTTACTCTGGCAGGACTGTGTCCAAAGCCTTCAGCTGTATTTACCCCAAGTTACATTAACAGATGCTGTCAGTCCTTTCAACTATTCAAAGAAATATGTACGAACTTTCACAAGATCTCCTGTAAACTGATGTGGTCATAATTAAGAACAGAAGTTTCAATTTCTACTAATATATAAACCCACAGTCCCCACTTCCTGATGCACTTTTCCATACCATCCTTCCAGGGGGTGAAAAAGCCTAAGGAAACGCAAAGTTACCTAGTGTGGCTTCAAACAGAGAGCCTCTGTTCACTTGTAAAAACCACAGAGTGTTTTTAAAATGTTGCAGGCGACCGGGACAGCTGATGGGAGGAACAGTGAGATTCCCACTGAATGTCGGCGTCACTTCTGAGCTGTCACATTGTACACCACGGAGATAAACATTGCACATGTGAAATAATTGTCAGTTACTTCAGGCTGTCAAACATTTCAGTGGAACATTGTCATCTCAACTGCAGACAAGGAAAATAACTGTGTTTAAGCAAGTCTACACCCATCCAAAACACACCTTATGAAATCTCAGGCTCTCAAGAAGGGGTGGAGGGAGAGCAAATAGAAAGCACCCTTCATTTGCCCTTATCACACACTGAAAGTTCATCACAAAGCCCTTACTGCCATGTTTTGTGCCCATTTGTGCAGTATACCTGCCTAACGCTGCTAAAGTAATATAAACCCTAAACCACAGCAGCACAATGCGGCTGTGTCTTAAAAGTCTTGTTATTGCAGCTGGCAAAGACAAAATGAAACCAAAAAAGAAATACACTGCTGCACACAGATCCTCAGCTTCACAGGCAGGCTAGGCTTAGCCCAAGTTTTGGTTAGAGGATGGAGAAGATTCAAAGCCTTCCATGCAAACGGAGCTGGTGCCAGTGTGGCACTACTCCGTTGTTAGGGAAACTTCCTTGTCCAGCCCTCCAGGAGCCACTCTGGCAGTCACACTCACACCACTGAGGCCCCTTCCCAGCTACACCCCACCCCAGTCAGGCCAGGTTTCCTCACCAGCTCGCCCCCAGGTTTCCCATGGCAGAATCTCAGATGTCTCCTTACGTAAAGCCATTTATTCATGGCACGGTACCACAGAAATAGCTCAAGATGATGCCTCTGAGGAGGTAACCTAAACAAAGAAATTGCTGGGCTTTTATACCCTCACAGTCCAAGCATGCAATCGTCTGGGGTCCTTGGCTCCTGCTGTGTCAGTTTCTGGTCACCTGGCTGTGCCACAGGTCCCCATGACCTTTTTTGTGCAAAGGGTCAGCAGTTCATGGCCTCTTGCCTCAGGCACTCGCCCACCCAGACCTCAACCTGCAGCTCACACAGCATCTGCACCCCGAGCTACCTCCACTGAAGGTGTTACCCAGCACTCTTAGCTGGTAACATGGACATCTTGGGCACTTAAGTAGGTCTACACCCGCTCTGGGGATGCCAACCAGTTTTATCTCTCAAGCACAGACGAACCTGCACTTGAAACCACCAAAAGGACCCCCACTATCCCTGCTCAGTACCACCACTGGCCCCTTCAAGAAACTTCCCTTGCTTTCCTCATCACAGAACGGAGTATGAATGCAAAGGCTTTGTTACCTCTACTCATGGCTGTAGGGAAGTGATCTCTGGAGATGACACCAGTCCCTTTCTGCTACTGCAGAAGAGGCAAAACATTCTGGCTCCCTTGGTAAATCCATTACCAAGGATTTCCTAATTTTAGTACAGGCAAGTCACCTATGTGGTCTATGCCAGAATTTATCCCCCTCTACATGGACAACAACATTATTTCCTCTCTCTACCATTTGCTTTCAGTACACTGCACAGTCCTCAAGGCAGGGACTACTGACCACTACAGGTGGTACAAACCTTGACAGATGTTTGTCTTGACCCAACCTGGTACCTCCAGATTTTTTCTGTTTGCATCAGTACCTTTTGACAACCTTGACTGAGCAGGTCAAGAAGAGCTGATAAACATGGTGTGCCACAGAAACTGAGAGGGAAAGGTGAGTTTGACAGCAATTAAATCAGTCAAATGAACAATTTTGGAGGGGCTCTCCAGCAATGAAAAAGCTAAGAGATTTGCAACATAACCACAAATGGCCAAGAGCTGCCTTCTCCCAATACTTAACATCTAAACTGCTGGTGCTATTAAAAAAAAAATATTTTTTTGAACTAGAAAATGGAAAACAAAATTATTTGTTTTCAAAAAAAAAACCACTTAGTCTCTGTTTCTGGAGGCCTGATTTTCATTAATGTAATATTTCTGTTAACAGCCTTGTCTACGTAAGGCATCTGTAGAAAGTTTTTATTGTTAACTTAATAGTGAAAATCTAATACAGGTTCTATTTGAATTTTCCTATTAAACTGACGTCAATGGCAGTCTGAGAATCAGATTGTTACAACCCAGACTATGAAACAAACATTCAGGTCAGATGCTATAAATGTAGCCAGTGCACATTGGTAAGTGCGCTTTAATATTTTTAATCAGGTCTCTGGGTAGAGCCAAAATACACTTGGCATAAAGATGAGGGGAAAAATTATAAAAATGTACATGTTTTTACTTGGAAAGTGAATTATAATTTATTTCCAGAAAGACTGAAAATAAAGAGTTGGAATACACACACAGAATTGCACTTGTGCAAGTGTATGTACAAATACAAGCATGGTCGGGTCACTAGAGCTTGATGTCTTAATCAGCACTTGCCACACAATAGACTGAAGGTGAGACATTATCTTTCCTAAAAGGTTATCTCCCCAGGAACATTATGTGTGGCACAGGGAACCCAAAAAGAAAGGGAGAATGAGGAGATCCTATGGCAGTGTTGGAGCAGCACAGTGCACTGAATAGTGGTAGAGAAGTAAGAAAACAAAGAGATTTTGATTGGAGATCAGAAGAGCATTACAGGAAAGAGAATTACAAGAAATTTTAAAATTCCACCTAAAGTTTCCATCCAAGGAACAATACCTCATCAAAACCTTACGTGTTTTGGAAGAAACTCATCCTCCCTCAAAGTCTTAAGATCTTTACAGAGACCAGCAAAAAAACCCAGAAAAAACCATCAAGTGGTAAGAAAGAGCTGTTCTGGAAGAAAGATGGCTGGGATGTCCCTCTTGCCCTCTCCCATGGCAGTCTCCAGAAACCTGCCAATATCCCCATTGGGGTCCCTGCAGCCGTCCCATCCTGCAGAGCCTCCACCAAAGCTGGCATGCCAGGGCACACAGCACTCCAGTACGTGCTGATCGCTGCTCTTGCCAGAACCCACGATAAGATCAAAGAGAACTTAGAAGAGTAAACAAAAAGTCAACACATGTACACATGGCTCTATTATTTGCAATTGTTTACTGCTACAAAGAGGGCTTGAACCCTTATCATATTTCAAAACCTTTTAGGCATGTGTGAAAGAAGGCTGAATCACAGCAGAACATTCACAGTTTTGTCATTTTTTCCCATAGAGCTGGACTACACGGTTGCATTTTCAACTCAAACAGAAACGAAAAGCACTGGAGTTTTGTGCTAATTATGAAATTACTTAGAATAATATCCAAATCACAGATTGTTTTATTAACTAAAAAAACAACTGAGTAAAAGTTTTCTTCTCTTCCAACCTGCAAGGTGTTTCTAAGTCCTGCTGCAATAATGAGATTTGAAATAAAAGAAGTTTTTAAATTAAAAACAACCTAACAAAACCCCTTTAAAAAAAGGATAAATTACACTTCACAGAACTTCAGATTGCTTCTTATTTAATACTAAAGAGGCTGTAAATTACACAGATAAATTATTCAGTTAGAAAACTGAATTCTGTTTCTGAAATATTTTTCAAGACTCTGCAGTAATAACTAGCTTGGGCTTGGACGTTAGATTAAGGAGAGGGGTGTGATCCATATTGTATGATAAAGTAATATCAAGGAATAGTAATGCTAATGTAGGCACTGGCTACCTGCTACAGATCTGACCTCTGTCTGGAAATTATGGACACACTAACACTGCACTGGAAAATGGTGTGATGCCAGTACTGCAGTAGAATATGAAGGTGTTGAAGTCCCCAATGCACCCCTCTCCCTTATAAAGCCACATTTATGAAATGCAAATTCCCAACATTCAGAAAGAAGTTATTTACTTGATGCAAAAGTAAAAATATTCAACTTCCCTCCAAGCAATAACCTGCTGAGATCCTGCAGGCACTGAACTCCCTACCCATCACAGCGCACAGGAACACAGCCTTGTTGTGATTACGCCTGTGGACATTTGCTTTGCGCAGAGCACCAGGTTTCCTGTGCAAGGCTGGAAAGGTCCCGAGCATGATTTATGGTATATTGTTATACCACCGTCTAGACGTGACTAGCTAGCTCAGGAACCGATAACAGCAAGCCCATGACAATACAAGCTCAGCAGAGGCCCACATTCCCTGCCAACACTGCAGTCGGCATATCCCTCTGGAACAAACCTCTCTTGCACACACCTCCTCAGCAGATTGGCCTCCCCTTCCCAGCCCTGCTCAGGATGAGGGAAATCCAAGCTGAACTTTCAGAAGGTGTGATGCATCTTCCACAATCTTTTCTAAATTGGCTATGGGGATTCTACAGCCCCTTTGTGACACTTTGCCCAGCTGTTTGTGTTACGGCTCCGGCCAACAAATGCAGCCCAGCCTGGAGTCCACTCTGCACTCTTCTCCTCAGCACACCAGGAAAGCGCCGGGTGCCTTCGTCAGGGTCTTGGAAAGGATCTGATGGCTTAAGATTTGCCATACCAGTAAATGCCATTGCCTAGCCAAGACATAGCTTACTTTGGCAAAATGCTCTGTAGGAGGATTAGAACAGCACCGAGAGGACTTTAGTGCTTGGAATAAGTGTAGCTACACCTGGGCTTCTGTTGACAGAATTATGCTGACAAAAGTGGAGGGGAGAAAATGGGGGAACGAATGGCTTCCTGACCAACCCAAACATGCCAGAAAATTCAGTAAGCATAGGGTCAGGCTTCAGAACAAATCACACTGCAATTCCTGGCACACAGTTGTTATAGTGGAAATTTCAATCACAATAACCTGCAGTAATTAAATGGACCACGGAAGGACTTTTGCCCTCAGGGAAGGGATAAAAAGAATAATATTTCCTTCAACAAGCTGGACTACATCCAGCACTAGCACAACTGTGCAGGACTGGGTGTAGCGGTATCAACATCTCACGTGACAGCCACTGGCAAGGAAATCAGATACAGAAGTGTGGGAAATGCGAGTGCTTTTACTTTTCTCTTTGGTCACGTAGCTTTTCCTTGATACCTGAAGCTCCCAGTCCAAGACAAAAAAAAAAAAAAACCAACAAACACCAACACAGCTGACTTGGAAGTCAGCCACTGTGCATTGCTGCTGTGAGAGGTAGCTGTGAAGCCCAGCTGCAAGTCCAGAGCATTCCTCAAGGAGCACTCATCCGTCCTTCCTTCCTTCCTGCAAGCAGGCTGATCTGAAACTTCGCTTCTTCAATGACAGGTCCTGGAGCAAGTGTGGCCAACCAGGACAGCCCTCAGAGGAAACAAAAGATGGAAAATGAAAGGCTTGAATAAGGAGAACAAGCTAGGCAGATTCCCCACAAGGTCCCTGTCAACTGTTGCAATCCACACTTAGGCACAGCAAGTGTACAACAGTTAAGGAAAAAAAATGCAATTCTTTAAGAGACTATTGCTTAAGGTTTCCTTCTCTGCCATAATTATTTCTTCACTTTGCAGAGAGCAAAGATGTTGACAGCTGGATCTCCAGAGCACAGCAAAGATTCTCTGGTGGAACCAAAGCCCCTCCAAGCACAGCCTCAACCAGCCCAGCTGAGTGCAGGAGCAGCCAGCTCATGCAAAGCTGCTGTGCTGCACTGGAGCTGAGCCCGGTGCCTGGCTGGACACCAGGCTCTTTGGGATGGAGAGCGCAGGAAAGCTGGGGTCTTCCACTTCACACTCACCTTCTCCAGTACAGATGAAGAATAGAGCAACACACAGACATGTAGCAGCTTAATATTTTAAAAGACATCTTCATTTCTGGAAGCTGAAAAGGGCTTTGTCATTCAATCTAGCATAACACTTGTTTTTCAGACAAAACCAATTATTATTCAACATGCAAAGTCCTAAAGCTGACAGGATGCATCCTTTTCCTATTCCACCATTACAGCAGCTTTTATGGAAACTATGTATCTAAAAAGACAAACAGTTACCAACTCTCCTTACAATAACATCCAACCTATTTTTGTCATCACTTGAAGCCTTGTTTAAAGACACGTGCGATTATAAATTTGCTTTACTTTCTGGTTGACTTAGCAAATCTTCCCCAAATCAAATGTTAGTCACACATACATTCTCTAAAACTTAATGCTTAGCAACACCCAAAATAAAAAACTCTACAGTATTTTTATGAGTTGGTATGTCTACACTCCTGCCCTATTAAATATCATCAAACTCCTTCTTTTGATCACTTGGCACTCATGTCACCATGGATAACTCTGGCCACACTCATATATTAATCAGATCTACCTCTACTTGAATTTCTTATTTAATGCGTTTTTAAGGGAGAAAACAACAAATCCCTGCATCTGCAAATCTTTTTTTTTATTTTTTTTTTAATCAAATGTAAAACCTGTAAACTCTTTTTTTTTATCAAAGACTATGGCTCTTCTGCAGACCTGTCACCTCCAGCATTGCCACCATGAGTTCACAAAGACACTCCACAATTCCCTACCCAGAAATTCCTTAATGCAGATTACCAGGCATTTGGAAATTTTGGATAGATGAATTAACCAGCTGAAAGTATAGTCAGCAAAAGAAGAATCTCCTGCAGCCCCAAAAGTAGCAAAGTAGGTATGCTCATGTGTCATAGAAGACACAAAACAGAGCAGACCTGCATGGGGGAACACACTTCAGGAAGAGATGAGTGTTTTGCCCAGCATTATTCTTATGTGCAAACTCACAGGCACAGAGAGCATCAGCCAGCCTGAGTAACATCCACATCCTTTTTTTCTGTTAATAACAGTTGAGATCAGAATGCTTTTAAACTAGTAAGAATTATGACAGCTAGTGAAATCTTTCACTACATTGCAATGCACATAAAATTAGTGTCTTGTAGTCAAATACATAAGACACTGAAAAATAAAGCAGTCTGCATTAGCAAAACATAGCTGGGAAATTGCATCTTTTCTTTGCTATTGTACTTTTTCTACACTCTGATTTCAATACCTCATCTTGTGGCATCTTGTTTCTCAAGTACATGACAAGACAGAATTTACAGGTCGTAGAGTAAAGGAAGAAGGGTAAAAACAGAAAGACATTTATTTGCAACTTTGCATTTTACAGACCTTATTTATTCCTAACACAGTTATTCACATTTAGTCAGCTACTGTATGTGTGTGGGAAACTGTTATAAAAACTGTAATTTGGCAAAGGCAGTAAAAATGCACAAGCAGGACATTTGCTGAACAGAAATATGTATGAATTCCATGAAGGAGGTTAACAGAAAGCCAGAAGGGGTTTTCTAAACGGTAGCAGCAGCATAAAACTTAAGCAAGCAAACTAGACAATAAATAGAATGTTCTCTCTCCTCTGTAGGAGTTTGGAACATACCTTTTCTCTACAGAGGAGAGAAGAAAATTATGGCAAATCTCTAAGGAGCAAAAATCTGGTCTGTTGCTATGACCTTATTCTTCCCATAAGGCAAAAGCATCCCAGTATGTTCAACGACCAGAAAGAGCAGGACCTTTCACAGCACTATGTTCATAAATAGGTATGAACAACAGGATTTAGTGTATCTGGAGTGTGCTAAGCAATAGCTGAAATACAGATTGGATCTAAGGATCTGCCACACTGTTGACATCAAGGGAGCAACACTACTACAGGCTTGGCTCTGACCCAGAACTGTTCTTCATGTGGGACAACCTGTAAGGGCAGATCATGGGAGGAGAAAAAAAGGGCAAGAGAGAAGTACCCAAAAAGGAACCCAGCAAAGCAGGTGGGCTCCAAGTGGCTTTTACCACTCCTTCCATGAGAAAAGCTGCTCAGGGGCTATGCTGGTTTTGGTTGGGATAGTTTGGGTGCCAAAAAGGACTGTTTTGGTTTGATCCCTGTCAACAACTAAGCCCCACACAGCCAGTCACTCTCTGTTCCCTGGTGGGATGGGTGAGCGAATCAGAGGAGTAAAAATGAGAAAACTCATGGGTTGAGACAATGACAGTTTAGGAGGTAAAGCAAATATTACATGAACAAGCAGAGTAGAACAAATACTGTCACTGCAAGCATCCCCTCTCCTTGTTCCTTCTTCCTCCTGGCTTATATGCTGAGCTTTATGCCACATACCATGGGATATCCCTTTGGTCAGCTGGGGTCAGTGGTCTTGGCTGTGTCCCCTCCCAAATCCTTGTGCCACCCCAGCCTCCTCTCTGGAGGGGTGGGGAGAGGAGCAGAAAAGGCCTTGACCCTGTGTAAGCCCTGCTCAGCAATAACTAAAACATCCCTGTGTTATCAAAACTGCTTCCAGCACAAATCCCAAACTAGGTACTATGAAAAAAAGCAGCTCTTTCCCAGCCAAAACCAGCACAGGGGCTCCGTCTGAGAGCTCACAAATGTCACAGCCACCATTGACGTGTGGATATACAATACGAGTTCTCTGAAAACTTTCTCTAGTGCATATTTTCTCCCTCCTCCATCTCATAGACTTCTTCTGGGACAGTTCCTATAACTACTCAACTATTCTTCCACATTTGCTCTTCCATCTTTGTGTTTTCAATCTTTGTCTCAGAAGCACAGGAGCAATATATAAAAATTTCATTCCCAGCTGAAATGGTAATTGAGACACACAAGTCAAAGTCCCAGAAGTGACCTTAGTCCCTAAGGCCTCAGGACAGGCTTGGTGGCACGTAAAAGCCACTCATGCCCATTTCCTCCAGTAGAAAAGGAGCAAGTAACAATTTCCATCCGGAAAGAGAACATCACCGTGCCAGTGGCAACAATAACATGCAGAAACCCAGACCTTCATCACTGAAGGGTACATTATTGATACTGAAAAAGTATCAGGGAAAACCAGTCCTACTGAACTACAAAACTAAACAGATTTAACTACAAGTGTATCCTTGTCAGGGACATAAACACCACTCACCTGTACAATGCCTCTGTCTCTCCAAGTGCTAGACTTGCAAGATTCAACACATGCAAGTCTAGCAGCTGCAGACAACTTAGCTTTCAGGACTAAGAAACAAAATTTCTATTTTCAGCTGCATTTCTGTCTGTCCCAAGAAAGATCTTGCAGGTCTAAGAACAATGAGAACCTCACATTATGAAGCTGGGACTAGAAATAAACATTTAGGGCTTTTTACTTAAAACGTGTATCACATGAATCAAAATAACACCAGGAAAATCAGAAGACAACACTGTGTTTTCAAACCCACCTACCCATCCCAATAGTTAAGTATCAAATAGATCCTATTTTTTCTTTAGTTGGAAACAGAGTTCAGAAATCACACAGAGAAGTTCAAATGTTCACAAAAAACCCAAATCAAGTCTGCATCAATGCACAGGTGGCTAGTAAGATAAAAAATAAATACTGCTCTCCACAAACGCTTACAATAAATTAACTACTGTACTGACAGAAGAGAACACCCTTCAGCTTCAGCAGAGCAGCAAAAAGCAAACCCCACAGGCAGGTGGGAGTGAATGGCTTCAGCATGTGAGCACTGTACCTGGGGAGCTGCACCAGAGCCCATTCCAGCTCCCTCTGCAGAAGCAGAGAGCGAATGGAGGTAAATGATATCACAAGAGTGTTTCTAAGAAAAATAATATGCAAATCAGCTTGTCTGACCTCAGAGAATGAAGGAATTGAACACACCTACGAAATTAAAGCTGGAGCAGTTTATCAATTGATGACTTGTGGAGCAGGAAGTATCATGATGTTTTTCTCAGTGAGGGGAGGTACACCAGAACGAACACCAACCACACAGCCTGCCAGCAGCTGGCACCGCTGTCACCTCCCCACTCAGCACTGCTGGCTGGAGTCACCCACAAACAGAGGAACCCACAGGGAGAGGAGCAGCCACAGAAGACAGGGTAGGTTCCCTTCACAATATATGACATACAGTTCCCGCAGCTGTTGATACTGCAGGTGTATGTATCCCTAGGTTAGTGACCAGAGGCAATAACCCTGTTAGGATGCTTGACTTTGTCCCATTTTATCACTTGTTTATTTATACTACATTAAAAAAAAGTAAACAGATTAGGATACCATCTCTTAAGTATATGCATATACACCATCAAGTACAAGGTGATCTTAATCTGCTTGGGGCCTCTAAATACGTCTGTACTACCAGGAACAATTAAAAGGGGTGTTTGACTTCTGATGTCACATGGATTTCTTCACCAGAAAACACAGTAGTAATTAACACCAAACACAAAAAATACCATGCTTTTAGTTGCAAGTATACACTTCTAAGCTTCAAAACCCAAAGAAGTCCACAAATTCTCCTCCCATACAAGTACATTTACATACTAGTATTTTCCAGTTACAGAATGAAATCTGACACTTTTAAAAAGACAAACCACCAACCTGCTTCAAAATCCTTGATACTTCCTGTGAGGAGGTAACAAAGATGGATATATGTGATGTCTAGTCACCACTTTCAAACACTCAGGTGTTCTTTGCAGTCAAAGAAAATTTCCCCAGGGATAGCAGGTTAGTGGTTCAACTTGGAGATGCCCAAGTAGTTGTTCTGGGGTCACCGTTTCAGATTTCTCACCAGGCAAATCCGTCATCTCATAACATAGTTCATGCAGAGGATCCAGACTCAATCTGTTCTACATCTCAAAGTCCTCAAACAACTGTCACCATACAAAGGATTAATGTTGTAACTTGCAATGAAACTCGGACAAAGAGAAAAAGATGGCACACAAATGTTGAAGTACACAAGTGTGGAAGGGCATTATATCTGGATGAACACCAATGCAATTAAATATTATTGCTCATAAAATATAAAATGTATGTCCTCACATCATGTGTATGTGTATCTAAAACTAAAAGTATTTCCAGCTTGATGTATTTCTACACGTTGCCTGAATCCTCTGCACTGAAAAGAAGCACCAGAGCATCTCTCTCCACAAAGAAGAAAAAACAAGCAAGAACAGAGACCCCAGCAAACAGGAGTTACAGCAAATGTTTAGAAACTTTTATGTTCTAAGAAAAGGGCAATCAGAAACCAGTGAGCAGGACAGCACAAACACTCGTGCTTCCCACAGAAAGTCTAACCATCCTGAATATGGATTTAGCAAAGACCAAAAGCAGCTTGCACTCAGATACCCCTTCTGGATAGATGTTTGAGATGTCACATAAGGGAGTTATGCAGAACAAACCTCGTGAGGAGAAACAAATCTGAAGGCTACAGGGTCATTTTGATGCCAACATACATTGCTTCCAAAAAGCTGCAGACAGGAAAGGCAGAACCAATCCTGCACTCATGATCCCTTCAAGCAATTTGCTGTTGCAATTAAACCTTAAATATGCAATCAATAAATAAAACTTACCAAAGGATTCAAAAGCTTGTGCATATGCATTTAATGAAAACCTTTTTTCCCTGAGAGTCATTATGGATATTCATCCCATTTCTGTTAACACTGACAGTATCTCATTACACTCAGTGCTATGGAAACACCATAAACCAGGACATCTTCATTTTGATTAGCAGACCATCACAATTCAAGCTCTTCTTATTACTGATGAGTTTTCTTAAGATAAAAAGATAATAAGTCCCTTAAAGCCAGTTAACTCCCATTTTAATGGAAAAAGTAACTTTTTCCAGCTGTGAAGCAGCCCTAAACTCCTAGAGGCCTAAACTCCCACAGCCAGATTTTACTTGAGAGCCTTTTCAGGATTAAAAAATTGGTTTGAGCTCAGGGTGTACTGTCAGACCACAATAAAAGGAAAATGAATACAATATGCTGGAAATACAACACTAGTTACATTAAAAAAAAAAAATCCCAAACACTTTCTGACAGCGTTAATTATGACACTGTGCCTCCCACTCTTATCACGCACAGCCCTTTCGCAGCAGCTCTACAGACCTCCACCCTCAGCCATCCCAGGCATGAAACAATGCAACAAGACGCCTTCTGGAAGACAGAAAAGGAGAGTTACTGCTAGCTCAAGTTCACAGAAAATGCTTGCTTTCACAAGTTTTTCTTGTCTGTTTTTCAGTTCCATCTGTTTCAAAGAAACCTCTGCATCTGTCATTGTGGAAATGGGTGAAGGCGTGTGATAAGGAAGGGATGAACACTGGCAAAACCAGGAAATGTCACTGCTTTCATACTTAGGAAAAAAAAAAAAAGAAAGAGAACATGGTTTACATATTTCCACTGAAAAAGTTTTTCAAAGGAAGAGTGGGAGGGGAAGAAAGGAAAAAAACCCTTTCAATAAAACTCTTGAGGTTCCATATACACCACCCAAGGCTGCAACATAACCCCTAACAGAGCATCCCTGGTCTCACAACCTGAACAGTCAACTCATCTTTCCTTTCTGCAGCAAACCCACAAATAAGAAAGTGGTGCCAAGTCACACTGATTACATGACAATCTTCTGACCCACAGCTGAAAAGCAGCCAGTGGCTGATATGCCAGCCTAATTTGGGTACCCCCAGCCCATGCAGGCAATCATAGGCTCTGGGTGCCAGAAGGCGCCAGGTTGCCCAGAGAGCAGAGTCACACAGGGCTCTGTCAGCCCCACTGGAGAGCAGTGGCAGCTGAGAGGTGGAGGAGCCACAGTGACAAATACAAAAACAGTACTGTACACTGGGATAAACTGGTGCAGGCTGGGATTGAGGTTACAGTCAAAGTCTCCTTTACCTGCAGCTCTCTACAAATATAGAGCTACACAACCTCTTACTTATTGAGACCTTGCTGAAGCCTATTCATCTTTGGGTGATATGAGGGCCTGCTCATATGGACTGGTCCATACAAGGGAAACACAGAATAAACACAGTGCAACACACACTCATCAGGCAGAGCTGTGCTGCAGAAACCAGTGAAGGCCTTCCCAGCAACAAGTTAAGTGTGAACTGGGTCCCTTGTTTTGGACCTAAGTTAGGCAGTGGCAAAAGCAGCATTTACTGCCATGGCAGCAAGACCAAGTGAAACAATCAACAGCCACGTGCTCAAAGACAGAATGAACAGATTTACTGCTCTTATGCAGAGGCTAACCCCTGTGACTGCTCCTTATCACAAAGCAGTCCAAGAAACAACACGTGTCCTATACACAGGTATTCCAACCCAGGAGAAACAAAGTACAGCAAAATACAAAGCTCCAGGATCAATGACCAGTAAAAGCTGGGCAGTGACTCTCTGTGTGTTGCTGTTCTGGCCTTTGGAATGCATGCATGAACTATTATGGGTTCTATGATTTGGAGCTCACAAACAGTACAGGAACCATCTTTATAATATGGAGAATTTAAGTTACACATACAGGCATTACAAGAACAAGTTTTGAGACAAAGAGATGGATTTTCTTTATTCCTACAAAATTTTGTCCAAACCGTTTGCTTGATAGAGCACAATTATGGTTCCTTGATAGTAAAAAACATCCTAATTGTACAACAAATACTGTCCTACACAGCAACACTCCCTGTTGACAGACTCCACATATGTGGCAGTCCTTTAGGAACACTCATTTTTAACAAGCAGCTCCCAGGCACACACACAGACACATGCCATAAAACACCCAAGTTATAAAAGCAAGCAGAAAAGTTAAAAATTAGCCTTGTTCAAGGAAACAATATATGTATCAGCATCTTTATTCCAGCTGCACTAAAAAGATTAAAAATATATGTAACTGGGTACCTGATGTCATTACAGTTTTGTTACAAAAACATTCAGTGCATCTGAATACCTAGAAACAACCTGTCACTCTGAGAAGAATGCAGATGATGTTGCTGATTTATTTTCTGGGAGTCACAGTGTCTACTCCTGCTCAAATGTCCAGTTTTCCAGAATCTGCAGGATCCTCTTGCAATGTCCAGTCTTGACAAAGTGTCTCTTTTTTTTCTATTTTAAAAATGTATTTGTCCTCCCACTGTCAGTAAACCTGTCAGCACTTGCTGACAAGTGTCAGCACTTGCATTCATTTCATGGGACTTTTCCCATCTCATTGTGACCAGTGGTCTAGTTTGTGATTACAGAGTTTGACATACTTGGCGTGTTACTGAGCAGTCAACATATACTTACAGAAAGTGCAGACACTGAAATTACATAAGAGCCCCCTTTTAAATTAGTAAATTAATCTCTTACTTTTTAATTTTTAAATACAAGACAAAGACTAGCAGTAATGAATCTCTGATGGGAGTTAAGGAAGCAGCAGTCTCTTGCTATCTCCCAACAGGAAAAAAAAGAAGCTGCTTGACTTTTGCATCTCAGAGAGACTGAATTAAATAAGTACTGTCCAAATTGCTATACCCATGAACTACAAAAATTTGTTCTTTAAGCAACATTAATGAATACAGGATATAGAATAGCCCTCCTTATGGAGTTAAACCCTTTTTGTTGTTACTTATTCCTGCCCATTCCTGGGCAAAGCAGCCAAAGTCTTACTCTGCGCCTCTTACCAGGCACATAAACTGCTCTCACCTCCCTCGATTGCTGATCATTGTAAAGGATGTCATCCAAGGCCTGACACTGTAGATTGGTGCCTGTGACACCTAGAACACTTGAAAAACAGACTTCCATTCCCCAAGTAAGCTCATCAGTCTATTCAGTCTATTTTCATGTCAAGAGCAAAACATACAAAGAATTTCTTTAAGTAAGATAGATTTTTTTTTTTGGTAGCTTGACTGCACAAGCTCCTTTTTATTTTGAAGGAAAGTCACCAGAACCTCAGCATCACCACACAGTTTCCAAATGAGGCCTTTCTAATGCTTGTTAGGTACATGCCTCCCCTCTGAGCTAACAGCATAACTCCCCACATCAGCAAAAAGAGTCATTCTCCACCTAGACAAGCTACTTGTCCCCACCATGCCTACTCCCAGATATCTCTTCTTCCTTTTCCTATATTTTAACTCTGCAAAAATCTAATAGTGTGCTTATAAAGTGTTCTTGAAATAAATCATTAGTATCAAGTAGAATCAAGTTTTACTAGTATTTTCCCCAACACAAACATTCCAAAAAAATTCCAGTTTTAATCAAAGTAACTTTGAATAGAATTTTGACCAAGTATCACTTTTATAAATACAGAGGCAATTTAAAACATCTGGAATATAAAACGCTTCTTTGTATGCGATGTTTTGAGTCAAGTCCAGTAATTTAATGAAATTTATTTACCATGTACTTCGAAGTTAACTGAGGTGACTGAACTAGGTGTTACCTCTGAAGTCACAGTTACCTGCTTGTGTGCAGAGTCCTCCTTCCACCCACACCAGAGGAGCAGAGCACCCACACACCGAGCTGCTAATCCTTTGGGAGCTATCGGAATACCACCGGCTCGGCTCAGTCACAGAGTTCATGAAGCAGCAATACAAGCTGCACTGGAACAGCCCCGAGCACAACTGCATCACCACTGCCTGAAGCAACCCCACAAGCATTTCCTCCATGCCGGAAAATGCAAGGGTTGTCAGCTGGACAACCCAACGACATAACAAAAAGAAGTGACGTGTCTGGCCTGATAAGGTGAGACAAGTGACAGGGCCTTTTAAGGTTTTATATCTAAAGCAGAAACAACATGAAACAGATACTTGCGTGTCAGTGGTGAAAACCAACAGCTTGATGCTCAGCAAGCACAGGTAACAGTTGCAATTCATTTTCAACTGGCTGCTTCTGCAGTCCCAAAAAAGCCACTAGCGTCAAGTAGCTCATAGGTGACCCTTAAGAATTACTCCACATCTCCATCAGCACATTCAGCAGCATCTTTGGAAGCAGGAGCCACTAGTCAAACAACGTAATTCAGAACTCAACACCAGCAAAAAGTCAAAAATGGTTTTGGAGGAAAAAAGGGACAAATTCAAATGTCAACTGCAAGGTTACTGCCAGGCTAAGTTACTTTAATGCACCCACCTACAGTAATAAAGACCAAAAGTGTTGGCTTTGCTAATGGCTAATAACAAGCAGAAAAAATGTTAGCCACAATGTGGGCAAAGGAGGATAAAGCAGAGGGGCATTGCACCAACAGTTTCCTCAGGGAAGGTGCTGCCCTGCAGATGGCACATGAAGCAGGGTCGGCTCCCTCCTGCCGGGGACTCACTGGGTATGTGTGCCAGCCAGAAATGCTGATGCAGGCTGGTTTCACCCCATGTGTCTGTCCAGCTGAGTTTCTATGTCCTACAGGTTATGAATATTTGAGTGCAAGAGGAGCAAAGCACCAGGGTTATGTCTGTTCTTTGTAACAATGTGTGGCATTGCAGAAGGAAAAAGGACTTCTTTCAATCTTTCTGTAAAAAGAGCATCCTGAAATCCCTGGTCTTACAGCTAGTTTCTTGAAGAAGTATTCACCACACATCTTTCCAGTATGGATGATAGGGTACCAAGTGAGGTAATAGTACTGTGAATGTATCTGTAAAAATAGCTGAATACAGACACCCCTGCCCCCCCCACCTTAATTCTAGGACAAACTAGTCCCTTAGACAATAAAATATTCTTCTATACCTTTACTTTCAGTTTTCCCGGTTACAGCCCAGAAAGAACAAAGAAACTGACACCATGCTGGAAATCCCATGCAGCCGAAATGTCCCTATCCTGTTTAGAAGCTTCAGTACTTTTTGTGTTCATTGCTCCAATCTGGCATCCAGAACATAATCAGGAATGAATTTAAGGGTCTTGAGTGAAGCTGGCACAGAGTGGGGCTCCCAGAACTCTCTATAGCCATACATTATGCAAGGCAGCACCATGTTAGAGAACCCTGTGCTCTGTCCCAAGTGAGCTGGCCCCCTGGCTAACATATCCCTGCACTAAGAAGTGATAGTGAACCAGAGCCTGGAAAAACGCAGCTCTGTTAAGACTGTACTATTCCTGGGCTAAGTCTCTTCCCCTCTTACTGTTTTTTTTTTTTCTTGGCTCACTGAAGGTCTGTAAAGCAATAGCACTCTCCAGAGGTATTTTCTTATGTAATTTCCAGTAATTACAAGCCCCTTATGAGACCAGAGACCCACATGCTGTGCATTATCAGGTGCTTATGCCCTGCGACATCCTTCTCCAAAAAGTCTCTTACACTGGGATTGACTTAAGATCTAAACTGATAAAGCAAAAGATAGGGAAAATTACACATTAATTCCATTTGTAATGCAAGTCACAGATACTTCAATGTAACCCAACAAAAGCAACGGAGCAACAGGTGAGAACTATGCCAAATCTAATTCCTGAACTGAAGTTTAGACCCAAGACCATGCAGGATGCTGAATAAAAGTACCCTAGTGAAGTAGTTCTCCAAAGTTATTCCATCTCTCCCTGCAATTTCCTGACCTGTTCCCACATCAAGAATAATTTCCTTTACCTTCACACTGACTCCCACTCCTACACAGGCAAATGACTGAACTCTTTTCCCTCCCTGTCTTCCTTCCACCCAGCCTCAGGAACCAATGTGAGCCAAAAAAAGGGCTTTCACAGTGTTTTCACAAGGACTCTGCCCACATGGCCATACACGTGGCTCAATAGCCACACCAAGCAGTGTGCTGGCACAGAAAGGGTCTGCTGCGCCTAGGGAATAAGGGTCAGGGAGGGTTAGGGACTCAATAGTACCACGCCCCTTTGAAGTGTGGATTCAATTAGCTCGGAAAAACTCAGAGAAATGCCTTGGGCTTCCTATGAGACCAGATCACCTGTGACGCAGGAGAAAGTGCTCCTAAACCAAAGACTCCTGCAGAAACCTCCAATTCCTTAAATAAATGCTGGACTCAAAGCTACAACACTAGAGAAACCGTTGTCCCTCATTCTTTCCCCTCTCCACACAATTTAGCCTTCTGCAATGTATTTAGAAGATAAAGAGATGTTTAAAAATATAAATCTCATCACTAAATATTAAGAAGACCGCAGAAGAAAAACACAAAAAGCCCCAGCTAGAAGTCTTTGCTAAGTCCTCATCTATCATTCTTTTCCAATCTGTGTGCTCAGTACAGGTTAGAAGGGAGCTCGAGGTTAGACTTCCTACAAATGCTTTTCTGTCCTGTATTATCAGCAAGAGTTGTTACTTACAGTTTCATTCAGAAACAGCATCTGGAGGAGTTTTTCAAGGGGTAAATTCTTTTTAATCAAGTCAGATTGTGGATGATGTTAACCAGATTTGTTTTTATTTCTAGTCACTCTTCAAATTATTAATATAATTCCCTGCAGACAAATGGTGTGTTTGTGGTTTGCGATACACATTGAGAAGGAAGACTTATGAGCACATGACATTCAAATTCTTTTTGCCAACATGAAATAGGAAACTTCTCTGGGTAGCAAAGAGAGCATCCACTTAAGTAGTATTTCCCTTTTTTCCACTCTTTTTTTTTTAATTAATTTTTTTATTATTCACCTCAAAAAGGCCTTTTGAGACTGCATTTTGTTAATTCCCACTTTTGTCAGACAACTGCAGCAGGAATGTTATTGAATAGAGTTCAAAAAAATCCTTTAATAACACAGACAAAAATCACTGAATACAAGAGAAGTTTAGGGTCTTGCAGTGTCCTAAGTGTCACCCTCAGGTAGATAAAGTTTGACACGATGAACCTGCAGCATTCAAGGGACAGATTCAATGCCCAGATCCACCAAGCATTTTCCAGATGATTTTGCCTAACCTGCTTATCTCCACGTACTGGGTTACATATGGTGCTGGACCATTTTTCTCCTGTAACAGTTAGGATTTCAGATGTTTAAGAGCTGGAAACAGTTATGATGTAGAGAGGGCACAGATATTCTTTTTTCCTCCTTTGAGCAGCAATACAAAAGCTGTGACTGTACCCAAACAGCTGCTTCAGAGTCAACTTGAGAGAGTCAGCTTGTGACGGTGGTGAGGCACTGGAAAAGGGTCCCCAGAGGAGCTGTGGATGTCCCATTCCTGGAAGTGTTCAAGACCAGGCTGGATGGGGCACTGAGTAACCCTGTTTAGTAGAAAGTGTTCTGGTCCATGGCTGAGGGGTTGGACCTGGATGATCTTTAAGGTCCCTTCCAGCTCTGTGATTCTATGAAAAAAGCAGACTGAGGGGCACCACTTTCTCCACTGCTAAATGGAGCACACCAGGCAAGCACATCAACTTTTCCCAGCATTACAGCTCTTGGTGGAGGCAGTAACAATGCCCTTCAGCTTCATTAATTCTTACAGTTAAATGTGAAATTAAATCCTTACCCCATGTCCCAGCTGCAGTTTTATACACCAGGTCAAAAAATCGCTTTTTTAGATTTTAAATTTTAAAATCGCAATTTTAAAAGCCAGGTCAAAACCACAATTTAGGTGCAGTTTTATATGCCAGGTCAAAAATCACTTAAGAAGCATTTGACAAGAAAAGAAAAACATCTAAAACAAACAAAAAGCCCAACATCAACAGAAATGGAGGAGGGGAGAAACAGTAATTTAAAAGTGACCCATAATAGGGGGCAGGGAAAGAAGTCTGTCTGATTTTCTTTGGATATGGTTGGGCAGGAAATCATTGAGGTGGGTTAAAATACCTTTCTTGTACATGCTTTACAAAGAATTTCCTCTGATTACAAGAATAATATTTGTTTTCATGTCAATCTTGATAAATCACAGCTGTGGTGCTTTATTTCCTCTCTTCCCTCTCCTTATTTCCATCTATTAATAGGCCTGCATGTACCCACACATCAATTAAAAACATACATATATACTCATTCTATATATAAACACTTCAATTTTGCAATCGAATTCCATACATAACATTGTTCTGGTCCTGAAATGTGTCCTTTGCACTTGTACTACTGAGGTCCCAGCATGACCCTGCTCTCCCCCTTTTGAGCCCAGGATCCCAAGGGTGTTCTACACTCCACAGAGCCCCATGCATGAGGAAAAACAGAGGTGCCAAGAAAGTACCTAAATTAACATCCCTGCACCCACTGCAGGCTCACAGGTGACAGTGCCAGAAGGAGAGAAGCATAAACCTGAGCCATGTTGGCTGTTTGGTTGTGCTTTTTTCCTTCTGCTCCCCCAGTTCAGGAGAAGGAAGGCAAGACATCTGAAGAAGCTTTAGTATAATTCAGAGCTATTCAATTGTGCCATTTCAGGGCTATAGAAGGCTCTGGAAGTAGTTTTACACAGGTATTTTAGACCACCAATATGGTCAGCATCATTTCCAAATTACATTCTTCAGTATTTCCACTGCTGAGTCTTTGAATCCATCATAGGAAGGAAGGGATTTATTCTTCACATTCGATACACCAAAACTCACATTTTTTTAATCATTTGACTTACAGAGGAATTATGAAAATCTTAGTTCTTGTCACAGCTTACCTCCCCCAGATGTCACCTACCCCACTTAAAATACAACTCTGAACTACTTCTCCAGCCCAAACTCAACACATTTTCCAGATTCCAAGGAGGAGTTGGAGGTGAAACTGCACTGCCATAACCCACTGGGTTTCATCAAGTCTAGAAATTCTTTCCAATTAGAAGTCTCTCTGAAAGCCTCTGACAGTCACAACAGCTGCTTTATTTCTATGCTGAGCAGAGCAGCATTAACAAGAGTTATTTGCTTTCTTTAAGAGGATTTAACACAACTGTAAAAGAGGACTTTTATGAAAAGTCCCACAAACCAGTTCCTTAGTTCTTAACAAAGCAGGTAGATACAGTTTTGAAAACAAGACTCCCTTCCCAGAAAGTTACCTAGAGGCATCTGACCTATTCCTGCTGCCATTCAATGCATTTAAAGGTCTCCCCTAGGAGAGATTATCTCCTGGAGTTGATTAGGCAATTTTACTGCTGCGTTGCTGAGACTTTAACAGCCTTTAAGAACCATCCAGTTAGTTCAGACTGCAATGACAATAAAAAGGGGGGGGGGGGGTGGGAACAAAACCATGAACTGACAAGAAGTGTATTAAAAACAAATCAGACAAGAAAGGCTGGGCTGGGCTGGGCAGCAAGGCGTAAGACGCAGAACATGCTGTACCCTACCCACACCCATCCCCGGGCCCTTCCTCCTGCAGGAGCTCTCTCCCAGGTCCGGGGCTGCTAATTCACGTGAGCAAGGGTGCTGGTGCGCTGTCATGCCCTTCTACCTGCTGTCTCTTATCTGGCTGCTAGGAAACCACCCTGCACACAAAGCCTAACAACTCCCGGCCACTTCATCTCACTTACGCCATGTAACACTCTTTTGGCAGCCATAAAAGCATTAAGTTAACAAGTGGACTTGATAAATCAGCTTGTCACAGGGCCAAAACGAAGAGCAATTAGGAGCCTACCTGGAACTTGAATGCTATCATTCAAGGGGAAGAAAACAGAAAAAGAAAAAAAAAGTCTGCCACCAATCATGACTTGATAATGCAAACTAAACTGCACAGCAACTCCTGCATCGGAGAAGGGCAACAGCAGGAGAGACGCACAAAACTGGATCTGTTCTTCAGTAATCCTGTGTAAGGGCAAGCAGTAGACTCCAAGCTCGTGGTTCTGGAGTAACATTAACACTGCACATTAGGCACCAACTGGGACATAAAGGGGGCTTACTGGTTGGGTCTGCACCAAACGGTGAGGACTGGCACCACAGGAGGATGCTGGTCAGCAGCTGGTGGGGACAGCCCACATGCAGTGGAGGTGCAGGCTGGGGGCGAAATACTGACAGCAAAAACTATGCTTGTCTAAGAAAAGGAAGGTATCTAGACACACTTGGAAAATTATCTAAAAGGCTATTCTAAATGAACCTTTCATGTTCACAGATGAAGTTTCCCTACATAGCTTGTTGCAGCACTTTAGTATCACTGTTCATAGAAAAGTTTTCCTTAGTATCCAACCAAGCTTTCTTTTTCTACAAAATAAATAGGATGAAGAGAAATCAGCTACCAGCAGACACGGAGCACACTATTCTTTTCTGGTATCTTCTGACATATCAGAAAAGATATGGGGTTTGTTCATAGCCATTTCCGCCCTCTAGTCCTCTCAAAGAATGTTGTTTGTATATACAAAGCAGGGAGGAGCTGCAAAGTACGAGAAGAATTCAGAGGGAACTCTGGACTTCCAGGCTTCATCCAGCCGAGGCTGGATGTGATGCACTTGGCCCCCATGGCAAACAAGGGAAGACTGAGAACCACTCTTCCCTTCAAACTGTATTTTATCCAAACACTTCTGCACACGGATTTTGCACCTGCCCAAGTGAGATGGTCTCAGGTGAAGCGCACAGCTGAAGCAAGGAGGAAAACACGACAGAGGAAGAATATGGAACCAATTGGCCTCACCTGATTTAGGATTTCAATTACCTCAAGTCAGGCCAACAAGATATATTCCACAGCCCTCAAGCTTTCCCTCACTCTCAGCTTCCAAGAATCCCACAGAAATAAAGGGCAAGTCTTTAACCCAGAAGACAGCAGCTCAAGGCTAACAGTTTCAGTACCCACCATCTAACCATGTCTCTGACCCAAGCAAGAAATAGCCCTACCTTCTGCAGCCTCTCCACCACACGATTTAATATAAAATGCAACACAGGATGAATCTGTCAGAATATTTATCCTGTTTGTGAAAAGCCAAATGTCCTTACTGCCCACCCAGTTCAGCACAAGACATGATACAGCTCAGAGTGTCAAACCAGTGGTCTACAGGGTTTTCTAAAAGTAAAGAAGACCAATAAAAATGCTAAGCAAGGTTAGCAGAGGGGACACCAACTTGCTCTTTGATATTCAAACACCAAAGAAATAAAAGATTTCAATACTGGCAGCTCTGTGTGGAAACATCTGACAGAGGCTCTTAATGATAAAACCTACTGACCTGAGGAAATGTGTTTTCTTGCAGCTTTACTGCTCTCACAAATAACAAAAAACTGCAAGAGCAGAAGTAGACTATGGGTGGAGGTGGCAGTTCTGAAATCTTCCCAAGAGTTAAAAAAAGGAATTATGCCATCTAAGGAAGATGAGTAGCACAGTAACTGCTGCCATCACAGGAACAGAGCCCTAGGAGTTCAAATCCAAGATAACAAATTCACTTCCTGGCCAACGAGCCATTTGCAGGATATCAATCCCACCTACATCTGCCCAGTGCAGGATGCTTCCCAGCACCACCAGATGCGGGAGAACAACCAAAAATCAGCACAGAGAAGATGTCTCTCCAGGTTGTAAGCAACAGTTCACAGTGAAGATTTTTGCCTTGGCAAACATGAGAAGATACAAACTATGATCTCACCCAGATAGGAATTTTTTCCTATTCTCTTCATTCTGCTGCTGCTTTGATCTTCTGAAATGGTTACAATTTCAGTGGCTATGCTAACAGCAGGCCTCAAAACTGCACAAATCCTAGAAGCACAGGTAAACAAATAAAGAATAAGATCTTGCTAATAAGCTAGCCCTAAAAGCTAATTTATTGCTTCCTATTTCAAATCGGTATGGGCTCACATCAGGAGAGAGCTTGGAATATCATACTTGCTGGGAAAAATAATACACACATGGAAAAATACAAGGTACTCACTGGTACACGGATCATTTAAAGAACTAAAACATAACATCTCTATGAATGGAACACCTAAGTCATTGCAGTAACAGCTTAAAGCTAACCAGAAATTTTTTTCAATTACATATTTAACAGGAACAGCATATTAGAAGTCAATTGCAAGACAAGAAGCTCTACCCAAAGAACACAACACAGGCACTTTATTTGTAACATGTTTCTGTACGTATGATGGATTGTACAAAAAAATGAAGGTGAGTTTTCTAAGCAGCTGCACAGATAAGAGCACGTGCCTTTGCACATACTGAGCATCATAGTCTCCTCTCCAAGGCCAGTATCAAACAGGCTCTGAGAAGCCTTTCAGCTGTGCTGGCAAGCCCTGGACTCACCCTCCTGGTGTTGCACAGGCCTTTCAATATTCACCACCTCTTGGGCTGAACTGAATTAAGACTGAAGGATATTTTCTTCCCAGCAGTAGGATAGAAGGCCTTCTGCTGCCAACAGCAAACATGAAATTTGGACGTGCCAAATGGGGCACTGCTCTTGGGAGCCTTGACAGCAATGGCAGGCGACCCCGTGAGATTCTTAGTGCTACAGGCTACATAAAATGAATGTATGCACAGAACTAACCCACAATGCTCAATTAGTTGATAATTTTATGTTTCCATAAAGCTGACTTAAAAAGGGACTTCACCTAAACACCTACCAGAAAGTCCATGATGAACAGCTGGATTTCTACTATGAAGTTCAAACTGTGCACTTAGAAGTCAGGGTAAATTTTAGATCAAAGTACCAAAAAACTCAATTATGATTTCACATCTCTGATACAATTTCTTTCCATCCATCACACACTGTAGGTGAAAAATATTTCCCCTTCTTTGTAAACTGCTTTGATTATGAGCAACATGTAACATCTACAGACATTTGGTGGCAGTGAAAGATCTCACTGCAAGGATACCATTAGATCTTTGCTGAGAAACAAGACAAGACATCTGTATTACATTGTCTTTGAGACAATTAACTGATTTGTGCATTACCAAAGTGAAAATTAATTTTATTCTACTGTGAGAAAGTTTGGGAAAAGTGGAAGGCTTTAGTAATCTTTAAAAAAAAAAAAAAAAACTCTTGATTAGGCCAGACAAAAAGCCAGTTCCCACAAAAGGCATGATGGAGCTGTGCCAAATGCTTCTAAGAACAGAGCATTTTTTGGTTGTTTATTTGGAGCCAAATTTCTTATGCCTTCATTCTCTCTTTTATGGGTATTAATAAGATTTCCACATAAATCTATCTCTATTCAGTCATCTTCACCACTCTCAGACTTCAGAGTCCTACGCGAGGAAGGATTGCCAACAAAAATGTTTATGATGTCACGTGAGCCACCCTATCACTCCAGCCATCACTCAGAACAAACAGTCCAAAGGGGTGAAAGGCCACTACAGCCTATGGAAAGGCAAAGGATTAAACAACAAACATATCTATCATTAGAATTAAGAGGAGGACAGATGAAATAACAGCAGTAATCATCTAAATGCATTTCCTGATTTGGTGTTAACAAATGAAAACCCAGTAGCATCTTTCTCCAGTTAATATATATTCTTAAGACAGACTTCGTCCACTTCTTGGAAATTTTATCTGTGCTTATCTGCAAACCACTTTCTTTGACTCTTCTATTTACTTTACAAGCCCTTCACATTCATTTCACACATTGTGATCAGAGCATACTTGTCACTGATGTACGGAAATTTCCTCCAAGGCACCAATGAATTTTTGTATTCACACTTTGGAACTTAGAACCAGGTAACTCTATCAGCCCTTAAAATCTTAGGTAGCATCTACACAGATTGAAACCCATGGATGGATCTGTCTGGCTCAACAAACAAACATACACACACACCCCCCCCACCAAAACAAATGAACAAAGCCAAAACCAAAGAAACAACAAAAATTCACTGGATGCTCTTTAATCTGACTGAAGGGAAAGAAGTGAGATGAGTAAGGAAAAGAAATATATCCCCAGACAAAGCTGCTGTTTCTTGGGTGTTTGTCACAGACAGTATGAAACAAATCTACTTTCTTACATGAGGAGGTAGAATGAAGTGTCCAAAACCCATCCTTAAGTTGTTTGGTCTGTCTTTCATGAGAGGGGAAAGGGGGTTGAGATTTGCTGGGCTAGAAGATAGGGAATGAGGCAGGAATAATCAGCTCATTGATGTAAACGTTCCCAGATCAAAAAGGAACACTTGACCATTCAGAAGAGTGGCACTGAGGAAGCTGTAAATCAAAGCATGTGGGCATCAGTAGCATGACATTTCTTTTAAGTTTGTTTTCTGTTAAATAAAAACTTGTGAAAAACCCGCCAAAGTACATACAGCTAAGAAGTTAGATATCTAAAATTTCATTAAAAACATCTGAGATTGCAAATTCAAGTATTCAAAAGATAGCATATGACATAATTATGCTTACAAACACTGATTCACTGTTTTAGATAGCAATCCATTAAGATCACAGGGAAGATACTTTCTGGGTTATCAAGTTTCTGCTTAAAGTTCTCATCTCCTTAACCTGCTATTATGAATGATTAAGACAATCTGATCGTTACTTTTATCTCAGTTAGTTCTAAAAACCTTAATCAAATAAAAGACCCAGAGGCTCCCAGGCCAAGTTCTCATGAGTGCACTGAATGACAGTAAAAGAAGCTGTTTTGTCACAGCTCCCACTATCTGAGGATTTGGAGGGCTGGGGTTTTTTAAGTGCATATCAGTAAATTTTGAAATACACTGACTTCAGCTTAGAAATCAACTTTTTTTTTTCAGCATTGCGTTAGAACTTTCATTTGAGAAGAGACAACATACAAAGAAAATAAGAACATGAACTAAGCACTTTTAATTGCAGCCATAACAATTTTACCATTTTTGATCATAGATTAGTTGCAGTTTTCAAAAGAATAATAAAATTTAAAGATTTAAACACAACAGCATGTCCAGGCATGAACCTAGAATTTAAAATTTTGGGGTTTCAAAGAGCCTGCTTGAGTGGCACATCACAGCCCAAGTCAGAAAATCTTAAGGTTAATCTCAGGAATATTCTAGTTTGTCTACACAAAATACAAAAGGAAAGAAAATTCTAGACTCAAGGATGATGGCAGCTTAAATATTGGAATGAAAAACATTGAATCTATGCCTCGGTCACTGCTATCACAAGTACATACCATCCATCAACCCTGAATAAGAACATCACATATTTTAGGACTAGATTTATACACCACACAGGGTGGAAGAGAAAGGTGAAATAAAGACTGGATAGATTTGAGAGGAAGGAGATAGACAATCTGTCTTTATTATTTCACTCAAAAATATTCAAAATATTATTCTCCAAAAAAAACATTTGGGTTTGCCATCTCTCTCTGTCTCACCACAACACGTGTATCCAGAAAGCCAGGTTTAGATGTCCTAAATTTCAGTTAAGCCCTGGTGCCTAGTATTTCCTATTAGCTGGCTCTGACCCCAAAGGTGCCTCGCCAAGAGGAAACGGCAGGCTTGGATCCTCAAGTGGAATTTAAGCTGGAATATGTGATTTAGTGCTGGCACCCCTGTCAGTCTAATTGTTGCACTTTTCTTCCATGTTCCTCTATTACATTGCTTGACACAAACACAGCAAGCTTAGCAAGAATCAGCATTCTGTATTTTGCGGCCCAGAAGTCAGTTTTCAGTATCAATATGGCACAGGAAATATTTCTTTGTGCCACTGAACAGATTCCTCAGTACGGTCCCTGTAACAAGGCATGTGCAGAGCCTGTGCTGCCCACAATAATCCAATTGTACACATGTATTGGTATACCTGCCTGCTTCTATATGATTTTTTGCTTCTCCACCAGGCACAGGAAAGATGAATGCCCTGCAACTCTGAGCAGAAGCTTTGCTGGAAAGGGTAAGGCTCCCTTTCCACCCTTATTCCCCTTTTAACTTCCAAATCTCTGGCGGAGTCTTCCTCAAAGTTCCTCACAAACACACAGGAACTACAGCACTAAATTCTTTAATAGAAAATGTTTATTCATTTGCAGTTTTGTGTAATCAGTAGACAATTAGGACTTCATTTGTGAATGGCACTTGCATATGAATTAAGCTGGTCTTAAAAAAAAACCCCTCAGTAATGGCATATGAATTATGTTGCAACATTTCAGCTCATATCGAATTCAGAATCAACAAAAATGCAGCAAATTTCAGGGAACTGTTGTAATAAATAAATTTTCAGGACTCTCTTAATAAATAATAAATGCCAGCTAGTCCACAGTTTCCCAGAGAATAGGTGCACAGCATTAATAACATTTCCAGTACACATAGAGTGAGTTTTACAAGCTTGATCCTTATCTGTAAAAATACAAGTTGCCTATTTATTTCAACTGGTCTTATCATCCTTCTCACAAGCCAGGGCTCCACTGAACACCACCCTGTTTAGTCCCACAAGAATGCCACCAGCTCAGGCTGCACTGGGACATTATCAGCTCCTCCTGCCCAGCCAGCCCTGTGATCCATGTCACACCCAAAGCCAGTGGCAAGTCAGAGTCAGCACCAGGGATACCACATAAAGCACCTTTATGGCTTTTCACCTCCGGAACAGAGTTGTGCCACCAAGATCCAATTTTAATACTGGAACATATATGTTTGTAAGACATAAGTAGTTATTTGTTGTTTAAAAGCACCACTCAAGTGTTTACAAATAAAAGAAGGAAAATATATTTGCAAAACTTAGCACACATTTGCAAATCAAGAAAGGAGAAAAAAGATTTAAATTATGACAAACTAAAAGTCAAGTAACAGTTACAGAGACTGGCATATTAAGAAACATAGCTGGCTGTGGAGACACCAGAAAATAGGATTAAGTATACAGAAAGAACATTGTCATACATAACTCAGGCTTGCTGACTGTGCTGTCAGAGTCAAACGAAGAATTTCATCCTTCTAGACTGTAAAATATTGAGTGTGTATATACAGATATGTGCACACAGATGCATATACAGATATATATCAACAAAGATATATACATCTGTATGTGTGTGTGTGTGTGCACATCTATAAAAACTTGCTACAAGGTCTCAGATCACGTTTTGACCAGCACAACCAATATTAGCTTTAAATTACTTTTTTAAGATAAGAAAGATGATGCTTAGCTGTTAAAAAAATAATTTATAAGCTCTCTGTGGGTTTGCAGATGTGAATACACCTCCTGCTGCACTAAGAACTGAACTGAAAGGACCACTCTGTTACCCTGAAGGCTGAGCACTCTCAATTCCCACCGGAGAGGCAGAGAGGAGATGATCAATAAACTTCTACAAAAAGAATGTAAGAGAAATAGCATTTTTAGTAAGCCTTGACTTGTACCGTATAAATTTTAAAATATCACTGAATGACCTCCAGGAGAAGTTAAAGGCATTCATTGTCTCACAAGAGTAAAATGCAGGGTTATGTCTCAGCACAAGTATTCCTGTAACAATTCCGCTGACAGATTCAAACTAAAGCTCCAGCCACGTGAAGAATATCTTATCAGTTATCATGTAATTATAAATGTATCCAAACACACTTGAGTTCCTTATCAACACAAAATACAACGATCAGACCTTGCCAAGAGCAACCTATGGTTGGCATCACCAATAAAACTAAAGAGAAATGCACCAGAGAATTCTATCGGCATCCAACAAGTTTTTTGGCGCTCACAAGCAAGTATCAGGGGAAGGACTTCAGTGTTACTGATATAGAAATAGCCCTCTCTGTGTCGGGTGGGGGTGGGTGTGTAGTGGAAAGGAAGGAGCATAGACTACTCTGCAAGGAAACCCAAGTTAGATCTGTTAGCTGGTGAGCTCTAACAGGCACCAATAAGAAAGAAAGAAAAGGAGAAAAGTGTAAGAGAAGCCAGGAAGGAAAAGAGAAGAGAGAAAATTGTGGGAAAAAGAAGAAAAAAAAAAAAAGGAGAATCTCAAAAGCCCTTGAAATTGCATTAACAAAAGCAAGGGTAGACAGTACATAAGACAGGGTTGTGCAGCCCTTTTTAATCTGCACTTTTCTACAGCTGTCATTTCAACTGAAATTTAATACATGGACATAGACAAGGTTTCATAAGTTTTACTCTGCAGGCAACAAAAAGCTTGGGAGAGCATATCTAGATTGCTGCTCATAGAAGTGGAGTCAAAATTTCTTGGACGTTGCTTCTCAACCCATGCATCACCCTTTCCAAGTCCATCACCCACTGCTGGCCAGGCAGCAAACACAAATGCTCCTGAGGGTGTTTTTGCAGATTGCCGCCTGAGTGGCTTCACTGACACCACAGGCCAGACAACCCACCACTCTGGCCTCTTCTGCTGCCCCACACTTGCATTGTAAATAAATTTGGAGTATATGCATTTGCTAAAGATCAACATTTTTATGTAACATAGGTAACAAAACAGAAGAAATGCTCTGCCTGTCCTTGAGGATGTTAAACACAAACATACACAGGTTTATTCAAAAACATATAGCAAAAGAAAGTGAAAGAGGCTTGGAAAATTATCTGTACTCAAGGGTGAGGAGAAACTTAGGTTATTGCTGGTGCCCTGGCTGCAACTCCAACATAGAGAGATGCCAGCAAGGTATCAACAACCTGTTGGTAGTACACTAGTTCAAAAAACAATTAACCTTTAGTATTCAAATGCTCATTTATTTCCCTTTCTTGAATTCATTTCACAAATGTGCTTATGGACAAATTTATGCAAACATCAGTCAGACCAATCCTGCACAGAGTAAGTGATACTCACTTTTGAAGTTTGAATTGTTCCCCTATAGTATTATCATTTACACAAAGAAAACAAATTTACAACCTTATTCAGATGAAAAAGAAGCTCTTTTTTTTTTTAACAAAAGATAAATCCAACAACCATCAGTGACTTGATCCTCTAAACACAGTAAGTGATACAGTTTTCCAGCAGGCATCATCATATTCATATTTCACACAGTTTTTAATGAAGCTGAGATATTTCTAAGAGGACTAATGAGTCTAAGAGGAATGGTTGCTTTTTAAACCATCGGCAGGGTGTGCCTCAGGACTTCAGCAACCATCAAGAAAGCATCATGAGTATATCTGAAAAGCACCACTCCTATAGAGTTAGGCAGGCAAAAATCCCAGTAAAAAATATAATGATGCAGAATATAATTTGACTTTATTCTAAAATTCAAACCAAAACATAAATCTTACTACAAAACAAAGTCAACTCAAGCAACATCCAAAATAAAAAAGTCAAATAAACCACTTTAACACTGAATGTTTCATTGGCGGGTTGGAGGTGTTAGACAAGGATTCCTCAGCTGTGCTTCGAGCACTTTCTGAATTGTAGAGGGTTTTTAATGTTCCAGTCTTGTACAGGGGCAGAGGGAGAGCCTTTAGCTTCATGGATGCTTATAAATATCTTCTCCCTCTTTTTTTTTTTTTTTTCCCCAGTAGTTAATTGTATTAAAAATACAGAGAGTCCTGCAGTGATAGGTCCTGGTCAGTGAGTATTAGTTAAAACAGTCAGGTCACTAAAGCACACCACAACAGAGTGACCAACTGGAATGTCTCTTCCTTTCAGATTAAAAAAAAAACCCAACAACCAAAAAAAAACCCCACAACAAAAACCCTAGTTTCTTCTAGTTGTCACTCTATTTGGCATAAAAAGCCTATACACTTCAATAAATAATAAATACGAATGTCTAAAGATTTTGGAAATAGCTTCATTCATACCTTGTGACACACACGTTCCATGAGCAGCACATCTCTCTATCTCACACAATCAGACTTCTTCCTAGCAATTTGAAAATAAAAGGTTTGGGTTTTGGGGGAGTTTGTTCTGGGCTTGGGTGGGGGTTTGGTTTTGTCATCCTTTTTTTTTTTTTCTTCTGCCAATTCCCTTCTATTCTTCCATTTTTAGGCAAATACCTATTCAGTACTCCTCAGTCAGATCTATTTTTATGTAGCTTTTCAGTCTCTTCTTAGATCATGCTCAGTGTTTGGGCAATCTGTGGACTCCAGCCATTCAGGTTGTCTGACCAAAACACAGTACAGCACTCTCTACCATGGCTTCACAAATCCAATTTCACTGTAAAACTTCACACACACACAGAATTTTTTCACTAACAGTGCTTCCAGTTGACACAATTTTATTTTTTTTCCTGACAGGTTCAAAAATTAACAATACCTTTCACCAACCAACCTCATAACCAGTATCTTTCCTGGGCTGTATATTTTACCTTTCAACAAGGTGTTCAACAGTAATGAAGAACCACTTGTCTAATCAGCACATTAGAGAGAATCACAGAGTGACTGGAGTGGGAAGGGACTCCCGGAGATCAATTAGTGTAACCCCCTGCCCAGGCAGGGTCACCTAGAGCAGGTTACACAGAGTGGTGTCCAGGTGGGTTTCCAATCTCTCCAGAGGAGACTCCACAAGCTCTCTGGGCAACCTGTTCCAGTGCTCTGTCATTTGCAAAGTGAAGAAGTTTTTGCTCATATTCAGATGGAATTACTTGTGTTTTAGTTTGTGCCTCGTCTTGTTATTGGGCACCGCTGAAGAGAGTCTGGCCCCAAACTCTTGACACCTGCCCTTCAGATATGTGGATGCATTGCAAAGATCCCCTCTGAGTCACCTCTTCTCCAGGCAGAACAGGCCCATCTCTCTCAGCCTTTCCCCATAAGAGAGATGCTCAAGACTCCTAATCATCTCCACATCCCTGTACTGAATCCTCTCCAGTAGTTCCTTGTCTTTCTTGTGCTGGGTAGCCCAGAACTGGACACCAACCTCTGGGTGTGACCTCACCAGGGCAGAGTAGAGGGGAATATTCTGCTACTGCACTTCTCATGTGACATTTCCCATTTTATTTATAAAAAGTGACATGTGTGAATAAGAGCCATGAGGTGCCGCAACACCACATCGTAATAACGATTTAGTTTATTTTCCCGGATTCTTGGCAGATCAGGAGGCAGCTTCTTCTTCATCTCCAAAAACAACCACAGAATATTCTGAGATTCCACAGGGATCATCAAAGTCCAGCTCCTAGCTCTGCACAGGACAGCCCCAAGAATCACACACCACCTGCCACTCATAAATGCCTCTTCAAAGACCAAAACCTACCACTGCCCTTCTTCCTATAGTCTTCTCTCAGGGCAGGTGTGTTACTTTGTCCCTCACCGCTCTCACCCGCGGCAAAGCGGCAAAGCCGGGTAGGGGTGCGAGGAGCGAGAAACGCGGCTGTGACAGCAGCTTAGAAACAAATCCCGATGGGGGCTGGGTTAAGTACCACGGACAGATTTTGTCGGTGGTGTTTGTGGCCGGTTTGGCAGCACCGAGCAGCGCAGGAACTCTCGTGCCCTCTAGGGGGCCGCGCCCGCCAGCGCCGGCACCCCCCGCCCGCTGCGGGGTGGCCATCAGCAGCAGCATCATCACCATCATCATCATCACCGCGAGAGGTTTGTGACAGTGACATACACCCACACAGAGGGAGAAGAAAAGCTGATCCAACCCTTCATTTAAGCAACACCAAAAAAAAAAGAAGCCAAAGCTTGATAAAGGGGTACGGCACTTCATCTTACAACCTCACTGAATCTCCAAAAACAGCTCAGAAAGAAAAGTGCCAATAATTCCGCCCCTCCCCGCCCACCTTAAAAAGCAGACAGGTATCACATTGTTTTATTGTTTTATTGTTTTTATTACTTCCCAAATCACTGACTCGATGCAGAGAACTAACGCTACCCCCTTGCATCAGGGCTTAGAGCAATACTTGCAATTTAGAGCAAGACAAGTTGTACAGTAGGAAAAAAAAAAAAAAAAAAAAAGCCCCAAAAACCTGAAAAACTACATAGCCCAAACGAG
>JAWWMP010000041.1:71388307-71421023 GCA_035047865.1 Dendrocincla tyrannina | reverse complement strand
AAGGGGGAAAAAAAAAAAAAAAAAAAAGCCCCAGAAACCTGAAAAACTACATAGCCCAAACGAGAGAGGTGTTTCTTAGAGTGACAGTCTAACACAGAAGAGACCTTGAGTAAAAGGTTTGGTAATTCATAAAAAAACTTCTTCCAAACCAAGCAGATTAAAAAAGAAAAATTCTGTGCACTAAAACCCAACTTCCGCTTTGTTATCTAAGTCTGTACATTTCTTCACTTATTCATCAAAGGATATGCTACAAGCTGTACATCTCCCATTAGATTCCCTAAGTAAATCACGGCAAGTGCCTCAAAGCGTTAATTGCAGCAGTGTTCTTTTCATTCTCAAACCATGTAGGATGCACACAGCTCAACCCCATTCCAAGCCTTGCAGTTTCCAGGCACCAGAACCCAGCAACCTTTCCAATTCCAGGCTAGGGTTATTTCTTTTTTTCATATAACTTTTATAAAGCAAAAAGCCCAAGCAATATTCCTTAAATTTGCAAAACACAGCTAAGTATCAGTCTCATGCAAAAAAGAAAAAGCTGGAACATAAGCACACTAACAGCAGATTAGAACAAATTCATACAAATGTCACAGTTAACGTCCAAAACATCATGTGTCACTGTTTTTTCCCCCTCCAACCCCCAACAAGCTTCGCAAAACACATTTCATACACAGGGTCACTGTTCTGGCTGTTTATTTAATTAACATGACAACCCAGAGTACACAGAATTTCTTTCAGTTCCTGAGCTTTGCATTTTCACACTTCAGGCAGAAAAAGCAGAAAGTCACTACTGTACCTTAGGTTTTTTTGACAATATACAATAATATACGCTTCTTGATTTAACCGATTGACAAAAATAGATTCTAAGCCGTTCATGAGAGGTTCAGCAGCAGTTTTAACATTTTTGTGAGGCTCAAAGAAAAAAAAAACTAAGTAGAGCGGGTTTGCGTAAATGAAGCCATGCAAAAGAAAATAAAGTATTACGTCTGGAATCCCTGGGTGATTTTTCCTGGAGCCTTACTTAAATATTTTACACAGTTGCATTTCTGCAAGCCACCAGATGACATAACTCCTCAGTATTCCTTAGTTTTTAGTGACCTAAATGGTAATGCCAGCAAATCTTGTCAGCCCAATAAACCTTATTAGCAGGAGGTATATTGTATGTAAGACACCACATGTCTAATAGGAGACCATTACTTTGACACAAAGTTCAGTGTCTAATCTACCTTCTCCCCTCCAAAATTTTAAATTTCTCTAAATTGCACCCTGATCTTTCCCATACTCAAAGCAGAGGGTAGGATACATAATATTAAATTTGGTTATAATATGATGGTACATTTGTCTTTTATTTCTTTTTTTTTTTTTTTAAGGCAGCAAAGGGGTGGAAGCAATATATTCCTGGCACTTACAAGGCTCTCTTGCTGTCAAACAATGAGAAGAAGAGATAAAGCCTTAATTTTGCCTTGAAAAAAAACCAAAAATGAACAAATACTTTTCTTTTACTCCACTGTTCCTTAGATCTTATCACTAAAGGGATATATTTGACCATGTGAACAGTATTGTCTTCTCAACTCTGCAGACAGGCAGCAATAACTATGCTCCTGGCTCACAACTTTCCCAGGCTACAGGCTGGGAACAAGTACAGTCACCATCCAGAACCCCATGAAACACAGTCAAATCCAGCAAAAAATACACTGCTGCAGCTGGAGGAAGATAGAGGAGTCTGGCACCAAAGTTACTAATCTGAAAAAATAACTTTTGAGAAGGAGAAACAAGATGAGAAAGATGTGGCAGCACGAAACAGCTACCAAATCTCAAACCAACTGAAAATAAGTGACAGACCCTCAGATGTCCCTCCATGAGACAAGAGGCATTTCACTTCTCCAACTGCCCAGAAGGAGGAAAAGAGCAAAAAACAAAAACAGAAGGAAAATTGGTAGAAAAGTTCTCTGCCTCAGAAGCCAGAGAGCACAGATGGAGTTTGCACATGGAGCTGCTGGCCTGGCAGCTGGAGATATCAGGGCTGCAGGAGAAACTACTCTATCCTGGTGCTGCTTCTTGTGTGGATCGGGGCAAGACTCTGCATCTCACAGAAGTGCCTTCTGACACGAGGTTGTATCACCCACTGGTTTGGGGACTAAAAGAACTTCAAACTCTGATAAATGCTGTACCTCTGACTGTCTTCTGACCAGGGAAAAAAGAAATCTAAAAAGGCAAAGCAAACTATTTGCAGCAGCTGCAAACAACACACACTTGTAATAAATCCAAGTTAGCTGAAAGATTGCCATTCCCCCCCAAACAAAACAAACAACAAGCAAGGCTCAAAAGCAAAATCAGGAGTCTTCAGCATGGCTTAAAATTGTCCAGCTACTATCTCCTGTGGAGTATTTTAACCATCAAGGCGAAATCATCTCTTTGGACTGCTGAATGTCAAGATTAACTCACACAAATCAGAGGCACAGGCTTCAGAGCACATGGGCCATATAATATTTTAATGGGAAACACGAATACATGTAACACATTTCTGCTTCCTCCCCAGCCCCCCACCCTCCTCTCCAAACTTTTAGAAGAAACTAACATGTTTGGAAAACATGGATGAAAAAACTCAACACCCCCCCACTCCTGATAGTACTTGTGCATTTACCACCAAAAAATAAAAGGCATTTCTTCATTCATTCCCTGTGTTATCCATCCATTCACAATTTCTCTCTGCATCCTCTCTCAAAACTGGGTGAGTGAGCCCTCAAGGAGCTGAGCATCGCCAGCCTGCCTTGATGAAATCACAGGGAGACGACACTCAGCTGGGAGCAAGATCAGGCTATCAGGAAGCACACATTTCTCAACAAGATCTACACATGCCAGTCTGGAAGCTTTTAATCCAAAGAATTTGCTGAAGTTGAGAAAGAGAAAGAACATACACAAAAAGCAGCCAGAAAAAAATAGACAAACTAAAAACTGGTAAAGAGAAATTTTAGCAGCAACAGAAGGTTGTGTCATGGTATGCTTTGATTTTTGGAAGGTGGTTTTTTAATGAAAGCTTTTCTTTTTAAATTCTTTTTGGAACTGATAAGCAAGTAATGTGAGATGTGTGCTAATGCCTCTATCCAGTTTGCAATTCCTGATGCTGCCCTTTACATCACAAGGCCACATAGATTTAATTTTGCATTCTAGTACAGAAAAAATCAGATTATAATTGAGATGTATATGACGAAAAAAGAAAAATTCTGAAATTCCAACTTTCATAGAATCTCACGATAATGCAAACAGTCAGATAAGAAAGGAATCATGCTGAAAAAATAAAAGCTCAATTAAATGCTCAGTAATGGGAAAGATTACACAGGAGGTGATGGGAAACATCTCTAAAACTTTGTCTAGTGTTACTCAATAAATTAAAGTATGTGTTTCAAAGCAATAAAGTGGATCTATTTCCTGATTAAGATTATTGGCAGCTCCTAGATGTACTAACAAGACCAGAAATGTTCAGGGGGATGTTTTTTTTAAAATCAGGGGGCAAGGGGAGGCCTGGGTTTGTTTATAAAGGCCTCATCTCTATTTTTAACATGTTATATTTAAAAACTGTCCAAAAGAGAAACATTTACCTAGGGTTTCTTTAAGTCTACAGGGAGCTGATTTTTGCTACAAACATAAACTTAGTTTGCTGAAAGAGAGTCCCACTTCTCCCAGTATTTCTTCAAGGTCCTTATGGAGTTTTGTTTCAGCTTTTCAATTTTTCTATCACACTAACATTTAATTAAGAGAACAGTTATTAGCAAGGGAAGTTCATATACACACAGCCACATTGTGCTAAAAAAAAAAAAAAAAAATAAAAAAAAGGAAAAGACAAAGTCTGCCCAATCTCAAAAGTAGTCATACATTTCTAATCACACAGTGACGCAAGCAATACTAGATCTTGCTATTGATTAATAGTGAGTGAGAACAAAAGAAAGAGAAATTTGCCAAAATCCTGCAATGGGGGAACTGAACAGTCGCCAGATAACTCCAGCCCAGCTCCACAGCCTGGAAGTGCGAATTGCCTGGGGCAAAGCTGACCACTGTCCCAGAGTAACACACCACTGGGGAGAGTAAAGAAATCTACCTTGTTAACCATCACCAGTTTGACATTCTGGTATTTACAGATACCATGAATTCCCTCCATAAGAAAAGAGAAGGATATGGTCACAGTGAGTTCTTTCTCCAAATGATTACACTTAGAGATGTTAATGAAAAACCTGCTTTTATTATAAGTGTGAGAGTGAGTAGAATATGTTTAAAACCATACAAAAGATTATTGTAAGAAATACCAGACATGCCTAGCATCATCAAGTAAGTCTAAATAAGCTTAATTTTGTGACTTAGATATTGCATTTACAAATTAATCTTACACCCGTCTCTTTCAGTTCCTGTTAAAGTCAGAAATGGGTCAGCTTTCTACTCTTTCACATTGTATTTGCCTGGACGCTGTAGTAAATATTTATTTTACCTAAACAAAAATGTTAAATAAATAAGTATATTTGTTGTAAAACAAGCCTCAAGTATATGAGGTTGTCAGGCCCTCTTCTAGAAAATGTCACAACCAACTACAAAGGGATGTAATCAAACCATTTCCAGAACTAAACTAGCCACCCACACCATATAGTTAGATGCCATTGCTTGAAAAATACTTTGTTGCTCATCCAGCAAACAATCTGAAAGCAAACCTTCGGCGTAGGGCAACACGCTTCACTTGACCACAGGGCACAGAATCATTTTCAATACTAATCGAAAAAGAAAGCTTAACACAATTTGACACTTATTTTCCCCCCAGGTTTCCCTTTCCTATGCTCAGCAAGGGTTGTGCTGACTTTCACTACACTCAGTTACACTCGACCCATGGAATGATTCTTTTGTGAGGAAATCTTAAATGTCAAAACAATTGAGAAACACTCCAAGCGCAGAACCAAGCCCACCTCATGTCGGAGGCAGGACTGTGCAGTAAAGATACTGGTGCTTGCTTTCTCCGGTTCCTTGAAAGGAGCATTGAAAAGATCGCATCGCTGGTAACAAAGTTCTCACTCAGCCCTTCCAATCACAGCCTCTCAAAGGAAACAAAGTTGAGATAAATCGCGTGTGCCTCGCACCGGTTCCCACAGCCACGGCGGAGCGGGAGCTATTGATTACACGCACGGGAACAGCCCTGGGGAGGCAAAGTGCAAAGAGGAGCCCCGCGCCGTGCGGGCCAGCCTCAGAGGACACGCTACCGCCCTGATAAGGGACTTCTCGCACCGAGGGCAAGCTGCTCGGCTCACGCACACACACACCCCTTTAAAGCTTAAAGCAAGTTTAATAGGGCTAAGCTACCTTTCTAGGAAACTACAGGTTTGAAAATGCGAGGCTCGTAAGTGATGCGCTGGGAAACCCCAGGGCTGCGCTGAGGCAGGTTCCCTCCGGCTCCGAGAGCTAAGAGGGCACCGTCCGCCCCAGCCTTTTGCCAGGCTCAAGGAATGCCAGCGGCTGTGATGGCTGCAAAAGAAAAGCATATCCCGAGCCCTCTCCCCGTTGCCTACAGCAGAAGCAAGTCAGGCTGTGTCCGGAGAGCCCCGCACGCCCCCAGCCCCATCCCGGGACTGCCGCCCGGACTCTCCGCGCCGCGGGGCACCGGGAAAAGCGCGCACCGTGCCCGGTCCCTGCGGCGGGGAGCGCCCGGAGCGCCAGCAACCCGGCTGCGGGACCCCCAGCAAAGTTTGGGAGCCGTCCCCCCAGCCCCTGCCCTACCTGCTCCCGGGGGATGCAGGGCAGCGAGGTCCTCCGGTGGGTCTTGTTGCCGCTGCCGCCGCCGCCCGACATCTCGGGGGAGATCATGGAGCTGGACCGCCGCCGCCGCCTGAGCACCGGGGCTTCGTCCGCGGCCGGGGGGGCGGCGGGAGGCTCCGCCAGCGGGGCGGCCCGCCGGGGGGGCCAGAGCCGGTCGGCGTAGCTGGCCAGGAGGATGCCCAGCAGGCCCAGCAGGTAGGCCAGGTAGGGCCGCCAGGACGCCGGGACCCTCTCCAAGGCGACGAGGGACGTGGTCCTGGCCGCGCTAGTCACGGCGAGCATGAGGACGCCCTGCCTCAGCTTCAGCACCAGCCATGTCACGGCGGCCAGGCAGCTCAGCACCACCCCCGTGGCGGCGAGGGAGAGCAAGTGATCCTCCTCCTCCTCCTCCCCCGCCGCCAGCGCCGTCTGCGCCACCGCTTCCCCCCCGCAGCAGGCGAGCAGCAGCAGCAGCAGCGGCAGCGCCGCCCGCACGCCCCGCACCAGGTATCTTCCCGCGCAGAGGAAGGAGCCGGCCGGGCGGAGCGGCACCGGGGACACCCAGCCCCGGCCCCAGCCCCGCGGCTCCAGCGCCCGGCCGCGCTGCCCCCGCCCCGGCAGGGCCGGCAGCACCGAGGGGCGGCCGGAACTCCGCGCCCGGAGAAGTTCCCAGCGGAGCCAGGTCTGCGGCGCCGGGAGCAGCGCGGCCCCGCCGCCGGGCATGGCCTCGACGGGCTGCCCTTGCCCCGGGGCTGGCTCCCGGCCGGGCAGGGAGCGGGGGACACCCCGGCGGTGACAGTCACAGCCCGCGGTCCGGGGGCGCTCCCCTCCGCAGCAGCGCCCGCATTCCCTGCGGAGCGCCGGGATCGCCCCCCGCCCGCCTCCTCCCCGCCAGCCCGGAGCCGCACACGGAGGGCTGGGGACCACCTCGGGCTCGGGGCGGTGGGCGGTAGATTAAAATGTCTTTTTTTTAAAGTGGGGGAGAGGGAGAGACGCGGAGGAATCCTAAACGGTGCGAGAAAACGTGGTGGATGCGGGCGGGGGGGAGAGACAGATGTACCACCTCAGAAGTGCTGCTTAATTTCTAGGCCATCCTTTGCCTCACGGGCACTCCCGGCGCAGGGATGCGGGGAATGGAACGGCGCTGCCCGCCCGAGGGTCCTGGCCGTGCCTCGCGGGCCGGGGGAAGGAGCCTCCCGGACGCTGCGGATCGCAGCGAAAATATAATAATAGTGACCGAAAATATAATAATAATAAAGCCCAGGACAAAAAATGGCAAATAAAAGGCCAGCGGAGCCTGGGCAGAAGTTGCGAAGTCCTTCCAGGAGAGTGAGAGAGAGATCCGCGGGAGGGACTTGAAGGGAGGCTGCTTGGGAAGAGTGAAAGAGGATGAGCGAGAAGGAAAGGGCTTCCCTCCTGAACGCTGCTGGGATAATGTTTGAGTTTTACTCGGAAAAAATCAAGGGATGAGCGCTCCCCTCGGCCGGGAGAGGAGACTGCCCAGAGCCCAGCAGCGAACCTGAACAGAACAAGCAAATCCGAGCAGCAGAGTTGCGGGATGCTGCGGGGTTTGCCGCTTTCAAAGCGACTCCCGGGAAGGGCTGTCCCGGTCCTGCCCCGCGCCCTCCCGGAGGTGCCACCCCGGCGGAGCAGCTCCCCAGCCAGGGCATAAATCCGCCTGTCAGGGACGAGGCAATTACGAGGCCATAAAAGAGTCAGAAAGATAGATGTTTATAAATGATTGTTGCTGGTTTTGTTGTTGTTTTAATAGGGAGCCCCAACTGGAATCCCAAAGCCAGCGGGCTACGGTCAGTCCTCTGAAGCGTTATGAATTTCTAGGCTGTAGCTCCATCCAAAACCCGCTGCCTTCCTTCCTCCAAACCTGCCTTGCCCTCACGCCGGAGGGCTCCACAGCATGCTGGGGGCAGACTCTGGCCCACCCTCCTGGGCTGACAAAAGTTGGTCTTCACAGGAGTGGAATCAGGTGCAGACTAAAAGCCTGTGCAAAGCCCCAGATCCCACCGAAGAGCACGGAGTAATGTATTCAGCACTTAATAATACAAACCACAGAAAAATACAATCGCCAGCTGTGAAGTTACAGAGCATTAAGAGTCAGGGAGTGAACAGATTAGAAAACAGAATTTCCCAGTTCTCTTCCCCCTCACACATCCACAAATCACGAATCTGAGACATATTTATAGCCTTTACATGTTTATTGCTGTATCTATCTGGATATCATGCCTATCATCCAGGATCTGTGTATCTGAAATGGTAGCATTAGTGAAGCATACTTGGGATTTTTATAAGAAATGGGTTGTAAAAACTGAGTCTGTTATTAAATAATAGTTTTCCAGCTTAACTATTATGGAATATGGATTTATTAGTCATTTTTATGTTTGAAACTTTTTTTGAAAACAACCTAGATATTGTTAACAAAGTTTGGCTCTGAGGAATGGAAACCCTCTGGGTTTTTTTAAGGTTAAGCGTCCAGATTAAGAACAGCTGGAAAGGTTTAGAGTTTATTCTGGTAAGACGGCAGTCAGCAGGTTGCCATACACACCTAGAAAAACATAGCTGGGTTCCATCTACCCTAAGCATCAACCTCCCAGAGGCAGAATCAGGGCCCAGATAGTAATAATTGTGTGACTCCTAATTTCTTTTCAGCTTTTTATCAATAAGATGCATCTCTTGGTTATTTCTAAATCTAGATGCATCAAAACAGAATGCAGATAAATTTATACTGCAATACTGGATGACAACACATGCAGCAGTTGCAACTCAGATAGGTCAGACCTTTGACCTTATGCTTCCTACCAAGTACCATTCACTTACATCCATCTCAATTTATCTCCACTTTGTTACTTTACAATTGCACTTCCTTATACCAGAAATGTTGACACTTTAAATAAAGTAATGAAAACAAAAAGTCAAACTAGAGAAATAAACACTTCCTACACCTTTATTTTTTGGTGCCACCCCCTTCAAATATATAATACATGGATCAAAGCAGATAATGGACTATACTCTTTAAATTCCTTAAGCTAAAACACACATAATTCACTTCAGATTAAAAGCAGCAGCATTTTTTTTTCTAGTTGGACAGATTTGAGGTTAGTGTAAAGAAACGTGTATTCTTTTAAAAAACTGTTATAGTATGGTTTGAGCCTAATAGCAAGGGCTTTTTCCAAGAGTTTTTCAAACTCATTAAATGATTGAAACATTTCTAAGCTCTGTCTGCCTGGATGTCTGAGGCTACCATGAGCCTGGCTGGCAAAGTGGCATTTATGGGTGCTAGACTTCACCAAGCATCAAGGCTCAAGCTTTCAGTGGCTGAGCTGAAGCAACTGAAGCTGGGAACTCTAAGCTAGAGACAGCATCTTTCCACTCTCACATGAAACGGACTAGACCTCCCAAAGCCACCTGCTACTTTCTGCATTGAAGTTTACAAAAGAAGCTCAAATTTTGATTCCTTTTTCCTGGTATCTTAATTCTCACATTAAGGAGCTTTTAGATAACATGATGAAAGTTAAGGCACAAATTCTTCTGACCGCCAACGTTATATATTGATTAGTACATGGGAAGATGAACTTTGCTGTGCTCTCTACCACATTGAAGTTGATAAAAGTACTTCTTCATGTTTCCAAATGAAGCAGTAATTGTCTCTTATTCATCTGCTGATTATCTATGGGTGTTGTAGACATTGAAGTTGTAAAGATTTTTCACAAAAAGGCAGCAGTAATTTAATTTAAGCCTCTTCAGATGGTAGACCATGGTAGGTGATAGCCAAACAGAAAGTGACTTTCACTCAAGATGAGAAGTGTTGACCATTTAGGAGATTTCCAATGCAGAGATAGGAAAAAGAAAAAAAAAAATAAAAAGAAAGGAGACAAACAAGAGGGCATTGGTGTTAGTTCATTCTTCAGAATAAGATTCTACCAGATTGGGCTGTCTACAGATGATAGATACCTCTTAAACAGTGTGTTGAGCATATGGTTATGGTCACCTGAAAATGCTGTCTTCCTTCTCTAGAGAAGAGGAATTCTGGGAAGGCAGACTCTACCCCTGCAAATAGTGAACAGCTCAAGGCTTCACTGAAATTCTTGTGGTGCAGCTTTTTGGCACTTGCAGAGTCAGCCTCCTTTGGATGATTAGACATCTATAATAACCCAAAGAAAATGGGAACCATTACATATGATAAGGTCATTGTATAAATGTGCTGGAGCAGTATCAGTCATTCACCAACAAAACCGCCACTTGCAGAAGTTCACACTGCAGTGAAAACTTAGCAATACCCTTCTGTTTTCCATTTGGAGAGCAATCTTCCATGGTAGTGGTACAGACTTCTTAGAGACTTCAAAGGACACAAACACAGGAAGTTTAATGGTTACTGTCACAGAAAGCTCTGTAAGAAAATACAGATGAACATCCAATTAGATAACAAAGTCAGATTGGATTTAACTGAAAAAAAGCAGTTTACTGTGGACAACAAAGAGGAGGAGATGGACAATGAAGAACAGGAGATTTAAGGAGGCTTTAGACAGCTGACTGTTCCCCAAGATGATCTTCTATCTCAGAATCACTGCATCCTTAGTAATCAGTGAAGAAGATGAAGTGCATTCTATTCATTACTATGTCCAGCAGAGCCTAGTGTTTATCTAGTCCAGTCAAGGGACTTTACATGAAGCATCCATGAGGAACACGTGATTCTCCATTTAAAGGGGGAAACAATGGCTTTCCTGACCACTAAGGAGAAGAAAAAAAATTCACAACGGAATTGCATAGCTCTGCTATACAGATCAGAAAACCATCATTTGTTTCCTTTGTCCACACTTCCCTATAGCCTTTTCTCATACCACCCCTGGTCTGCGGTCACAGTCAGTAGGGCCACAGCCGGTCCGGAAAACCACAAGAAACATGTGCAGGGTCACATCCCATAACAGGTTACATGGCCTGTCCCCCCCAAAGTAGTAATACAACAAAACCAAAGTCCAAGTCATGCAGAAATGCTGTGATTGAGCAGAGAAGTTGAAGAGAGAAGAGGCCCTTCTGGGAGTAAAGAAACAGTAGCAAAACCCAAGTAAATTCCCTGGAGAGTGCCATGAGAGGAAGGAGAAGTAAAGATACTCTTGCTCATCCAGTTTCAGCTGTCTCACTCTTAGTCTACATTTAAGATGATTACACATACATTTTTTTGTTAAATTTTCTCTCTTCTTCCCTGTAATTAAGCCTTTCTCACCTTCTTAGGACCTTGCATGTGTATGGATTATTCTATATGAATTTTTATAATGTCACTGAATATTAGTTCACAGAATAAAGTTAAGTGTGCCTAATTTGTGAAATTCACTGTGGTTAAAACATGTTCATGATGGTAATGTTATGGGCTTTAATACTCTTCTCTGTTAGGATCTCAAATTATTTCACAAACATTTTGCTTGAGTCATCTTAAATCCTTAGAAGTTTAGGTGATGACCAGCAGGTTGCATGACAGATTTATATGGGTCGGTTTATTGGAGCAGTTAAAAATATGCTTATTTATAAACATGAGCATTTTTCTGACTTCAGTAACATTTCACAAAGAATATCAAACACGAAATTCAATTTAAAGTTTTCAAAATTATAAATTTTTCATGTAACTCAGTAACCATCCAGATTAGTACACAGTAAAAGAATTTATAATGTGAATTGTCTCACTAATTCAGGGATTTTGACAGTGAATGTGCCATTGAAACATATTTACCATCTGAATTAGATTAAATTTTATACCATTTTCATCAGGGAAATAGTAAATAATGTTATTCTGGGGTTGAGTGCACACATACTCACAACACCCACACTGCATCTGCTTCAGTTAATTCACATTTTCAAGGTTTTCTTCATAAGGGGATGACTGAAGTATGTAATGAAAAAAAATTAAGTCCTACATTGTGGAGTGCATCTATTTGATGACAAATGAAATTTATTAATTTATGAAAAATTCTATTGCCTTTCCTTGTGGTGTGCATAGAAGGAATTGCAATTACTGCATTAGGAAAACAATTAGAGTCCTCATGCATTGTAGAGGGTAGGCTGTGATTCAGATTTTACCCAACTACAGAAGTGAGCTTTTCAGCCTCTGAAAGTCGGTTATACTTTCATTTGAGGCATCTAAGAAAGTTCAAACTTTATGTTTCAAAATAAGTATTATTCAGAAATGAATGGGCTACTTTTAGCTTACTAGAATGGTCATGCTATAATGAAACTAAAATTCTGATTTTGGGAAGGGAAGCTTGTGACTGGAGCCTTTTTTAGGTTTTCATTTGTAACTTCAATATATTATTTTTGGCTATGTATCTTTTGCCAGTAGAATCATGGAATCACAGAATGGCCTGGTTTGGAAGGGGCCTTAAAGATCATCTCATTCCAACATCCCTGCCATGGGCAGGCACATCTTCCACTAGACCAGGTTGCTCAGAGTCTTATCCAACCTGGTCTAGAACACTTCAAGAGATGGGACATCCACAGCTTTTCTGGGCAATCTGTTCCAGTGTCTCACCACCCTCACAGTCAAGAATTTTTTCTTATATCTAATCTAAATCTACTCTTTTTCAGTTTGAAGCCATTCCTCATTGTTCTGTCACTACATGCTCTCATAAAATACATGTGGATGGAATATGGTGCTCAGGCTTCACTTGAGTGAAGGTATGGGCACAGAGCCTGTCCCCAGGCAGCTACTGACAAGGCTAGGGTGATGCAGTCAGGAATTTCTTATTTTAAATTGAAACTTCCACCTAGTTTTAACTGCAGAGTAGTCACAAGAGGTTCATCATTGGCAAATAATTTTAACAGCTCTTAAAAATGCCATGTATTTGACAATGCCCATGAAGGGGATCTTAGTTTTCAAAGAGTGAAACCATTTTATCACAATGAAGAGTTCACTTTTTGCATGGGTTTTTGCTGCAATAGAAAATTGGCCACCTGTGCTCATGCCTATATATATAAATAATACCTTAAAACATGCTGTCTTGGAACAAGGCATGCTTACCTTTCATATCCAAGCAAGTCATAGGGCAAGTAGAGCTATAAGAAAATAAGGAATAATAGCAAGGCAAGCAGAAATCTTTCAAAAAGCTCAACTTCCTTGGGAGAGTCCCAGGGTTTGGCAGAAAGTGGCCCATTCCCACCAATACACACTGAACCTCCACACGGGCTGAGTCTCTAAGTCACTGCTGTGAGGATTGCCTGCTTTGGTATGTAGACCACAAGGACTTTTAGCAGTCCTGTTATTTTTGAAAGAAATATCATGTATTGACATTTAGTCTCACAAGCACTATATCTTTTTTTATTTTTAAAGATACCTCTGAATTATTAATACTAGAGTGACTGTCCCAGAAATATGGTTTGCTAGTTTTTGCTAACGTTAGATAATTATGTCTCAAGTTGCTCTCTCATACATGGAGATTTGGGAAAAAGTAGCTGAAAAAAATGTTGTTTGTTATAATTTTGAAGCTACCTGAAGTATTCTAAAAGCAATAATCACAAGTACTCTGGCTGTTTGGGTCAAATCTGCACAGGACCTTCTGTATATTTTGTGTTTCAAATGGTGTTTAGTTTTCTAATCATTACATTAAGGTTAACTCTTCCACTATCCATTTTTTTAATTTTTTTTTTTTTAGAATGTATTTAATAAACTGGTCACTCAACAAATTTGAGTGGATACATACATCTTTGTAGGACAGGGTCCTACTTTCCATAGACTTTCATTTGACTATATTATACATCTATTTGGCCTCTAAAGACCAAATATTGTCTTGGTCTTTTTCTTCATCTGGTGGTTTTGTTAGGTATTTTTTCCTGATGCTTAAAAATATTCTGCATAAGGTACAAGGAAGTCACAAGTTCCTCAATAAGGAATTTCAATGCTGATACTCAGCTTGCCTCTTTAACATAACCTGTTTTGTTACAGTCCTGGGAGATGACTCTGAAAAATCAAGATAGTTACTAACATCCTGTCTTTGGTGCAACTTCCATTTTATCTTGTGTTCCAGAGCTCACAGTACCAAGAATGTTAGCAAACAACTATTATTTTTAAACAGTTCTATATGTGCACTGGGTTTTATGCTTTTTATTTTTTTTTCTGGTCTTGTGATTTATAAGTGCATATGCAGCTTCTTAGCAAGGCACCCTAGGAAATGGGACAGATAATTTCAAAGCATCTTTTTCCAGTAAGACTAACAAAATGAGTTTCTGTTTAAATAGCCGAAAAACAAAACTGTAGGCTGAAAGTAAGTTTTAACTGGTCTGTTCCGAGAAAAATGACCAAATCTCTCAGTGTAAAGGGGTATTGAGAATTATTACTTGTCCTACTGATTAGGCAAAAAAGTAACTCATTTCATGGAAACGATTCCCACCTGGCACGTACCACACACAATCAAAGGTACATGTTCATCAATGACTTACTAATAACAGTCTCCTCTGAGCCATGTTAGGAAGCTCCTTTTAGAATGGAAAAAAACGTAATTCAAACTCTTAAAATAACATGCAAGAAGCACCGGTTCTTAAAGTGATTGGGAATCAAATTGTTGCAGTTAGTCAATTATCTAAAGGTGCAAAAAAGGTTTTAGTGGGATTTTCAGACTTTGTTTAACTTAAGGTGTCTGTATCCAAAATTTTTTCAGCTATCCCTACAGTACTCTGCTTCCAGTGTTAAGCCTGGTGCTAATGTTTCACTTCTAGACTTGTCTAGGAGTCTTGCAGTGTCAGCAGAGCTGAATTCTCCATATCTAGTTCATGCCTGGCAGGATTCATGAACACAGTTCCTTCACCTGAGAAACTATCTCAGACACCTGCGGTGAGCACGTGTGGTGGCTTCCCAAATTCACTAGCCACAAAGTATGGAGCACTGGGTAGCAAATTCTTCTCATTCTTCAACAGAATACTTTAAATCCTTGGCTATGGAATAATTTGTTAATCTTGCAAATCTTGTTGATGAAGCTGTTACACTTTATATAAATAAATAAAACCACTGTATTTTTGGTAAAAAGAAAGAAGCCGTGAGTATGGTACCATAGCTTTGTGGTAGGAACGTTCACCAAGGGGCAGAAACACCTGGATCCCAGCCCCTGTTGCCCTGGTTTATATAAGATTTATAACATAAATGTTGAAAATAAGATTTAAAAAATACTTAAAATACAGTGAATAACCACTGGTGCAGGGACAGGTGTCTCCCTCATCAGGATCCCTACTTTTTATGGTTGCCGGTTTCCCTACCTATGTGAGCTGTGTACTCAAAACTTCCTATGGCTAAAAGCCACAGCATGCATTCATGTCCCATATGCTGGGAAGCAGGGGGAAGCAGAAACTCTCATCAGGAACTGATTGTGGCTCTCCAGGAATTCCACCAGTCCTCTCCTTTACTGGAGTGAATTAGTCCTGCAGTTGGGTCCTGAGCCAATGTTATAATATCACCTTCAACAGCCTGGACAGCCACGTTCCACCCCAGAAAACAGAAATTCTGGTTACTTCACAACCCACTGCACCAACTCACAAGAGATTATGCCCCAGCCAAGATGCCCCTAGAAACTGTCCCTCGTCTGCTCCAGACCTCTACATGGTTCAGGGCTCTGTGAGTCTTTTCTCAGAATTAGTTTTTAATAATATTGTGTAGTATGCCTGTGATTTTTATAGGTGATCATTCTGCCTTTCAAAACAAGGAATCCTTACTTATTTCTTGTAAGTTGGCCCCATGTCATGTCAGAGAGGGAGAAGGGTGAAAGGCTTCCTCCACCGCTTTTGCTACAGACAAGTGGTTAAGGCAAATACGTGAATGTGTGAGAGAGGTCTGGGAAAGGAAATTAAACCCACTTGATTGTGCCTTTTGTTCTGTGAGTTTGCATTTTTCAATGCAGAATCCATAAGCTAACCCCATAGAAGGTATGAGAAGCCTAAAGTTTCTTCTTGCCTTTTCTGTACTCCCAGGTGTGTTCCTTGTGTGCTGATCATGCTTTATTGCTCACTCTCTGAGGTTTTGTGCATCCCTCATGTTGTAGCTCCCTCTTGGGGATTTGGTCCCAAGAGACTAATTCAAAAACAAATATATCAAAAGTAACTGTAAAATAATTCTGGCCTTTGGTCTAAAGTCTCACTGAAAGCTAAATCTTGTAATGATAGTTAGACTTATTAACCTTTACAGGCTCCTTTTCAGATGTTATCGTAGACCCTGAAATCTTGGCATTTTAATTCAGTTCCTTTTAAGCACCAATACAATATAATAAAATCTATAATCTAAAAACATCCATTTTAATATCAGGTGGTTTAAATGCTATCTCCCCTACCACCACCAAAAGGAGCAAGTGATATTCTTCATTTCCAAGACTATGTAATCTTGTGTAGTATCACAACATTTACAGATTTTATCCAATGTATATGTACAGAAATTAATGCTGCAAGATCTCACACCTGTCATGAGGTGATTTTCTTGGGAAAATGAGAAACTCACATGCATGCTAAAGTGGCTTGCAGACTCACACACCACAGAGGAAGCTTTAGGCATGGTACGGATTGGTTTAACTGAAATAAAGTCAAGGGAACTGTATATTCCCATCTCAAATCTGAACTGGCTCGCACAGCCATTCATCCCAGTACAAGAACACAAGAATTTTTAACAGTAACTTTTTTGAGCTTATTGAAATTATTTCCTAGTCACACTAACTCCTTCAATTTGTTTCCAGGTCCAATGCAGGAACCATATGGAGAGAGGCACAGAAGGATAAGTAGGCATTGCATGCCATGGCTCACCATCTGTTTAGGCAAAGTATGCTGAGCCCAACGAGAAACAGGTCATGGCTCCAAAGACATTCACAGATCAGAGCCTCTCTAAGAGCAGATCTGGACTACAACAACATCTGACTGCCAGAGAATGCATGAGAAGGTTTTCCTGGGGTTACCATGAAAGATGAAAAGAGTAAGTTGTCGAGTGGCAAAGGAGGAGCAGTGCATGAAGACAAGAAAGTGCCTGAGAAGTGAAAGCCTGTGCTGAGAGAAGGGGCAAAAAGTGAACGAGTGACCTAGGGGTAGATGGTGATGTGGCATCTTAAGATGCTGACATGCAGATTTTTATTGAAATGCAAACCCATGCATTCCTTAAGAGCTGGAGATTCTGCCCCAGGTTTCATAACCTTATAATGTAACATTATTCCAACTGGTATTTTACCAAGAGACCCTTTCTCAGAAAAAAAACCGAAACAAAACAAAACTGTGTTAAATACTGCATTTAAATGACATGCATTTAGCTAAGATTTATAGATGAACTTATCCACTGTAGAGCTGTGTTCTCAGAGAACCTGCCCTGCACTTCCCTGCACCTGCAGAGAGCTGGGACCAGGAGGATAATTATGAGCATTGAGAGCCTAAGCCAGATGTTCCAGGAATGGAGAAATTTCATCTCTGGTTGGCTGGCCCCAGAAGGCAGGAAAACAGAAAAAGGAAGTGTCCGTGTTTGAGCTGGCATGTGCCACACAAACCCTTGCCTAGTCAGCGCCAGCCTCTGCTGCTGGCAGCCACCCCCGTGCTGCTCTTTGCCTGGGGTTATTACCACAGGCCGGCAGAGTGCAAAGCCAAACACAGAATGTACAGGGAAGGCTGAAGTGCTAAAGGAAATATGGTCGTGAAACAGGAGGGAATGCAAATGAAGGGAGTTCAAGGCTTATACAACTTCTATTACTAACTCAACACATCCACAGCACAGTGCGTTGCTTCAGAAAGATCAGGCGTCACTTGTGAGCTTGGATCACGTAGACTTAGGAGTTTTACATTTTAATCAGAAGAAGTATGTATAAAAATATTCAGCAGGTATGTTTAAGTCTCTGTCTTTGTGTTTTGTTACAAATATGATTAATATTTTTCTTTTTAAACAAAAGGAACTAAATAAAAGTTAGCTCTTATCTATTAAATGACCAGCTTTGGACTTTTGTTTTTCCCAGTATGGGAAACATCCATTTTCACTTCCTCTCAGCATATTAAGCAATACCAGTAAAGCAGTCTTGCTTACCATTTAGAGCAAGAATTTCCACCTCAAGCCAGCAGCCTTGGTTCTTAAGATTATATACTGAAGACTGAGAAACAGAATAAGTTCTAAACCATACATTTCAACCACTTTTTTGAGTTCCTTCTTCTCCTAATTTTCTTTTCAGAAGAACAGCATGGATACACAGTCAACTTAATAATAATAAATAAATCTTTTCCAGCCTCTTCCACCACCTTTTTCATTAATTCATGCAAAACTGTCAACACATCAATGGACTGCTGTGCTTGATTTCAGAGAGGACTGAAGGAGAGAGGAAAACTTTATGGCAAATATATTATTGAAGACGGGACTATCTCTAGTGAGTTTCACATAGAGGCATTTTAAGATTAAAATAATGAATCCTCAGAATGAATGAAAATGCCTAGATGACACAGCAGTGGTAGGCACAGAACCAAGACTGTTATAGTCTTGTTGGTATGTGCTCTGTCAGAGTTCACCCTTTTTCTCTCTAACGTGAAAGATGAGGGCTTCCTTATTGTCTATTCTCAACCAATCAAACATCACCAAGCAATCATACTGGAAGTTCTGTGGCATATAACCATCCAACCTTCGGGTGAAGAAAGACCCTCCTATCCCATTTGGGCAACGTTTTGAATTTGGACTGCAGGTTACCTGATGCTGAAGCTGTGTCTAGAGTCTCGACAACACCACATTCTTATCCATGTATCCCTTCACTTCTCAGACATATGCCCCATTTGACACACCTGAAGGAAGGCTTAATGGACGGCCTTGCAAGCTGATGTCTCTTGTGTGTCTACCAGGTTCTTCCTGTCCTCAAAGATGAGCCCCTCTTCAGAACTTGAGCCATTTACTGAGGGCAACTGCTCTGCACAGGAGCTGCACTGCACATTTTCCAGCAAGGCTGCGATGCCCAGAAGGGCGGCTGAAGGTGCACACTGATGTCAGTGAGAGATAAAATCCCTTAAGCACCTCGGTTTTCATTGTTTATATGCTTATTCTAACCAAATTAATAAAGGGATAGCTACCAGTTTTGTTATTAATAGTTGTGGTGGGCTTTTTTTTTTTTTTTTGAGAAGTCTGCGTGTCTGTTTTCTTCAATAAAAAAGAGCAAAATCCAAAGTTTCAGCAATGTGGAAAAGACAAACAAAGACCATTTCTTTGTTTCATGACCAAGGGGCAAAAAAAGCCTGAATGACTGATTAAGAGAAAGCTCCTGTGAACTAAGGGAACAACAAGTATCCACCACAGATTGAAGTCCTTTCCCTCAGGATCAGGCTTCATTAATTAGCCTGCTTGAACAACCATTTTGGGAACAAATTTAAGGGGTGGCCTAGCCTTACCTAAAAATCTGAAAGTTACTTAGATATCTTCCCTTAATCTTGCTTTAAGTTCCTCACCTCTACAGAAGTTCTTAATAAGATACAGGTAACTGGCACTACGTAGTTTGGTCTTTGTTTCTGTCACATACACGTCAAACCTTGCAGGAAGGCAGTTTTACCTCACTGGTAGTTGGTTCTTGAGAGCTCAGGATTGAGGTGATTTTCCATTTCTGAACAAATATGTGAACAATTAATCAGAAGATGTAATATATTTTATTTCCTACCTGGGGCCTGTTTGTGCAGTAGATTAATAGTCCAGCTGATGTTCCAGTATGGTACCTGAATATGGGAATTGGGTTGCACTGGCTCTGTAGTAGCCTGGTGGGGCAGAAGAGACAGCCACGGCAGGCAGGTAGGCAGCAGCAATTCCGCGTTTACTCCATGTTTATCCCATGCTTACCCAGCCAGCAGGAGAGATGTTTATCCCATGCTTACCCAGCCAGCAGGAGAGATGTTTATATCCAAGCCACTGTATGATCTTTCATAGCCTGCAGATTCCACTGTGTAACTAAACCAAATGCAAAATGACAGGCTCAAATTTAGAAGTTAGTCTGTTACCTTAGCTAAAAATTCCTATTCATTTTGGAAGCTTTTGAACTTACTCAGTGCTGTGTGAAAAGTACCCAGCATGAAGTGAACCCAAGCCAGACCTGCCCAGTTTCACAAAAGGTTTTAATCAAGTTTGACTCTTCGACAACATTTCTAAAATTTTAGTTACACCTCTTCTAATTAGCAATATCTCACTCTAAGAGAGTGAGTAATCATTTTTGTTCTGTTAATAATTCTTTTCAAACACCATATCATTTTTCTTGGGTTTACAACACAAGCAAGGCCTCCACCCACATTTCAGTTCATTGCTGGCTAAACAAATCTTCACGCCCAAATGAGCTTTTGAGTCAAACCATCCCAACTCACACCACAACTTCAGGAAAGCCCTGCTCATCTTGATGATCTGGAAGTGAGGAACTTGAATGGTTTTAGGAGTACTGAATGCACAGAGGTGAACCAGAGAAGGAAAAAATCCATCATCATATTGAGTAATTCTGGTTGCAGAGAGACAAAAGGGATTAATTTAGAATGCGTGGTTCCCTCAAAGGAAGATACATTAACAGAGGACTGAAACGTGAGAATTGGAGCTTAAAACTAAGAACAATTCCTCATTCATAAATACAGTGCTAAATAAAACCACTAAATAAGGTATTGATATGCTCACCAATGTTTGATGGACTTCACATGGGCAGGGCATGGTTTATTCCTTGAAAGCATTCCAGTGATTTAGTTTGTTTATGTTTTTATTAAATAATATTAGTATTTTTAATATTACTAGTGGAGAATAGATGGGTTTTCTTTTGTCATGGTAGACACGCTTTGGATAGAAAAGTCATTTCCTGATAAAACTATAGTCAATGCCTGACCATTTGCTGGTTTTTAAAACTCTTGCAAGGCAGTTAAATGTCGAATAACTAATAGCTGCACAGTATGGTAATTTTTGTAGCTTTATCTTTTCATTTCTGTTTTCTCCATTTACAGTTTGAGTTTGTAAAGTTGGGGTCCTTCAGTCTGAGAGGGATTGCAAATTTATCACTGTTGTGTAAATCCAATTCACAGCAACATTTAATGACCACCACTTTGAATTAAATCTGGGTGAAATGCAGTCTATTTCACAACTTAACTGTATTTTCAAAACCATGTACAATAGAAAAAAAAAATAGAATCATATATTTCTGCCAACCAGACAATGCAATGCTAAGCAAATATACATAAGATCTACACAAGGGGGATGCAGCAAATGTCAGAGGCTGAAAGTAGAGAACCCACTACTTTATAAGTTTCCATTCCTTCCATAACCATAATGCAAGTACATGAAGGCATTTGAGGCAGTTTCTTAGCTCTATAACTTCAGCATCTCGAGCAAATACCCAAGCTGGGCACTGACTGTGGATCTATTCCAGAGGCCTGAAATGCAGATCAGAAAAAAAAATATTAGCTTTTTAAAGTGTCAACGGTTCACATACAATGTGTTGTTTAATATAATTAGAGCTTAAGCATTTATTTCTGCATCTTATTTCCTCTAGCTAGTTATGATTATTTGTATTAGCTATTAAAATTAAAAACTAATAAAAATTATTAAAATATAACGATACTTGTTGAGAACCTGTGTATCTAAAGGAGACAACTTGCTTTTGCCTCTCAGATTTTACAAACAAAAATTCTTCCTAGTATTATAGAAGGAAAACAAAGCACATCTGTACCTTTCATACTTTTTTAACGTTACTGTGCTATTGCAAGAGAGAAGAACATCAGTGCTACTAGAGCTTGTGAAATTTTTGTTATTGCGTATCTATTTATAAAGTGAAAATTATACATATAATAGAAAAATGTTTTATCTCTTAATTAAGATTAAAAAAACAGGCTGCATTTTTAAATGAAATCTGCTTTACACAGCTAGGCACTAAATCCAATTTATGTTGTTCTTAGGCAAAGCTAAACAACTGTGAAGTTGCTCAGCAAAGACTGATGATAGAAAGAGTATCTGGGCATACACTGGAACAAATCCCAGGCATTTCTGTTCCCCTTTTAGCTTGTATCTGCATTTAGTTGCTTTAGACTGTGATGTCTTTATGATGGGGTCATGATTCTTTATTCCTTCTAGAGGACTTCATGCAATGTCATTCATATTTCAATAGCGCATTTTATCAATACAACACCACCACAATAATTACAGGAGGACTTATTACTTAAAAGAGAGTCTCGTGTAGGAGGAAAGCAACATTTTCAGTGATATTGCAATAATACCTGCTCTAATATTCTATAGATATCAAATAGATGAGCAAATCTTGCAGTGGGGAGTTCAACCCTTCCTGTCTGTGATCTGGATTTAAACCTTAAGCCAAACAAAGCTGTGAGTTGTGAGGTGGTTTTGATTTCATCCTGTAGTCAGCAGCTGGCTCTATGGTCAGGAATTGCTCAAGTCTATCAGAGATATTTTGAGACGACCTCTTAAATGAATCTGGGCCCTTTCAAATTCATAATGAAGCCTTAATCCAAACAGGTTTCATAGACAGCAGATACTGATCTTAACACAACTGATTTTTAAAAAAAAGGACACTTCTGTCTCAAAAGTGAAGTTCCCAGCAAAGCTTCAAACAGTGCAGCAGTGATGGATCAGGAAGTTATTAACCAGTCACACTAGGTATGGTTTAGCAAGTTGAATTTGGCAGCTACTATCATATATAATTTCCTTTATTTTGAGCATAATGTACAAAGGGAAACTTTGAAGAGAAAACTGGATCGAGGACCAGCCTAAGTGCAATGCAATACTTGAGCAAACAAAATGTAATTCTACACCCATAATCCGGATATCTTTGGTATACTGTCTTATGGAACAACTGAGGAGACTTTGCTGGAGCATTGAGAGATTAGATACTGTTTGCCACTCATGAATACATTTTACTGAGTGGTGATAAAATAGCCCCCCAGTAACAGCAATTTAATGACGTTCCTAAGCACGCTTGCAGCTATGTGTAATGGGACACAGACTGTGAGACAGATACAGCAGTAGGTGATAATTCAAAGTTGAAATCACAAAAATCTATATTGCAAAGGCAAAAGTCTTTTCAGAGACTTTTCACATTTGTAAAGCTAGTGAATTAATATGCTGACTGGGACTTGCTTCTGACAGGTCCAGCTCATTACATTCAGATACCAACTGGCACGACTGAGTCTATTGGGAGTCTAGAAGTCTCTGAGAACGTTCAGAGTGACATTTGGGATAACAGGGGCGAATTTCAGCCGGGTCTTTAATAATGCCCATTTGCTGCTCTATATTTTTGGCTCCAACTGCATGCCAAGATCAAATTCCCAGACTTTCTCAGTGCCCGAGCAAATATTGTTAGACCCAGATTTGGAACGCTCATAGAACACAGACACAGCATGTTACTGTACACGTCTGCTGTCACACAACTGCGGTCAGACAGCGGGGCATGAACCAAGGGTGCCGTGGGGAGCCTTGCACAGCTTGGAACCGGCCTGTGCCATGAGCAACAAGGATGCATCATGTGGATGACATGTCATGAGATAGTCACAAAGGATAACTTTATCCTGGGGAGGGTTATCTCCTGTGAATCTTCCAGCAAGCTCAGGAGACTAAGGTTCCTCCAGGCAGAAATTTAGTGACTGGGTCAGACTCCTGGCTTTGAGCAGCCCTTTAAAAGCCAACAAGGCTGAGGATGGCTCAGTTAATAAAAACTAGGCTACAGTTTGCATGTTAAATCTCTCTCTCCCTCCCCTCCCTGCTTGAAGCTGATGGGACCCACGTTATTTTAGCTGATGGATGATAGATAAAATTGCAATGGAGCAGAGCACACTGGAGTTATGACAGGCTCCTATTGCAGTGCAGTTTCTGAAAAAAAGGCTAAAAGTTGTTTCAAGACAGGGTCTAAGGACATGGAAAATCCCCTCATTACTACCTTTTCAGAAGGACATTTATCCAAGAAGATATTCAAATGTCTAAGATGCCATCTGCCATCTAAGTCTCATTACCTTTCAGGAGACAGATACTTCTGCCTTTTTTTATGAAAAGCACCCATTTGTCATCTTAAACATCCAGAAACTGTAACTTCTGTCAAAGATGGATCTTCAGTCAGCTACACAGGCTTTCTTTTTTCTTAGAATTTATGCTTCACTCTGCTCTTCAGAAAGCAGACTTTGGAAATATAAAGGTAATAGAATAGAAGATTATTGTTATAAGAAAAAAAAAGACAGTGAATTCTACCCTAGAGACTGCTTTATGGTCTTCTAACAGGACCTTCATTGCCCATGCCAGGATCAGGAGAGGAAGTGCAAAACTTTTAAAGGTTTGGTTTTGTTTGATTTTGGTTTTGTTTTTTTTTTTTTTTTTTTTAATTTTCTACTTTCCCTTTCTGACAGGTTTGGCTCATCTTCTTAAAATTATTTGTCTGGCTTAGCGCCTTAAAACACAAAGTGGGATTTACAACACTTCATTAACTTAAAATGAAGTCCCAGGAAGTAAAAGAAAGGGGGAAGAGCAAACAAACAAAAATAGCTCAAAAGAAAAAAAAATAATATTCACAGGGTGGTGCATAATGATGAGGATATCCCCATATAGGTTTCCAGCCCAGACTTCTTAGATATAGATATAGAGAGACTGAAATATAGATAATACTGGAGACCCATAGCAGCTGTGATTGTATCTGGGGTCTTTATTTTCTTTCAAATGCAAAAGGTAAAAAGGAAACTCTGTGAAAATAAAAATTAACAGATAGCGATCCAGGCTATAAAGCAGCACTATTTTCAGAAAATACTGAAGTACCATTACAACAACAACAAAAAACAAAATCCCCAGAAAACAGCCAAAAACAAACCCAGAAAAAAAACCCAAAACAACCCAAAACAACAACAACAACAAAACCCCAACTAAAAAAATGCCCAATATACCCAAACTCAACCAACCAAAACTACAATAACCAAACAAACAATCCCTTCCCCAAAAAGCTCTGTCTTGAATGGTGGGAGAATTTACACTCACTTAACCACCAAACTGGAATTTATTGTCAGAGTGAAACTTGCATTTTAATATTAAAAAAAACTCAAACCAAAACAAAAACCCCAACCCAAAAATCCCACAGAAACCCCAGCCATGTGTCTAATGCCAACATTAACAAGGTCATGCTCAGCCCACTTTAAAACAAGAAAGGCTACCTAAAAGATTTTAGAGGACAAGTTCACTTCAGTTGAAATACTGATCAGGGTGCAGAGGGATGGTAAAACAGTCCTATGTGGCCTCTTTTCTTTTTTGAGCTGTTAGTAACACGTCCTCATTAAATTTTCAGAAGGCTCTGAATATGTTTTCCTCTCTTATTCCAATAACATGCAGAATTTGTCTGTACACGAGAGATAGAGAGAGAGCACTTTTCCTCCAAAGACATGAAAATCCATCCAGGATATAAAAATAGTTCTTACATCACAGCACATCATGAAATATTTCTGAGTTTCCTTATTATGCTGGAGTGCAGTAGCACAAAGCAAAAACAAGACTTGGCTGCATCCTACATATGTGGTCCCAGGTACAGTTCTTGCATACACATTTCTACTCTTGGGCAGTGTCTGCAAAAGAATATTCAAAGTTAAGATAAATCAACTGTAGGTATGAAGTCAATTACGCTCCTTCAGAACAAGCCTTTAGATTATATAATTATAGCTGAACAAACCCATCCATTTGCTTTTCATGAAGAAAGGGTTTCTTAGCATGATATTTGGAACATACCTCCCCAACAGATATTTTTCATTAGGTTACTTATAAATATTATTTATTAAAGAAAGTGAAGGACTTTTCATACAGTATCTAAATTTTTCCCCCCATCAAATCAAGATAGGAGTTATGATTCTGAAAATGTTTGGCACAGAGGAAGAACTGTCTTATTCAGGACAAATACATCCATTAAGATAAAAATTACTTTAAAAAAGTGCTGCATCTTCTCTTCATCAAGACACAGACTGTAGCTGCAAATCATGTATGATCTGTCTACATTTAAAATCTGTTGTTATCATTCACTGATAATAAATAATCAAAATAGATTGGCATTTAAATGGAATATTGTAGCATTATTTGGTTTTCATGTTTGATAAGTAACTGACTAAAAATATACATATACAAATTCATGTTAAGGCAATAGTAAAAATGAGGTGACACACAGTGATACAAAATTCTATTACTTTGGACCTTGACACTAATTATTTTTAGAATCAGTTTTGGAAATGAAGTCATGGGTAGAAGTGGGAGGAAAGATATCGCTCCTGGTTATTTAAAATAAAACAAGCTTTTCAGACACATGGCCACTGTTGCCATTAAGACTCTTATTATTTTATATAAAACAGATGCTTTTTCAGGTCCAGTTTGACATAAAACAAAAATCATAGAGGTCATTCAATTTTTAACATATTTTTTCAATCTTTAGTTCCCTGTCTGGCAAATAGATGCACAGAACATCAGTGTGTGGGCAGGCTTGCTGAACTGCATGCTTGACTGATCAAGGCAAAAATATTTACATCCCTATAGACAGGCAGATAGATGTATATACACACGTATATACATGTATATATGTATGTCTTGACAGATTATATATGAAAACTCATTCTGGCCACAATTTCAGTAAGCATAAACTGGGTCCTCAGTGGAAATGGAGCAGCAAGGATAGCTAGGCTTCCACAAAACCAGACAAACTACACTGATGGTTTACATTATCTATATTTTTGATCTTAAACCCAGTTTTTATAGCATGAATGAGCTAATGAAGCCATGACTCATGATCAGGTTTGGTTATGCTGTATCTTTCACATTATCAAGGCTTGCTTTCACAGTTGGTGCTATTTGGTTACTTATTCATTGGTGTAAGTTTAATTAAAGTTTTGAGTATTTGAAGATGCTAATAGATTTAGAATTTTATTGCTTCTTCAAGATGATGAAGTTGGACTGTTGTTTCTGTCTGAATTTGAACAGAATTATCCTGCTAAGTTACTAAGCTCTATGTCACTTTATATGCATTTTAAGTTCACTAGTTCCTTTAATGTTTCCCGTAAGGGGAAATTCAAGCTGAATTCTGACTATGAAAATTTAATTTCTGGGAAGTCCTCAAAGACTATTCTGAGGTTCATTTCTCAGATTAAGAAAGAATATTTTAATTAAACTCTTTTCCAATTTCCACCACTTGTAAGAACTCTATATGTCACTAGGGGATCTTCCTGGAAACAACAAGAAAATGATTTTTAAACAGTTTACCATTAATATTTAAACTTACAATATAGAAGGGAGTGACTCTTAATTATAGAAATCATGTAAAATTATGGTGTTTGGGATTATTCCCAGAGAGAGTGAAAAAGTATTGAAATCAAAAACAAGTAAGCAGAGGATAATTACTAGTGTTAGGAAAGTGGTGGAGTTATTTCTGGTGTGTTTTAGAAAGATTAAATACATACAATTATAACGTATCTAGAGATCTATGCTGAAATCAAGATTCCATCAAAGTGCTTAGGCCTCCTGAATTTACTTAAGTCTTTCCTCTTCTAGACAGGCATGCACTGAATAAGAAAAGAAACACTTCATATGAGAATTAAGCACGTATAAAATTGATTTTTCTGGGCACAGCCAACATCACCATCCTTAAACTGAAACATCTTCTGAAGCGTTACATATAATTGGGAATTTACAAAAGAATATTGGGAAGCATAAGAAAAAACTCAAAACTTGACAAAAAAACTGGAAGAAGGGAGAGGAGCTATGAACAAAATTTGCATATTTAGTGAAGTAGTACGGATACTTCACAGTTTAAGAACATTGTTTCTTCTATGCCAAAGATGGTACAGATTTTTCAGGTAGAAGCTGTCTCTTGCAATATAATTTTTTGACAACCACTCAGAAATAGTAACGGGTCAGTAAAGTAGAACATATATACTGAATAGAATAAGTAGCATGAGAAGAAACAATGGTTTTGACCTGCATATAATGTAACCTTTAACTACTGGAAACAGGGCCAACCATTGCTTGTATAACCTCCCAGCACTTCATGGAAATACGTCCTATGGATTTCAGCAAGACTTATGTCAGACAACCAGAATTGTACGGATTGGAAAAGTCGTCCTAAGATCACTGAGTCCAACCATCATCTTCTGAAACTAGCTTTCCCCTTTCTACTTCTTCGATTATTCCTCAAATACTAGTCTACACTTACAAAATATCATTTTTTGAGAAGTTTCAGAAACTTTCCAAACTCCTAACTTTCCAATTTTGGCACCTCCAAGGGGGAAGGTGATCTGGTAAAGGTTTTCTGAATTTCACTAGTGTTTCTCAATTAAGCATTTGATAGTCTTAATGAAGCCAGTAAAAGTTTCATTCACCTGCCCCATGGTCCGTTTTTTCCCATCTTGCCCCCAGTAAGCAGCATAGAATTATTAAAACACGTGTTTCTAACGGTGAGCAAAGCCATCCTATAACGACTATTACACCAACTGAACAACTGCACAAAATATGGCAGTCAAGGAGCAAATTCACTGCTGCATGTGAATCTTAGATTATTATTTAAACTGTTGAACCTTCTCTAAATAAAGCTCTAATTTTACTTTTCCTTAGACAGCCATGACACGGGTGTAAGGCTGAAAGATGTCTATTTTGAGAAACAGTCAACTTCTAACATCTATACAGTTTTGCCACCATCTTTCAAATGAAGAAACCATTATTCATTACTGTTTTCAAGGAGAGTAGCTTTTAACAGGCGTATAAACAATTTCTCTAATATTACTTACTGGCATCACACATAAGTAGCAAAAATTTTGAGTTATATTGTATTTCTTGTGCTTAGTTAGACAATCACAGAATGCATTATGAGAGTAGTGGGCGCAAGATATCTAAAATGAGATAATATGTTTTAACTATTAATATATTTTTATTAGCTATTAATATATTTTTATTAGTTATCATCTTTTTTCTCAAATTAGCCATTAAAAGAGTTTTGAAATTGAAATTATTTTGGCACAGCTCAGGATATTACATCACCTCCATGGAAATGTTAATTCCAGGTTTCCATTGTTCTTCTGCTGATACTGGAGGCAGTGGAAGGGGTGGGGATGGGCAGAAGCGGGGAAGGAGAAGAAGCTGTCAATAAGAAAGGGCAATTAATACAAAATGAGGTTTAGGTGAAGTCTAATTTTCACCAGAAAGACCATTCTTCTACTGATCAAACAACCAACTCTAGTGTTAAGAAAATAGCACAAAATGTACACAACTATCAAAAGAGAATGAAGACTAAGCTAATTATTATAAATCAACTCTACAGTGCCAAGAAGTTTCCAATCATTTAGGAGCAGTTCTTACTCACACTTTGGGGTTGGCATGTCCCAGCTGTAATTTACCATTGAAATGATATACAGATGTCAGTAATTCCAGGATCAGGCACAGTCCCTGAACAAGTACAAGAGGGAATACAATGTAGTATTTCACTTGATAGCTAAAGTTAGAAATGTTTAAGAAAAAGATCTATCTACACCAGCAGTTATAGCTTCCTTAAATTAGGAATATTCCCTATGGTTAGACCATCCCTAGGAAACTTAGTAATTGCTCACCTTACATGACTATTATCCTGTGGCTGATGGAAAACCAGTGGGCCACTGCATTCAACAAAATTGTAACAGCAATCAAGAAAACCCACTAGCTGGGGTGATAACTATAGTATATGTCTGTCCTTCGATCTCACAAAGCCCCCACTGTTGGTCAACAAATCATATATAACAAAATTTCCTGAGTAAGAAAGTACTAGCATGATGGCATTTCCCAAGTGACTAGACAAAATGGAATCAAGGGGAAGGAAGGATGGGAAATGGGACTATGATACAATTTTGATTTCAAAATCTCTGTGGAATGAACAATAATAAACATGTTCTTCCCCCTTGTAGAATAAGGAAAATTACATTGGTAATGACTGTATTTGATTAGGAAATGATCTAGAATACCAGAACTCTTTTGAGAATTTGTTTCAATCAAATAGATGATATATAGCCTAAGAAATGACAGCAAATGCTAGCAATATTATTATGTAATTAAGCTCCTTTCAGCAAATATATGTAAGCCCAGAAGAAGCCATTAGGCCTCTTGCTCTAGTGCAGTCAAAGAATTAGGATAAATTCTTCATTTAGCAGTAACAGTACTACAAAATTATTGTAGGGAAATTATACTTCAATTATATATATGAGTGTGTATCAATACATATGAATAGCTTACTTTTTAACAACCCTTGTGAGATAACTGAGTGTTCCGAAGGTGAGTTATATGATGTGGAAAGTGGAAAAGGAAGCAGGGAGCATCATGGTTTTTGTTCTCAGACGCTCTTGTTTTATGATTTAACATTCCTGCTGGCTGAGAAGTCACTAGGTTGTTTTTTCTTGGCTTCTCTTTAAAATGATCTTACAGCCATGTATTTCCTCCAGCTTTCATGTAGTGCTGAAATACTCATTTCAACAGGTGAGACACGTTTCAGCTCGCAGGTGTCCCGAGACACATCCCAGCATTGCTGGCTGTGAAGGCCATAATTATATCTGGGACACACATGAGCTTCCCAGAACAGGGGCAAAGGCCAGAGGTAGTTTTCACAATGTCTGGAAGGAAAATATGTGTGACAAGTGACTTTACATAGCTCTATGAGAAGATATTTCATCTGCCAGCAGCACAGGCTAGATGCATCACTGCCATATAATAGACTTTTTTAAAAAAGTAGAAACAGTGGACCCAACAATGACATAAAGAGAAAGTGCAGAGCAAAAGAGGGGAAAAATTCTTCTTCCAAAAGGAAAGAGCATCAAAGGCACAGGGGAGGAGGAGACTGAGAGGTGCAGCACAGGGAGGAGAGAAGCTGCAGCAGCAGGCTCTGGGGGGGAATGAGACCACAGGAAAGTTGAGACCCATTACTAGAAAGTTCCCCTATGAACTTCAAGAATAAGCAATTGTCACCAGGAGATGTTATTTCTCTTATAATTTCCTTCTAGAAACTAAATTCAAATCCACATGAACAGACAAAGACATGTGTTTTTTTGAGCTTTCTGTCCAGACATATTATTATATTTTGTGTATTTGGATGAGAGCTTGCCAAATATACATAATTTTCAAATCCCGAGTATCATTTCAAGCATAACTTAATTACGTTTAAAATTTGTTTTAACCACTTTGAAATCAAAACTCCCATAAGCTGTGTTTTTCATAACAACCTTTGTTATTTGGATTCGAAGAGGAGCAGTTAAAAGACTGATTTCCTCAGGAAAAAGTTGCCACATTGCACTGCTGCCAGTTGCGAACAGACTGCACCTGCTTCTGATACCCACTGAGTTTTGGCCATCAACAAAGTAAACAGGCATCAGGGCTGATTCAATGGAGCAGTTCCCATGCCTGTAAAATCTTACTAGGCTTCAGTTCATCTCAGCAACCCTCCTACTCTCCCCACTCCCCCCCAGCAATCAAATCCCCATGATTCTAGCTTTCTGCAATGAGTCCAGTGCAAATACTCACAAATACCTAATTACTGGAATTGCACGGCTCTGGTGCCTGTTGCGTCTCACTTCTGTCATTATTCAGCAGGAAGATCCGTGGGTTTTTTGTAGTTTTGGTAATAAATGCTTAGCCCTGAGGAAAGGCAGCTGCACACTGGTGCTCACACCCTGCGTCAGTCCATCTCCTTGCTGGTGTTAGCACACAGGATCATGGTGCAAAGTGAAGTTGCCTCATTAGCATCCCTTGACTGAAAAGGGATAAAACTTAAAATGAACCCATCTGTTTTCAGTACTGCTTTGTTTATACTCTCTAATGCTGGGTTTTGGCAGGCCCAGGCACTATTTATTCATCACTGTTGTCAGTTATCCATTCATCCAGCCTCAGAATTTTGAATAGGAGTGTTCACTTACTCAGGCAAATTTTTCTCTGCATATTTGTTTGTCTTTTTGGATACAAGTGCCAAATATTTATTTGAAAGTGAAATCCTGAAGAGCAGTCATGTGAAAGAGAAAAGACTGGGAAGAAAATGAATAAGGTATGTTTAATGGCACTCAAACTGTAGTTTCTGTCAGCAGATTCCACTTTCATTCTCTAAAATGAGCTTTCTTCATTGTACTGGGAAAAAAGCAAGACATCTTGGCACCTGTTTGCAATTTGCATATTTGGCATTGTAATTTTTTTTACGTATCATAGAATCATAGAGTGGTTTGGGTTGAAAGGGACCTTAAAGTTCATCTAGTTCCAACTCCCTGCCATAGATAGGAACACCTTCCACTAGACCAGGTTGTTCAGAGCTCCATCCAGCCTGGCCTTGAACACTTTCAGGGATAGGAACATGAAAACCTGTCCTATGATCTGCAGAAAGCAATCCCTTTGAGACCAAAAATAAAGAAGGAATTACAAGGTGAATGGATACTCCTAATACAGTGATGAGCACTTGCTGAGAAAAAGATTTCCAGAGGTTACAGAGAAATGATTGTGCCCATTCAGTGCCTTCTCAGTTAGGGTGCAGATGGCAGTTTCAGTCATAGTCATCACCGTCAGTGTGTACACTGACAGAAAACATGGCTTAGCTGTCTAATTCAAAGGGTCTAAACAGATAATTGGATTGCTGAAATGACAGCTAAAAGTTCTTTATTCAGCAAGTGCATGATGAACTCCCTTCTTTCCCCAGAAAATCCTCATGATACAAAGGTCAGGAGGGACAAAGTGCTTATGGGATGCTGTTTGAAGTCTCAGGTGTCCTAAACAGTTGCTTATTTAGATACACCTGACACTTCAGCTGGAAGAAATTTACCTACTGCTGTGAATATTTGAATAACTGTAGCCCAAAATTTCACCAGAGCTGTAGTCCATAGGTCTTTAATTTCTTCTCACCATTAACCCCCCTTAAAACTGAATCTCTGGTCATGGCAGTAAACCCACTGTTCTTATATGGAATGTAGTTAGGCAAGAATCACTCAGGGGGAATATAATGAGTAATAAGTTATATCACGCTCA
>JAWWMP010000041.1:71368189-71388207 GCA_035047865.1 Dendrocincla tyrannina | reverse complement strand
TATCACGCTCAGCAGATGAAATATTGTATGCTTTATAGTTTATGTCATTGTGCACTGGGAGATTTTGACTGGCTAAAAAGAACACTCAGTTTTTAATATGCTTTAATTTATGTAACCTTTGCTCAAAACAGAGATAATTTCAATGCATTTATGAAACTACTTAGCACTGATGTAGTTTCACAGATTCAGAAACGGAGTCTTTTATTATGCCTTGCTAAATAGATGTAGCTGGATCATCTAGTCTTTAACCAAGACAACAAATGCATTCATGTTTGAAAAATCACAAGAAGTGGAAGTTATTTATTGCAGAAGTGAGGTACTGTGAATAGAAATCAACTGGAAAGTAACAGGATAAGGGTTAGAATGAGTGAATGTAAGTAAACAAAATAGCACAGTGGTAATCTTTCACTTGTAGAAGGCTGCAGATAAACATTATGTAATAAAACCATTTTTCATATTATTCAAATTAAAAGTTGCAGAATCAAAAAAAAAATTTAAAGAATTTTGAGTAAAACCCCACATCTACATCAGAAACTCCAGCTGTTTTATCTGTTGTAATTTAATTTTCGGGAAGTATTTTCAATGCCATCGCACCACTTCAGAGACCATAAACGTGTTACTGGAGTTGTTGGAATCCTCATCCTCATGAAGCTACTCCAGAAGTCACAGTATTTGAGCAAGAAGAAATATGCATTACATTTGTGCTAACTTTGGCTTATTTTTCAACTTTACAGTATTTGGATCAGTGAGTCTTGTCTATTTTATGGGAAAATCCCTTTCCAAACTTCCCACCAGATAAATAGACAGGGACAGTGGGAAAAATAAAGAATTGATTTTGATGGTATTTGAAGCTTTTGAAAAAGATTAGTCCTTCTGATAGATGGGAGAAGTTTTTCTCCTTGCTGGATAGATTCCAATTCTCCCACTTATCCTGTGATAATTTCTACTTTTGTCTTTAGAAAGTAGATTACATAACAAAACAAAGAAAAAAATCACTTCCCCTAAGCTCCCTCAAGCCTTTTCTCAAGGTAAAATTTTTGATTTATTCAACCTGGAGTTCTAGAGGGCCACTTACCTCCATATTACAAAGCATTGCACCTGTTTTCAAAGTAGCATCTCTCTATAGCTATAGAGTTCTAGCTATGTAGAACAATAATGCAATAGTAAAGATTGAAAGATAAAGAACTCAGACAAAATGTGAAAAGTTAAAAAAAACCCTAAACCAAAGAAAATATAATGCTACTCCTCAGATTTCATCTAAGCCAGTGGAGAGGCCTCACATATTTTACTGTAAACCTTAGGAATTATAAACATGGAGAGAATAGTCTCTCTGGCCTGAGACACTAGTCAGAATTTACAGCTTTGAATGAGTCTTTATATGAAAGGGAGAATTTGAAGGTTACAATACTCTTGTGAAAATGCACTCAGCTTTCCCCCTGACTTTCTACTTTTAACACAGAGTTAGCAGGTGAGCAGGGCTCTTTGTTTACAGGAGGCCAGCCCATACAGCTCTGGACTAATGCATTTGGCAGTCAATCCACTCCCTCAGCACCTTTTTGTTCCACTAAGGGCACTTGATCATCCCTCCAACTGAGCTAGTAAATGTACTTTGCCCATGAGTTGGCTTTGATGCAAATTTCAGTTCCCTTTGCATTTGGTTTTCCTGTCACAAACCATTTCTCCCTGCAGTATAGCATTGCTGCATGTAGGCAGTCTGGCTAGGTGCAGGCACTGTTCTTTTAACAGGCATTTGAGACATCCATATTAGTACAGTGGTACATAGTAAAATATTATATGCAATAGATGGATTTAGGGCTCAGCAGTATTTTACTAATGAGCACATTCATGGAGTTTAATCTTCTACTGTTAAACCAATTAAAAAAGCCATTTAAAATCGAGTCAACAAAGAGCTACATTGAACAATTAGACTTAAAAAATTACCTGGCTTTCCATTAACTCTCTCTTTAATACACCAAATTTCACATTGGAAAAGGTAGCCCTTTGTGTTCACTAGATCTGTGCAATTGTTGTGGAGAATTTCAAACATTTAGATTCTCAGTCATAAATAGATAGGATAGCTGGAACATAACATAAGATTTAAAGCTAATAAATAGTCAGATTTTTTGTTCAAATGGTTTGGCATGAGCACAGCACCTGGAAATCAGGAATCTGATTTAGCTTCTCTCTGTAGTCTCAGTACTTCATATGTGGTCTGCCCCATTTTTCTACCTGCCAGGCAAAGATATTTTCACTCAGTGCACAGGAGATTGAGAAGAGGTGTCATCTCATATTTGAGTGTCTTTGGAGATATCTGTGGCCTTCTTATTCATGTCTCTCTGTCCATGAAGAACTTGGAGTCTGTCTTCATGCCTTGAAGGGGCATTGATATTAAAGATTACCATATTTTTATTCAACTGAACATCACCGCTCCCCACAGCAAATCCTTTCATCGCTTAGAAATGGGAGTTCTGATGTTTGAAGCTCTGCCTGTTTTACTTAAATCCCAACTAGACACAGTTCTTTTTGAGAGAGAGAACACCCACACTTCTCTTTCAATCCCGTAGAAACTTTAAGGGAAACCTAATTCCTGGCTGCAACACTTCTCAAATGTAAATTACATTTCAGGTCTTATTGACTCCCACCTCCAGTGCCCTGAGACTTCTCTTCACAGCCACTGCCTTCCTTTACTCATTTTATTACATCTTTCAAATTTAAAGCCAAGGAAAAAAGTGGTTTCTGTACCTTGGATTCTGACACTTGTTTCTGGCACAGATAAAGGGAAATTTCCCCTTTAAAATTACATCTGTAGACAACCTTTTAAAGGAGCACTGGCTCTTTCCTCTTGCCAAGAGAAGTATCATTTTGACTGTACACAAAACAACCTGGAAGATCACTGTTTCAGACAGAGAGGTCAAGCAGGCCCTACTTGCAAATATATCAATTTATTTTCAAGGAAGGCAGTAGTGCACTGCATTTATATTAAGTTTCTGCATGCTAATATGCCCTCACCTTCACTTTCCCACATACTTTTTGCACTGTCAGATCATATTTCAGCACAGTTCTAAAAAAAATCACAGATACATCTGTGTAAGGCAATTTTTAAGTGGAATAGGATAAAGGGTTGAAAAGTTCTGTCAGAAAAGCAGTTTTCCTATCATACTCTGTTTCTAGCTCAGCTTCAAACCTCAGGAGATCCTGCTGGTGCAGAACAATTCAGAGCATACTCAAATAAGGGCTCTAGCAACTAGACAGGACTTAGGCACACTTTGGACATGAATTGCAGGATGGATGTTTTCACACTGCCTGCTGTAAACTTAAAGGTAGCAGGTCAAACACTCTCTATCAAGTAACTATTGCCAACCTTCAAACCCTCTCACTTAACCACTCTGTTTCTCTCTGAGCTCTCTATTTGCTCCTCTTATCAACATTAAAAGGGACTAAAGATGTATCCTTCCCTTATCAGCCTCTTTCCAGCACAGACAATACTGATCCTCAAGGTACACGTCCCTTTGAATCCTGTGCTGTACAAACTGACTCCCCAGGTGTAAGAAGCTAAGTAGTTTAACTCAAAGCTCTAGTCTGTCCTCTGGAGCTGGGCTCCTTTGTAGGTCTAGCCAGGATTGATTTACCTGGACCAGGGACACACAGCCCCTGAGAGGGCAAAGCCCAGCAACTCCAACACCCTACTTTATAGAGTGGAAATAAACAGTCTGCATGTGATATTCTTACCCATCCATTGGTTCTGGAGAAAGGGCTCCTGGAGATACTGTCCTCAAAGTGCCATTGGAACACAAACCCCCCTCAATTTATCTGTTAATTCATTATGAAAAAAAAACCTTAAAAAAATTCCCCATCATGCTGTGTCTTTTGCACCCTTTGCAACACTGAAATTATCTTGTCCTTAAAGGCACACAAGCTTCACAGGTTTTGCACAGTTATTCTAAATACAAATTTTGCTTCTCGAATGTAGAATTTTAATCTGTGTAACCTGCTCCATCATCACTGGTCAACTGTTTTTTCTCAACTGATTTGATCTCCAGACTAAGTGCCAGTGACATTTTCATTTTTCACATGAGCTCAACCAGTTGTAGCTTTTCTCCAGATTATTTTCTCGACAGCTCTGTGTTCTGACCCTGATATGGGTTTGATATGGCACTATATCTTTATCTTGTTCCTCAGCTTATGTGGGAAGCCCCACATTTGAACTAACTGTGCATACAAAGCAAGCATGATACAATACACAAAATCCAAAGGTATTTAACATGCAGCAAGCTGCCCTACTTTTGGGAGAATTGTCCTACTTTTCAGTAAGGCATTTTGCTTTCTTCCTCTATCACAAATTGGCCAAATATTATACTCTTTGCCATTACATCTTACTTTTCTTTCCTTGAGGGAAAATAAGGAATATAAAGCATACAGGGAGTGTGCAAATGATTTTTTTCAAATGGTTGTGTAGTGTTCCTTCTGTATTTATCTTTTTTATTTTAGTTCTATCAGCATTCATCTCAGCACTAGAAAATATAGCATTAAGAACAGATTTTGCTTCAGTCATGCAAATCAAAGTCATTCAGTATTTAAACAAACTGATCAAAGCACTTTATAGAAATTTATTTAACCAAATTAAGCTCAGGACAAGTGCTAAGCTTGAATTGTTACTGCAGCAAGACAGGATAAAGGATTCCCTTGTGGTCATATTGGTCAGTCACGGAAACAAGAATCACAAATCAAAATTATTGTGCTGGTCCCTTTATTATCTCTATTTCATGATTTTTTGGTGTAGGGGCTAATGACAGTGTAATATTTACTATGATGTTTACTGGGGTTTTGGACATAAATTTTAAGGGGAGATTTGTAACTAATACAGTAAAAAGAAACTAACTAGGCCATTTATGGGAAAAAAAAATATTAGCTAATCACAGTTAACCACAAACATAGTTGATCCACCAGGAATGTTTTTCTTTTCGAAATTATGCACATATCAAGAAGTATTTGTATAAATGACTCAAATTACTAGTAGTTGTGATGAGAACAAGGTGTTGACAAAGTCAGCCTGACCATATGACAAGGGCTGAACGTTTCCATAACTTTTCCCTGCACTCCACCTCTATTCCTTTAATTCTGGATTCCTAAAGTTTAGCTTTGGTTCCAAAAACAACCTTCTTTTTAAACACACCCACACAGCAGATTTTAAAATCTATCAAGCCCTGTTATTTCTTTCAAAATGACCAGAAAAAAGTGGCCCCAAATGACCCTTTAGCTGGGCAAGACAGACCTTTCGTCATTGCTTCAACTTATACACAATCTTCCTTCACACTCCCTCCCACCAACACATGGTCCTCACTTGGGTTCTTCTTCTGCCCAAGAGACATATGGGTAGCCCTCTTGCTGTTCAGTTGTAGATCATGTCTGAACTACTGTATGTGATGACACCTTCTATGTAGACAGAAGACAAGGCCTTTGTGTTGAATCTGCTAGATTGTGTAGTAAAATTAACACAAAAGTTTAGCCCCTGTTTATAGTGAGCAGCTTTCCTGATTCTATGAGTTTTAAATGTGACTCACTGAATTTAAAGGATCTGAGTGAAGGTAAGAGCCAATTTGTTCTTTCTTGGTTGCAGTGTGAAAGAAAATTGTCTCTTTTTTCCTCTGTATCCGGATCATCAACTTTTATCATTCCTCTTTCAGTCTGAATTACAAGAGACTTCTCTTGGCTGACTGTTACGGAGAAAAGGAGAACATACACATGAAGACACACACACCTGATGTAGGAAACTCTAAAAACACACGTGTGAGTGTGGAATTGCGGGTGCGGAAGCAAAGACCTTGATCATCGCTTGCAGAAGCGATGACCTCTCCTCCCAGAATTTACTCTAGTGTCCCTTCACATGACAAACATTGCTACAAACAGGGGAAGAAAGTACTCTAGTGTATTATAACATGATTCAGGCAACAAAATGAACAATGTTTGCGCAATTCTAACCTCTGCCAGAACCACGCTGCTGCAACTATAATAGTCTTCAATACATTAAGATATTTATGAAGACAAAGGTATCGAAGATATTGAAATGTTCAATAAACAAAGCAACAAAAAGCAATGAGAGATTGAAAAAACCCAGCTGGGAATATGTCCCACTTATAATTTCTTTGCATATAAATTTACCAAGTGCCAACCTTAATTTTTTTCCCCCAGCTTTACTAAGGTAGTTCCAAGGCCTGAGAAAGGTGCTAGCTTAATACGTGCTGGTTTTAAAGATCATTTATTGTCCATTTCTTTCACATTCTTCTCTTAGGTAGCCAACTTTCTGACAAGATTTCTAAGCATGCTGACTGAAATGCTTGCTGCTTTGAGACTTCTGCTGGGATACTTCATTAAAAGTACATCAACAACTACAGATTCTGATCAATGACCTACATTCTTTATCTCTGATAACTACTAAATTTTGCACACTTATTATAAGAATAGAGTAGCCTGTTGCCTTTTGTTTTGCTCTCCAGGACCACAGTACAATTACATGCAGGAACATTCTTCCTAGCAGAATCTTTCCCTCAGCTGGCTTAATTGACTTGCACCAACATTAATTGCTGATAGCAACTCTTTCAGTGCAACATCTTGTTGAAGTGTTCATACCAACTCATTGAAATTCCTGTTTCTCAGCAAGGCTTTGTGTAGAAACTCAGCCCAAAGTTCAGAAAGTTGTACACATAGGTGACGATCAAATATTCACTTATGAGTAATCAACCTATTTGCCTAAAAAATACTAAAACATAAGAATACACTATTATGGGTAATTAGCCTTTAGCACTCACTATATTAATGGTGAATCCTATTAAGGACATAAAGCGTGTGATCATATACAATTTAATATATTAGTGCCTTCTACTGCATGCATTTACAGAAAAGGACTACTGTAGTCAGCAACAAGGGAGCTCAAGGCCAGAGTTTTCATTCATGTCTACAGACCTGAATCCCTGAAGACTATTCATCAACCTGAATCCCTCTAATTCAACCCAAGCCACCTCCAGCATGAGTTCAGCCTCCTGTTTCACAGACCCACCGCAGCCAGAAGCAATTGTGCCTGCAAAGTGAGTGATGAGAGTCATCTGCAGCAAACACAGGTGGGGACAAGCTGTGACAGACAGCTATTGAACTGCTGTTCAGCCTAAAAGTATTCTCAGAAAAGATTCCCTACATTTAAGAGTGCTTGGCCCAAACAGGCACCTCCCAATTCTTCCAATGGCAAGTCAGAGAAGAAGCTTCACAAACAGCTTCACAACGATACTCACACCCCACAAAAAAAATTTGATTTCCCTGTACTGACTGGGAATCCCCAGTGGTTGTTACTCTGAAGTCAGGCAGTGGTACAGTGGGTGCTCCAGGGTTGCTGGGTATTAGGGTATTAATAGACCCTATTGTATCCTGATACATGGGGATTTCTCAGCGGATCCACCAGCCTCTGGGACTCCATACTCATGTTCTCTGGGTTTCTCTCCAGATTCACCTCAGAGCCATAGCTAGAAACTCTGAAATATTTGCACACCTCATCTCCTGTGCTGCCTGTACACCTGGTAGAGGCACCACCGTATTATCACCAGGAAAGCATCTGTAGCAACACTGTCTACCTGACACAGTACACCTAACTGCTGTTACACCCCCTTGCACATAACCATACATTAATCTTGACAGCCACTATCAAAAAATGGGAAATTGCTGCACAAGAAGAGCCATTGTGATTCACAAAAGTGACAGCTCAGGCTTGCCAAGTGCTTTCAATCCCACTAGGTTTTGTTCTTTTTTTTCCCCACCCTGTTTTGTCAGTAATCTGAGAAACGAGGTGAGTCATTCAAGCAGAGTGCAAAAATTGACCAGCACCTTGCAGTTTTGGCACCACTTTCGAAAGAATTTATCTAGGAATGGATAACTGAAAGGAGCCAGGATAAAAGTAGGTGAAGTAGCTGCTTTTACAGACAGACTCCCTTCCCAGTCTCGCAGAAGACACGCACGTTCAAGCTGCCAAACAGAAACCCAGCTGCAGGCTCTGCTCCCTTCCCACAGACGTAGGGGCGCCCCAAAGGTTCCTCATTTAAAGCCCAGAATTGAGCAGTACAGACAATAACCACAAAACTAGCAGTTCTGTGGCAGCTGCTGTTTTTCCTTACACCTCCCAAACTTGTCTTGTTGCTCAGCTGTTAAGCTCCTGCTTCTCTGCTAGAAGCATTTTGATGGTTGAACAGGAACGCTGAAGCCGATCACTGACATCCCACTTATGCCATACCTGATCTCTGCTTTATGTTGGGGTTGGCCAAGCTCCAGTTCAAGCTCTCACGTGGTCCTTAAAAGACCTATGGTGTATGTGGCAACATTAGGATTGTTCCCATTCTTTTTTCCCTGGTTTCATCTTTGCTCCTGGCTTTCTGTAATCCTGACAACTTCAGTTGTTACTTCTTTGCTTCCTAGCAATGCCTCCTGCACAGTGTAGGTGCAGATAAGCTGCAGAGGTGTTCTGCATGGTCATTGCACATTCCAAATTCAGAGGACCTCCTGAGGATGTCAGAGAGTAATTTCTACTGCAAAATTTATCAGAAAGCACTGTTATAGACATACACATCTCCTGCTATTTAAACACTTGTAAACCAAAAGAAATATTTTAGGAGACTATTATCAAAAAGCAAAGGATGTGTGTGATGAATCTATGCAGGCACACAGAGCCCTTGAAGAATAGGTGATTTCAGAGAGTGGGCTACTGTTTTAACTGAAATTTTGTGAAAGGTGGGGAATGGGAGGAAATATATCTGCATTTTTTCTGACTTTCTCTAACCAGCTGCCAGTAGCCCAATCAACATAGTATATACTTAGACTTTGTAACATTTTTTCTTCTCCTTCATCAGGCAATCAGCTCTTAAAACCTATCATTATTTTCCAGAGGAGACTTCAGGTTTCTGAACCACTCTGAAATCCTCCTATGAAAAAACAAAGCATCTTATAAGGGCCTCAGTGAATCCTGCAGCCTTCTATCATTCACTTAGCAGGGTTATGTCTTTTGTGGTCATGAAGTGAAGAAAGCTCATGGCAAAGTTCATTTTTCCATCAGGCCCAGAGCCAGATGCCACAGCCCACAAAGTGGTCAGGCTTGGCAGGGGAGATGCTCTGTTGCAGCACATCTCTTGGACAGCCCCTATCTAGAAGTGCTCCAAGGGAGGCCTGGCAGCAGCTCCAAAGTACTCCCTCAGCGAGGTCTTGAGAAAAAATACAAAGGTAGTTCTTCTAAGGATTTCCTTATTAATGCACGGGGACAAGTTTGCATCCTTTGTTCAAGCTCTCTCTGAACCCAAACTGGTACAGGTGAACAAGTCCTCTATTGTACTTTTCATTCCTGTATCAAATGGTAAAATTAAGTGCTGACCTTCACATCACACATTTGTCATCTGTGTCTCCAAGGAGAGAACCTGCTTTTTTAGTACATTTCTGTTCAGGAGGCAATACTGTTCTCACAGAAGTTAGACTCACTTCTGTGTGGATGAAAGACAGCTCTGTAACTGCATTTAAGCATCCAATGCCCTTCAAGACCTGGTCCCTGGGAATGCTGCAAAAGCATCAGGGTACTAACCAAGGATTCTTTGCTGCCATCATTACTCCTGTTTTACTCCTACCTCTCTACTTTTCTCAGGCCCTAGGTTGCTATTTGTTGTGGAGCAGGCTTGTAAAACACCTGCAATCACAGCAGGCTGCTTGGGCTGGATTTATTGTTATTTATCTCTACAGATCCAGCTAACTAGTGGTGCAAGCAATAAAAAACCTGCAATTAAAGGACTGGGATCCTCAAATGGTATCAGTCATGCAGTGTTTGATAATAGCAGTGATTGTAACACAATCTCTCCTCTATGCTGTAACAACTGTAGTATGTCTCCACAGATATCACACTTCCAGTAATAATCCCTTTAGGCTCTTAGCTATTTTTCCTGCATAAGATTTATTTAAAGCTGTGCTATTTTCTTGAAAGTATTTTCTCTCACTGACAAAAACGACAGAAAATATAGTAAAAATAAACCAAGAATACATCAATGCAACATTCTGTAACTGTAAACTATACCTCTTTTCAAAATGTGACTAGAGCATGGAGAAAAAAGAGATCATGATTCAGTTTGGCATATAAAGATTGCACATTTATAACTTTGAAAAGAGTTGCGTAAGTTAAATGAGACTCAAGATAACAACACAGTAAAAATGCACCCAAAATAGCCACTAATCCATCATTCTAAACATGCATTTAAGTAGACAAGGTAGATAATGTGATACTTCTTATTGGAACAAGAATATTTTAGAAAGTTCAAGACTGAGGGCCCAGAAGTTCCTCTCCTGGATGTATTATTATATAAAGATTAGATTAAATATTCTTGTTTTATTAAAAGATATCATATTATCAGTACTGTCTTAGATCAAACTTTCTTGTTCTTGGACCAGTAGAGATCCAAATATTCAAATTTTCCATTATTTTGACTAAACCTCAGGGTGTTTAAAACACCTCTTTGAAAAAAAAAAAGTGAAATATACCTAAAAGGCAATTTTACACAGAGAGCTCAAGGCTGATTCCGAGTCAGTCAGTTCCTTGGCTAGCAAAACACTCCACTAAAATCTGAAAGACATTAAGGTTTGGTTTTTCTTTGTCAGAACGGTGGAGTACAACTCAACCCATTTTCTAAAACTTGAACCCTCTTTTTTTCTGTTCAGACTTACACTCCATGAACCAGTAAATCTAGAAAAAGGCAGGATGGGTGCATGGAAGAAGTGCAAGAAAAGTTTTGGCTTGTTAGGAACATGTCTTTTGCTGTGATTTTGGGTTTGATACGCAAAGACCTAGAATTTGGAGACTGCTGAGCTACTAATTAGACTACTTTGTAGACTGCTACCTCCTACTACTGTCTTCCTAATGAGCGGGTCCAGGCCTGAGAATGCAGGAGCTTTGAGACTCCCCTGGAGCTTCACTGTGTGTTTCACTTTCCTTCCCAAGCCTAGGAGTTTGGCTCAAAGGTGTATTTTGATTCCCATACACACTGATCACTTAGCTGACTGACTAATGGGGTCAGCCCACAAGTTTTATTCTACAGGAGAGAAACTGGCCTTAAATGTTCAGTCCAGCTAATTACAAATCTGCTAATATTATCAGTGGTTTAAGTAGGCCATAAGAACTTGGCAAACACTTTGAATTCAATAACAATCAGGCCGGAAAATCCATGAGCTCAATCACCAGTAAGAATTATAGGATTCAATTTCATGGCTTTTGCTTGAAGATGGCATTGAGAGAAGAAGCTTTATTGATGCAAGTTATGGACATGTTTAAGCCCAGCTTTGTGCATGTTAGGTTGACTTGTACTATGTGGTTCTATACCCTTGTATAAACAACTAACAGCTGTATAGATTTACATTAAATATTTCAATAAAATTACACTTCTAAGATGGAATTAATTCTTCAAGAAGACAGTAAACTTCAGTTCCAGCTCTGCTTGCTCTTGTGAAGAGCTGCCTAAAGTCTATCTACGTGGAAACAAGGGATTTTTCTTTCCAAGTGTGCTCTTAAGAGAAATGTGCTGTATGGTGTTGAAAAGTTTGACAGTACAAACACATCAGGACTCTTCCTTCACCGCTCTAACCATGGATTAATTTAGCTATGCAAAAAGACCAGGCACATTAAGATAATGGTGTCCTAAAGGAACGTGGCCAAACCATACTTGATTTTGATTCAGTTAGGCTAATCAAGAGCTTTCCTGGTATCCTTTATGCCATGGCATAAAAGACAGGAAAACTTGAAAAGAGGAACAAGAAAGAAAAGTTCTTACATAAAGCTGTAGCCCAGAGATGCTCGGAAACATTTAGATGACAGGTAAGAAGAATGTAATTTCTTCTGTCATTCTTTAAATCAACCTCATAACTCTGATTTTCAGTCAAAGTAACAGACAGAGGGAAACTAAGGGGGACTTTTATGTACACACATATTCATGCAATCTTTGCCCTTTTTTGGTAGATGGGGCACTTTTAGTGGCCCTGGATGGATCTTGATGAAGAATTGAACGTGAATTCAAGTTCAGTAATTACTGTAACCATGCCAAAGAGGAGGAGGATGGTATTTCCCCAAGCTGTGAATAGCAGTAATTCTTTAGTGTCATGACAAATAAGACGCTTTTTTCAGAATCTTTGTACTCTTGAAATCAGAACAATGTCAGCAACCAAGCCAATAGGGAAGATGTGTGGATGGAAACTTTTAAGTGTAACCTTTATGTATTTCAAAATATTCAGACAACAATTATGTTCTGTAAGGAGTGGGAAAATTTTATCACTGCCTAGTTTTAGCTCCAGGGGATGGATTAGAGCCTTAACCTTTGGGCTGGGAGAGCACCAAGCCTTCTTCCTGGAAGTGGGAGTCCATCTCTCAGCAAAGTCAACTCAAATTCTCATTCTTAAAGAGCAAATGGGAGAGGTAACCTGCCTGCAGGCACACGGAAACTAGTTACCATTACTGTACACGGATCGTTGCAACTGTGGCTGAAGAAGGTTGGGAATTGAGTTTATTGGGGTTTTTCTATGCTTTATTTCCCTTTTTAATCAAAGAACAAATTCCACTCTGGTCCATTCCCTCAGCTGGACCTGTTGAAAACACTACGACAGTCATCATACAGCACCACAGGGCAATCCTATCAGTCGTCATTTGTGTGACCCAACACACCCGAGGCACTACCAATAAAACTAATGCCTATTTGCTAACAGAAGGTGAATGCCACCATTCAGGAGGTTGACTGCTGTGCTTTCTCAGCAGAGAAATGCCTCTGGGAGGAGCAGACTTCTCCCATGCTCCTAAACCTGTTGTGTGTCCCAAGCCTGGCTAGACCTGCAACCCCCTTTTCTTCATTTGTAGTCTCTTCATTTATCTGGAGAGTAACAACTAATCAAGTTTTCCATCCCAGACACATTTTTAGCAGCCAGTAGGAAAGCAGCAAGTATCCAGCAACTAGAGGAACAGCAGTACTGCCAGTGCCTTTTATTCGTATAACTGGGAGCATAAATCAGTTTCAGGTTGCACAGTGAAACATGATGTGGCCACCATGTTTCGTAGAGTTAGATATATAGCAAAATATTGACTTTCTTCAGGGGATTAAAAACGAGAACAAGCAGACTCAGTTTTTCCTTCCTCTTGGAGCCCAATGAAATGATCAAATATGATGAGTCATTTGGTAAGAACTTCATACTGAAGTTCTTTTAACTTCAGTAAAGTTTCTACTAATGTGGAAAAGTCTTCAATCCTTTGGATCATTGTTTTACTGGAGCTAAAAGCTCTTAAAAATGGATGAAAGAACATCTGAAATTTATGGACAGGATGCAATCCCGGCTTACTTTATTTATTTTCTGTTTTCAGTAAGCCCACTGTCCTGCTTTTATCGTGCTGCATCTTCACTTAAAAAAAAAAAAGTGGGAGGTTTTTTAAACTACTTGAGCTCTATTCTTTGCAGTTGCACTGACAGTATGTTCATGCATTTACTGTCCTTATGGGAAGTATTTCTTTTTCTCAAGTTCCAGTTTTTTAGCTTCTCAATCTTTACCGCTTTCACGTTATCACTGGTATTGAAAAAATACACCAACACACACACAGGCACACAAAAGGGAATTGCCTCTCCCTCCCTTTCATTGATCCTTTGGGCTCCAGCTGGACTTTCTTCCTCAGCTGTGACTGTCACTGAGGTTAAGTGCACAAATGAAAAGGCAAAGGAATTAGAATTGCACAGAACATTAAAAAACCAACAACCAAAAAAAAAAAAAATTAAAACTTCCTTCAGATTTTATAATCTTTTTTGGGACCTGATTTCAACACAGTGTTAATTTTATTGCCCAGCTCTGTGCTGCCCCATAATCATCAGGCTGTACTGAGTTTGGACTTTTACTGCCAAGAGCGTATTGTTTTGCAATCCAATATTTCGGTAGTTTGTACTGACCTTGCATGTCATGATCATAGGAACACCAGTTCATTTCACTTTTCCATATAGCTCAACTCAGAAACTCTTATCAGATATATAATACTTACTGACACAGAGCCTTTTATTACCAGCTGTCCGAGTGAACCAGCTTTCAAAGGTTGCTTTGCTGATCCTCAAAGTCATGATCACAGTAAAGCAGAGTAATGTAAATCAGAAAACTTAATTGCTCTGTCATTTAAAAGTACATATCTGCAAGTTTCTTAGAATGCAGATCAACTCATTTCAAGGCACAGCTCCATTGAGAAGACAAATAATCAGGAAATATGTGAGGCCTACTATTATTACATTCTGTAGATTAAGTCTAATTTATTAATTAATTACACCTGTGATATTGCAAAGTTAATAATCAACCAAAAATGCCATGAAATGCAACACTGAATGCTCAGTGATGCTCAGTGGACTGCAGTCAAAGGAACTGCTTTGTGGGGAAAAAAGATTTGCATAGTAAATTTGGGTATAAATAAAAGATGCCTCATTCATCCTCTCCAGCCTCGAGCACAAGAAATATATCAGTAAAACTTCATGCTGCTGTGATCCTAAACACTGCAGAGAGTCTATTGTATTAAGTAATTTATGATATTCCTAGATCCAATGCTTGAAAGTTTCCTGCAGGATTTCCATGTGCCATCATCTGGGAGTGCCCAAGATGCTGACCCATCATCCTTCGTTCAGCCTTGTGACCCTCATCTCCTTTATTTGCATTTCTGATGATAACATGAATCTTTAGGTGGACTTTGAGCTTTTGACTTCTCTTGAGCAAGAGTACAGGATCCAATTCTTCCACTAGTTACATCCAAACAATCCTGGTGATATCAGAAAGGCTTACTCTAGAGTTTATGGAAAGAGACTGCTAAATTTGACCTTTAATCGGTATTGTAAGGTAGTTCAAACAACAAAAAAAAGCACAGCATAAAACAGACTCAATACCAAGTTGCTAAGAATTATCACCACAGCAGGAAAAGAGAGCTTTATCTCAAAAGGCAAATGAAAAACCACCTGACATCAGACAAAGAACAGTTCACAAGTCCTCATCACCATGACACTGAAAAGCATATCAGAGCATTCACCTGGCATTCTCTATAGGAAGAACTGGCAATGGTAAGTGGTAGGAGATCTACATTACAATCAATAGCTCGGGCTGGCATGATCACCTTTTGCTAAGTATGTTTGCAAAGTGCGGTAGAAGTTAATATTCAGTGAAAGTTCAATAGCCACCGTTGATTCAGCATATTAGTCCACAGCAGGAGATTTTCCTGTTATTTTGCAAATATGCACACTGGCAAAACACAAGATAGCAAATGTCAGCCATGTGTTAGTGCACGTTTTAATCTAGGCTATCAAGGCAGATGTAGTGCAGACTGAACTTGTTCTGCTCCCTTCATGTGATGCACCAGAAGCAACAATTATGAACCCCACTCAATCATTGCAGTGAGAGGACTGAAGTCTCTCTGCACAGGCATCAATATGGTGAGTGAGCCTGCTTTGCAGCCTCACAATGCCACTACTGTGATTCCCAAAGTGCAGGTGCATGGAAAAGCAACACATAAGCGAACACAGTGCATTCAACAGGCCAAACAAGTATCACTCCAAGAGGTATCCTCCGTTTTTGACCACAAAATGGATGCTCTGAATTTCCAAAGCTGGGGACAATGAGAGCTGCAGGTTATGCTGAACGAGATGAGCTCTAGCTAGAATTACAACTACGTGCATTCATTCTGTATGAACTTATGATGGCAATAAAAAGCTAAAATAAAGAAAGTTCATTAGCATTTTAATGGCATGTCAGATGTGCAAATGACTGTGCTCAGCAGAGAAGAGGGTAGTGCAGCTCCCATGGACTCAGCTAGAGGGAGGCTCCTTCCGTGATATGTACCATCAGGAGCTCTCACTGCAGCTCTGCCAAACTTACTCCACAAAGAAGGTAAAGGTATTAAACTGGGGAGTACTACCACTCCTCGCTACAATAAAATATAGAGTTTTCTCCACCCTGGGAAAGAATTTGGCCAAACTTTGGGAAAAAAAAAAGTGAGAATTCCTGGCCTTTAGCACTCTTTCCAACTCAATCAGTTTTTTAAAGCACCTCCACAGAGCTCTCCTCAATCAACAAAGGAACACAGCCATGTCGTAGTGCCAAGATCTCCTTCTGTTAACACAAAAGAACCACAGTGGGATTGGGATCTGTTAAAAGTTACAGGTGAGTCACAGGTTTACTCTTTGGTTAGAGACTTAAACAAAGCTATAAGGTGAGACATGGATTTGAAATTTGGCCAGGGTCCTAGTTCAACTGAAAGGGCACCAGATTTAATCCTAAATGACAGAAGACACTTAAGGTCATCATTTTCATAATCTTTTTGCTGTTTCTCAACAGCTCCAGTTTGTGGTTGGCTGTATATTTTTTCTGCTTAAAGAGTAAACAGTTCTAGAGGTCCTTCAATTGTGCCTTGCTTCCCCAGCAGTCCTGCCTTTCAGACCTCTAACATTTGCTCTCTGTGCAGAAATTAATTCAATTACACGAAAAATATCAAGACACTTAGAATATTACTAAAAGCAACTACCTTAAAGGCCTTAAGAACCTTGATAGCTCTGTCAGCAAATATAGAAATATAGAAGTATCTTTTGTTCAACTGGTTTTTTTTGAAAGGAGAGATAAACTTATTTTCCTACGCAGAAGATATTTTCCATTATTTTAACTTAGCTCTCAAATTACATATGGAAAAAAGATAATATCTAATTATGTCAAAACTGAAAAATATTTTACTTTCTAATGTAAGTAGTTACCAGGTATGTCAGTGCTACCTACAAAGAAACAGTGTGAGTTCAGTTGACTCTTCTAATGGTTTTCTAAAGCTTGCACAGCAATATAGCTCAGCAACAGTAATATATGCAGAGAATTTGCACAAGTTATGAAAAATAAACCAATGCAGAACTTGCTTGATTTTATCTGTTTCTAAAAAGCCTGAAACTTATACCAGATTTAAACAAAACAAAGAGGGTATACGTAACATATGTGGGATCCAGGTGTACTATAATTACACCTAAGTGAATGTTCAACTCCGAAGTTGAGAACTTTGCAACTCAAACCCCAGTTCTGGAAGTGATAAAGTCAGGCTTTTGAATATGAAATAATACTAAATCCTGGTAAAACAAACTGTCTTGCATGACAGTAGCTTGCTATTCATTACCATAAAATCTCATTTTTATCAGCAGTTTACAGCTAATCTCTCACAATACCACATACAGTAGAATTTAAGGAAATATTGTAATTAAAAATTCCTTCCCCTCTACAAAAGATTTTCCCAGAAGAACCACAAATGAGGAAGGACTTGATTGCAGCCTTCCAGCACCTGAAGGGAGCTTACAAGATGGAGAGATGCTTTTTACAAGGAGATGTAGTGACAGGACAAGAGCGAATGGTTTCAAACTGAAAGGAAAACAGTTTAGATTACATATAAGGGAGAAATTCTTTACTGTGAGGGTTGTGAGGCTCTAGCACAGGTTTCCCAGAAAAGCTGTGGATGTCCCAGCCCTGGAAGTGTTCAAGGCCAGATTGGATGGGGCTTTGATCAATCTGGTCCAGTGAAAGTTGTCCCTGCTCATGGCAGGGCAATTGGAACAAAATGATTTTAAAGTCCTTTCCAACTCACACAATTCTATGATTCTATGAATTCAGGCCTAATGCTGTAGACTACATCTGACTATGTCAATTCTGAAAAGACCCAGAAATAAAATAAAACAATCAGTTATTCTGCCCTACAGTATAGACAGTGATTGGTGATACAGCTACTTAACAGAGAAGTCTGCATTAAATACACAGTCATAAAAATTATTCAAATTATCTTTGAACAAAAGAAAAAGCATAGATGAACTCGTGATACTTGTGGTTGTAATTCATAGTTGATACACGACTACATCACAAAGCTTTGTGCTCCAGACATTTAGTTCAGAGAGGTAATGAGCATGTACAACTCTGATTTCCATGGAAGCAGTGGATATTCAGCACCACTCAGAAATAGGCCAAGAAGCTTAAAATGAAGAGGAGAATCAGTCTATTATTATGGGAGGAATTGCAAGACTGGAAATGGAACTACACAAATTGCATTTACTTTTAATCCCTAAAACCTGTCATCACCTAAAGGAAAGTGATTTCACAAAATGTTACTGTATATAGGTTGAGAATTTCATCAATCTGTGATATAAATGCTGGGGTTTTATTTTTGCTACAGTAGTTTCATTTCTTTATTTTGATTCATAAGCAGTGGATTGATTTCAGGCCCTAGCTATAAAAAGAGATATATGCCCCAACTGTCTTCCAACACATTGGAGATGTCAGCAAAACTCATAGCAAAATACATTCTGTGTCTAGAAGAAAAAAAATAAACAAAAGAGAGTAAGTAGTAATAACAGATTCCCAGTACTGCAAACATTACCTTTCAGAGATTTCAGAATTGTTTATAAAACATAAAATATTGCAACACATTCTTCTCTGCTATGCACTAAGGGACATTTTATCCTGAGTATGATACTTCACATCTAGATTTCCAGGTACTTTAACACAGCTGTTATCCAAGCTTTACAAGGGAGAGAACTGCAACATAAGACACCTGGCTCACTATCTTACAGCAGATCAGTGGAAGAGCATGAAACTTGTTTCAGCTCTCTTGATTTTCAGAGATTCTTACTGGATTTGACACTTTAAAAAAATTGGATTGGTTCCTGAAAATTAATTTAGAAAGCTCAGCATCTCTTGATGTTATTAATTAACTGAAAAATGGCCATATCAAATTTTCCCTAAGTTGCCTTGAACACTTTTCTTACAGCAGGTAAGCTTAAGAAAGTTCCCTAAACAGAAGGTGAAGGAAAAAAGAAGGACTGATAGTCCCCGGAACAGAAGGAAGAAGGAAAACAAAATACAGCAGCTGAGACAAATCCACAGCCTACAGTGGTCAGGGCTGAAACCTTGTTTTTCTGATAGGATCAGAGGATGCTGTGAGTCATGGCAACCCCATCGATTCTCCAAATGAATAGCTTTCCAAGACTACAGTCATATTGTGCAGGAATATGTTTCATATCCTGTCTTTGCTGGAGGAACTCCTGTCCTTGTGGGTGTTTAACCTAGGCTGGTTACCTCACTTTACACAGCAGAGAAATCTGTCATTTAAACTAAGCTCTCAGTAGAAATTCAAGCCTGTAGGAGAATCTGAGTTTGAATTTGGCTATTTACTTAATTAAAAATCCAATAAATGTGTTTTGCTGCTCTTTTAATCCAGGTTCACTATACTTCATTTATCTGTAGGAGAAATACACTGCTGATATAAAGGACAGTAAAGCCATCTGGTACCACAATATATTTTCACAAAATCAACTCAGGACCTCTTTGAGTCACATGTTAATGGTATCAAGGTAAAACCGGACCCTGTTACTGCTGGATCAGCCGTTATTTCAGTTTTCCAGTTTGCTTTTAATATCTCTGCCTGAAGCCAGTTTTGGCTAATTTGTAAGCTTGTTTCAGAAGAAAAACTTCACCTTGATGGCTGATTTAAGGGAGAATTCCACCTGCACTCTGGGGGAAATAAAGAAGTACTAGACACTGGTGCCTGTGGATAGCAAAATCTAGAGACTGTACTCCTGAATTAGTCACAGTAACTACAAGGGCCATTTCCTCATATCTTTTATACAACCAGAAAAACATTGTCTCCTCTCAGTGAAAAAAACACTTTTATCTTGGCTAATCCCTGGAAGTGTTCAAGGTCAGGCAGGATGGGGCTCTGACGAGCCTGGTCTATGGAAACGTGTCCTTGCCCATGGCGGAGGAGTTGGAACTAGATGATCTTCCCTGCCAACCTAAGCCATTCCATGAATCTATGAGTCTATGTCAAGTTTACAGAGACCATTACATAAAAAAAAGTGATCACTAATAAAGATGGATGTCTTAGTTCAGGAGAAACTAAGATTTTGCTAACCAAGGAATAATCCCTCTCCTTTGAATTTAGAAAAAAAACA